>LPNX011147305.1:0-130704 GCA_001517045.1 Pseudotsuga menziesii
ACTCTTATGTATCCGGGACTGCTAGATGTATATGCAGATTATATGCAGAGTTGTATTATGGTATTATGATGATTGAGTGGCTGGTCTTCCATTTGGGTACTTTCATCACTTCATTTCTGGGATGGACTTTATAATGTATTTCGGCCATCGTATAACCCCTCTGATCTCATACATTAGGGGGCATCTGTTATAGCGATTTTCACCCCACTAGGTGAATCACACTTTTTATGGCCTTCCCCTGTCCCGCTGCAGACTCATTAGCCCCTTTGGACCACATTTTATCCTTTGATGTATCATTGATCATCCCCAAAACTATATAAACTATGATATACGTGGATTTTTCCCTGATAACCGCGTACATACGCGGGTTTGACCCCTATAGTCACGTACATCGGGATGTGTGCATAGTCCAAATCCTTTTGGAGCGTTCCTTGACTTGGATCTGACTCATATGACTCTAGGCCTTCCATATACCTTGAGATCGCTCGGATTCGACCCTTCATTATCCCTTGTGAAGCTATATAAGGAACCATTGGTACATTGAAGAGGGGGGAGAAACATATAGAGAGATTGAAGCAAAGGAACTATAGTCCATTGTTGCCAGGACTTTATGCTTGAGTCTGCATCCCTTTGTCCCTTTGGAGCACTGTTGTGTTCTTCCCAAGCTTTCCCTTTGCTAGTAAGCTTTCTATCGAAGTGATGGAGGATTGAGGTGGTGGAGGCTCAAGTGGGGGATTCAGTTTCTCCGATTCGCAGACGTGCCGTCAGAGGTTGTCACTTGTAATCTCTGATTTATGTTAATAAGAAACATCTTTTCCTGTCCAATGATGTGCATTTGATTGAATATTGTATCCATTGGAATGTATCAAATTCTTTTAAATTATTGATGTTATATATGCTAGAATAGTGCTAACACCATGTTATAGTATGCTTGCATTGTTCACTTGTTGTTGAAGCAGGATTATATCAATTCAAGCTCAATGGATTATTTCTATTGCATATTGGGAAAGATGGTGTTCTGGAGTCTAGCTGTCTGTTGTGGTACCCCAAGCCATAGGAATTTCCTTCCATAACAATGAGTTTACATGTATTTCTTGTGTTGTCAGTATAAACAGATGTAGTCTGGTGTTGCACACTAGATAGAAGAAGGTAAATGGTTGTTACAGCGTTGAATTGATTTCCTGCAGCCTGATAAACCCAATTATGTATTGGCTTGGCTAAATGGTCTGATAAACCCAACTATAGGTTGGCTTGACTGTGATTGATATGTATAAAAGGATGTGGTGAAGATGTCACTGAAACAGGGTTGTTATATGCCTAGGGATCCATAGTAGATCATGGACCTGGAAATGGTCATTTATTGTTGATATAAGTGCATGGTTGATATAAGTGTATTGTTGATATAAGTGTATTATTGATATAAATGCATTGTTGATATAAGTGCATTGTTGATATAAGTGCATTGTTGATATAAGTGCATGGCCTGATAAACCCAACTGTGTTGGCTTGGCTGATTTGTTCCTTCCCAGTCGATGCGAAGGTGTACTGGCTGGATATTAATTATTTGGTGTTGAGGAGCAGCCTAAGTGCTGACCTAACATCCAAGTCCATAGGCAATCCCAAGGCTTGGAAATCGAAGCAGGATCCTATGGACCAATGAGGAAACGCACAATACAAATAAGTATTGGGTTATTTTGCAATTCTTGCTTATGAATATGCATGTGTATATGATTTGGTTATGATGTTTTAAGCTCTTGTTTAAGAGATAAAAACTGATGAGAATAAACTAAACATGTGAATTTATTCAATGTTTGAATATAGGTATCGCTGGAAGCAAGGACTATGAGAGCATCCTAGGGGTGCATGTGGACATGTGACTGTCCCAAAGAGCTCAGAATGAGCAGTAATGAAAAAGGTGCTAGTGAGACTGTGAAGTTCCTAGCAGCCGAGACAAACCATGTGGGGAGGCCCCATGGTTGAGACATCTCAAAATAGACTAGAGACACTAAGTGTCATGACCAAGAGGGATTGGTCTAGCATTCATGGTGAAGTGAAAGAGGATGAGAGCATGAAAAGCCATAGCGGTGGTGTGGGTTCTAGGATGGAACAAGACAAAGAGGGGAAAAACTCTTGCTACTCTCTCTTGCCTTTTAATTATATATATATATACTTATGCATTGTGAAAAAATATTGTTGAATGTATGTATGGCTGAAAATAAAATGTCTCTATTTTGCTTAAAATAATTCTGAATGCTGGAATAGTTGATTCCCTGCCCAAGAATGGACATGAATGAGCTCATGTGCCTATTGGGAAGGCATGAAAAATATGAAATTCTCCTTGATGAGACTTGGACTGTCATGCCAATTGGGCAATTAATTGACTGATATTAATGTCTATATTATGCTTGGTCAAACAGAATTTCAATGATGCATTTCACAGGTGAGAAGAGTGAAATCCAGTGGTGCACATTGGCTATGGCAATAGACCAAAAGCTGTTAGACTTGGCTGGAAGTCTCCTTCAAACGATTTCCAGGACCCAAGAAAATCTTGGAGAGATGCTCAAGATACAGAAAAGGGTAGAATGAGATGAACCACTAGATTTTGCAAGACTCTATTGGTTTACAAAAGGAGGTAAGAAGCCTTCTAGGGGCAATTCGTAAAGGCAAGGAAAGTGGTTCAATGATGGGACATTCTTCGAAGCAATCCATCAAGAAATGTTCCAGGCATGAAGACTCAAAGGAAATTGAGCAAGAAAAGATGAAGCAGCTAGTGAAATGTTGGAAATGCGGAGGACATCATTTACATCGAGACTGCCCAATGAGGGAACATAAAGAGGGCAATAGCCACAAAGTTCCTTGACTTGGGGATGAACTAAAAGCTGAGAACCAGTAGGAGGAGCTCGTGAAAGATGAGGGGCTTGGTCCTGAAAGTTCAAAGTAAATAATTGAACATGGGATAGATCTGCAAAAAAAAAATATTTGATATTTTGATGTGCAAAATGTATATGTATTCCTATGTATTGGAACACCGAGGACGGTGTTATTCCAAGGGGGAGGGGATTTTAATGTCACATTTTTTACCCCATTTGCATTAAAGGATACATGATGTATATGTTATAATTAATCGTGGTGAGGGGTTAACGGAAAAATCCACACCATCAATTTGGTTGTGTATGTTTCGGCAATAGGGATCGTTACCGATGGTATATCGTGCTACCTGGTACACTATAGTTTTGGGCATCATGTAAATATCCACATCAATTAAAATAAATCTACAACCAGCTACGACGATGCAACGTTAAATGAAAAGGGCATGATTCTAAGGTTAAGGGGGAGTTGTCCAACCCATGGGGGTCATTAGGAGTTTTCCATGTGTCAGCCACCCATTTAATTTTTGTTGCCTGGGAGCAGTTATTGCTGAGTAATGGTGGGTGTGGTAGGAATTTCAATCCTTTTCCATGAACCCACTCCATCAATGGAGTATTCCTCTTCACGTCACGTGGGGCAGAAGAAACACTCTCTCCATTCTTTCCATTCACTCCACTCTTCCATGATTCCCACTTCTTCATGGTCTTGGTCTTGCTCCAACTCATGGAGGGTGGTGCTGGTGTTTTTCCTCCCACCATGAGTTTGTTTTGGAAATCAGAGGGTCGTTTCATTAACTCTCCTCGCAATTTTCCCCATCGTTTTGTTGAATCCTCACACACAGGATGGAAAATGGGATGGTTTTCCTCACGCAAGAGTTGGGGATTGTGATCTCACATGGTGAGCTGAAAGATTGGCCGAGAGGCTCAATTTTGCTATGTGTATGCTTTTGCTATCAATGTTGTGAATTCATCTTCTTCCCATCTGCGGACTGTGTAAGGTTCCCGTTGTTTCATTATGGGATTTGGTGTTGTTCTTCTCTGGTTTTAGGTTGCTGTGACCTTGTTGGGTTGTCACTAAGTTGTTTTGTCCATGCTAGGGCCAAGAACAACTCTGATTCATCCTGTCTAACCTGAGCTATGTTCACCCTTTCATTTGGGTTGTCACCCTATTATGTTTACCTTCTTCACAGAGTTGTGAACTGTTGGTTCTATTACAGTTTGCAGTGATTGGTTTTCAGATGGTTAGAATGGGATTAGAGGTTGGGTATGATTGAGAAATATGGTGTTTGGGAGACACTCAGACATAGTTAGACTATTGGCTTTCTTCTCCACAACCCTTGAAGAGTATTGGAAAGGGAAGTTAGGGCATGAGGGACTGTGAAGTAGAGAAAGGATTGCTTCCTGGTGTTGGGTGTGTGGATGTCTTAGAAGTCAGGTTAACTCTAGAGTAGGAATCCTTATCTCTCCATTGAGGCCACCAGCTTAGCATCTAGCCTTTCCTATCTCCTTGACGACCTGATAAACCCTACTATGGGGGCTTGGCTGATTTGTGTACCTTAGCTATGTGTAAGCCTGCTTTGACCCTTATTCCTTGAGGAATCATGCCCAACTTAGGGGTGGAAGTGTTGCTGAGAGATTGATGAGCATGCTGGCCTATGGTTGGGTGGAACATTGCAGTGACATAGCTGGTTGTGGGATGAATTCTGTTTAAGATGAGTATTCTTGAATATTCATTCTCTACATTTATATTTACTGATTTATGAATATGATGAACATGTGGTATGCTTGAATGAATGTATTTTTGCTTCCGCTATGTATATGAAGAATTATGCATCTTAGTATGTTTTATGTTTTAAGATTTATATTTCTACATTATATGCATGTTCATGTTCATGGGGCTATTTTCCCGAGGTTTTTGATGGTTTGGTAGCGTCCTCCTCATCGAAAAGAGGGTCGAGGACGTTACAAAGGGATTGGAGGGGAGAGAAGTGGGTGATCAAAGGGAGAGAGCATGGGTGGGCATGTGAGCAGAGGTTATGGATAGATCGAAGGGGGAAGCAAATGCATGGAGTGATGGAGAAATGAAGTGTGAGCAGGGGCGTGAGATATTTTTAACAGAGTGGGGTGGTAGAGAGTAGTGTGGGGAGGTGGAAGTTTGAATGGATAATGGCCAAAAATATGGTAAATGACCAATTTCCTTAGAAATTTTGAGATGACTGCTACTAGCCAGTGATGAGTGAAGCCAATGGAAAGGTTGCTCTGATACCACTGAAGGAACAAGAATTCCTTTCTAAGTAAATAGCTAGTACAAGTAATGTATAATTTCCATAAATGGAAAAATGTAATAATGTATTAGAGTGTAAGATAGATGATTAATAGTTACATAGGTTTGGGATTTATATAATATTGTCATGCATATTTTCGTAAAAGGTCATGACTATAGATTTTAGATAGTCTTTTCATTAATAATAATATAATATTAATGATAGGTTATTATTTTATTGTTACATATTCCCAGCTAGTTCACCATCTGCTTGAGTGGTTTTTGTTGCCCACTTTGGCCTTGTGGGGGTTTTTGGATCTAAAATTAAATCAACATCATCATACATATAAGAATCATAAATTTGATTATTTCCTTCACTTACAACCAAACATGGATGAGGTGAAGAAGAATCTCTAATTTCTATTGCTATCATAGGCTCTTCTTCAAACTAAATAGTCCTTTCAATGAAGGATTTTTGAGTGCTCATGTTCATCAAAATATACCCTTTGGAATATTCAGAACACCCAACAAATATGAACTATTGAATTTGGGGTTCCAAAGACCTCATTTTATGTAATGGAATTATATCCCATGCCCTTGAGCCAAAAATCCTAAAATGAGACACATGTTTTTTGTCCACACCAAGCTTCGAAAGGAGTAACTCCATCAAGATGCTTGTGAGGCACCCTATTTTGGATGTAGGATGCACATTTTATAGCATCATCCAAAAAATTTGGTTGAAAATTTTTCGACTCTAACATACAAGAACCCATCTCCTTGAGGCTTATATTCTTTCTCTCAGCCACACCATTTTGCTGAGGTGTGTAAGGAATAGAGTGTTGCATTTGGATACATGCATCTTCACAACAATTAATGAAATCAAACTTGAGATATTCACAACCATTATCATATCTGAGGATCTTGAGTTTCCTCCCATACTAGTTCTCAACCAAGGCCTTCAAAACCTTGTGTCCCAGAATCGTACCCAAGGTTGCAGGAAGGCAGACACCGAGGTAACAATAGAACTGATTTAGGAAAGTGAGATGGCTCCTCCAATTCCAGAGAGGGATCTCTCACAAATACATAAAAATTCCATATTATATTATCACAAGATTAAATTCAAACATTGGTGGCTGGAAATAGGGTAAATACGTATCAGGCTATGGAGTCACAAATATGAAGAAAACAAAGCGGTTTACATAGGAAATGCTTGAAAGAGAAAGGTAGTACTTTGATCATGGTTGATATGTTTTGGTTCTGGTGGGAATGGTAGAATGATAACAGTCCATTAGTGTAGAGCACCACATGGGATGAATTCTACACCAATTTTGGAATAAATGTTTGGTGGATGTCGGAGACAATGGCTGAGTCATATAAGTATGAATCCTGAACCATTATACACTGTGTCTACAACATGAATAAAAAATAATGTAAATAGATAACACGAGGAACATGCACATAAATAAAGGAAAATTATAGACTGTAATTAAGAAGCACATAGTAATTCTTTCATTTCAAATAACTAGCATTCAACTCTGTAACTTGTATTAAAAAAGATCAAAATAAACACAAGAGTCTAATAAGTTCCAAACAACACCTTCTTTCTTCGTGGGGAGTACATTTATAGTGTTTATGGCCCCCGAGACCGACCTCAGGGTCAAAATTAGTTACAAACTGAAAAAAAAAAAATATCTAACTCTAATGTGACATATTTGCGACGAAACACATAAAACATAAATATGGTTTGGACTGCTGAAAAATAGGATTGAAATCCCCTCTTGGTGATATTCGTGTGAAATATGAGAGAGGCTATTGTTATCGACCGTGTTCCCATCAAAACCCATGTCTTTGTTTTCTCTTATTCACCTCCAGGACCTCAATATCTAATTTTGAAATTGATGACTCAAACAGTAAACTTCAAATTTTTGGAAAAATACACTCTGAAGATTATTTAAATTCTTCCAATATGTGATACCTGTGTAAACACAGAAGGATATTTTTTAATATTTTCTTTTTATTAACAAAAACCTCTCATTATGTGTTGGTGGAAATAGCTCTTTGAATTTGACGACTAAAACAATCACTTGGAAACCTGAACATTTTCCCCTGAAGATCACTTCGATTCTCTCAATTCATGGCACCTATATGAAAAATGAGAGAGGTTATTGTAGGTAGGAACTTCATGAAGAAAAAAATATCTTGGTTTTCTAAATTTCATCTTGGTTTAGTGGGATAAGGTCTTGGAATTTAATGACTAAAATAGTCAATTCCATAAAAAATAACATGCTCTACTACTGCAATTGCCATTTGACACCCTTTTTGTTGTTTAATCATGGCCACCAATTCATTCTTTCTCTACTATGGCTGCAATAAAAATGGTTTTGGCTATAATTTTGAGACACCAATGTGCACCCAGCCTCTTCACCCTTCAGGTGTTGTGAAATATAGCTGCAAATGTGCTTCCTTCGGACCTTAACCACCTCGCTCATCTCCAATATTAACTTCATTTCAGCTTCTTCTAGAGGAATAAATCACCTTCATTGATCCATTTAGAAAACTCAACATGTGTCTCAAGATGCCTTACCATATCAAATTTTGCTGAGAGCTATGAATATTGACCTCCCTTCTCTTTCTAGTAGTGGAATTCTCTTGAGCCATCAATCTTAGAGGCAGAAAATCATTATGGTAGTGCGTGTCAAAATTCACTTGCAATTTAAAACATTCCATGATTTTGAGACTGATTTGCTCAGTACTTGTTGATGTGGCGTAATTTATCTCATCTATCAATTTGTTTAGCCAGAATATTGATGTTCATCATGTGTCAGAACTTACTGGAAGCATAAGAATTCCACAGATTTGAAAGTTTCTTTTCTCCTTGCAAGTTGATGTCGCAGAATTATTTCATGTCGTTGGATCTATTGGGTATCAATCCAGTGTCAATTACTTTTCTTTAGTTGTCACTGATATTTCCCTAGTTTAAGTGCATGAGCCTAATAATTAGCTTTATGTTCTTCTAGTTGCATGGTGTGATTCCTCATCCATTGTCTTGGATCCCATGCTGTTTTGATATTATCTTATTCTTCATTTATGCATGCGTTTCTTCTCTTTTAATACTCTTCTACTCCTTCAGCATTTATTTTTCCCACTTGTGTCATCTAGCATGCCTCGTCTCCATCTCTACGTTCCGTAGCCATTGAAGACTTGTGGACTATAAAATTTAAATTTCCATGCGTTAACTGGAAAAAGGAGGAGGATGTGTAGCAAAGGTATAAATGGAATAAATCATGAGCTCAATCATGCATTATACCTTGAATATTTTAAACCAATTATCTCATTCCCCATAAACGATTGCAAACTGCCGTCTAACCTTCTCACAAAGCGGGAATATGTCACGTTTCCATTTACATTTAATATGTTTTTTGCTTGTGTTTTATTTGTTTCTTTGCAATGGGAAAATATCCCAAATACACCATGGGTTTGGTCTTTCACTTGTTTATATACCCCAATGTTCTCATTACATGTCAAGGAACAAGAAATGTAATAATAAATGTAATAAGACTTGATCCTTGCACTATTGATGGAGTGCATTGATGTAGTGCATGAATGGGCACATATTTTGACTTGGTATTTGGTGTTGGAGTTTAATCATGCATTTTTATTATCTTTTTAAACCAATGGGAATTATCCCACACACATAAATTGAAAAATAATTCCATTTTTTATATACCTCGGTGTTTTGACTTTATGCCAAGGAACAAAGTAATGTGATATTTCTTGAGTGCTTGGCTCTTGGGCTTCGTTGGATTGTTTACTTGTGTGTATGCTGACCCCCTCTTTTGACTTGGAATTTGGTTTCTAGGAGGCCTTGAGCCCGATATACCTTTTTGGCTTCTTTACTATATATTTTTATAAAAAGGAACTTTATTCTTCTAATATATAAAATCTTTGGCCTCAATATATAAAATTCAACATCAGTTTGTAAAATCAATTTTTTGGACCAATTATGAAAACCCTTTTCCTTTTTCTCAAAGATTCTCCATAATCATTCTTCTTTCCAAACTTGGACGCTCTAAAAAATGACCAAGCGAACAAACATGGAGCTGCGGACTTGCTGATGAAAGTTAGAAATTTAAAGATAATAACACCAATTGCAACATAAATAAATTAGTGCATCATCATATGATATGAAAAATTGTATACCTGATCTCTCCTCACACTATTCCATACATCCTCAACTACTTAGCACAAAAATAGTTCTAACAAGTGGCTCCAACTAGGGATGCTATCCTCTCTGTGAGGTAGCAAAGAACCCCATAGAACAGGTGTCGAATCCATTGGGAGGATCCTAAAACTCTCTGAACTACCCAACATGATATCCCCTATAACCATCATTGAAACCATCCTACAAACAAACCCTTGACAACCTATAACCTGTCACCTGTACATGGCCATACTTTGAAGGATGAAAACCAATTGTAACTGCAAACTTGAACTTTAAAAATGAAACTAAAAAAATTTGAAAACTACTTAACTAAATGCTCTCCATGTCAAGCTTATTCATATTTACTTACCTACCCTATTTACTAAGAATCAATGCTCAGTCAAGTAACTTTTGACTTCCAATGAAGCCACTCAAGCAAATGATCCCATAAACAAACTTCAATATCATGCTTGATCAAAAATAGATATGACAAACTTAATGGAACAAGGTTATAATAAATAAATTGATCTTTATAGTAAAGATATAACCAACCATTACCATTTCCCAACCTCTCCATGTACTCTGCCACTAGATCATAGAAAACATGACAGCCTTCAAAAAAATCTGTCATTTGCTTACCATGAGAAGGCTGCTCAAAAAGTAACTCCCTTTGCAAATTGTCAAATTGTTTTTCAAAACATCCTTGTCAAGAATGCTCATGACAATCCTCAACCAAGACATCCACAAATTCATTCAAATTTTTTTATTTTACAACTTCATTCTTTCCATGCATTTCAAAAGAAATATCACTCTATTCCTCAACATGATTAAGCAAACAGATTTCTTTCTGACAAACAATTTCTGAATTGGAAAAACAAAAAGAAACACCCATTTGAGAACCCTCATCTTCTTCTTCGTTATTCAAATTTTCATTGCATACTACTGTTGTTTCTATAGGCTGGGATTGATTTCATAACTATTGTTATTGCTCATCATCTATTCCGAGGAAGTTTATACATTCATCCACAATCTCAAATTTATGTTTTTTATCAGAAACTTGAAGTCTCTTTTTTAACCACTCAAATGAAGAAAAACACAAAGGCAAATGGTCACTTTCAACATGTTTACTGTCCACTTTGTTTTCATACTTTTGAACTTGGATTGCAATGAGATTTTCTTCACTAACAGAAATTGTGATAGGATGATTTCATTCTTCAGCAAAAAAATTAGTACAACCATCTCCTTTCAAATCACTGGGCTGGTTGTATTCTACAAGCAAAGAGGGATTTATATATTCATGTAAATATTTAGGTGAAATTTGAATTTGATCATCATGCAAAGGTATTCCTTCAACCATTTTTTCAAAATCTAATTTCTCTTTACTTGCAATTTCATAAAATAAACAAGTTTGAGGACCACAAAACTGAGATTTTCCAGAATTATCATTTTGTATGTAATCAATCACATCAGTATTGTAACTTTGAAGAGATTGTTGTTGCAAAGAGGAATTTTCTGATTGGGAAGTGGCAGCCTCTTCTTGTAATGAATTTCTAGAAGTTGAATCATATAAGGGAGTATTTGATTGACAATCCCAACTTCTTTCTTGGTCACACAAATAATGACAATAACTATGCAAATTATCATTAGTTTCAAGAAGAGAGATAAGAGTCATTTCGAAAATCTAAACTATAAACTCTCTAAAACCCCCTAACTACCACACACAAGAAAGCACTACTCAGACTAAAAGCAACAAGAAAACATGTGAAAGGAGTGGATAAGAGTCGGTGTTGGTTCTATGGGCAGACCCGGGTTTACTGTAATGTACCAACAACACCCCTAGCTCACTGGCCCTTTTGGCGACAGACCGTGGAGCGGCCTGAAGTATCACCTGAAGTGATTCTAATGGGTTGGCCAAAGACTCAAGTGTCTTCAACTAGGTTCTGTAGCATCCTGGGGTCTCATGTCTCTTCTTAGCCAGCGAAGTCTCTCTCTGTGACGTGCAATATCTATTCCTCACGAGTTCTGACAGGGGAAGGAATCCTATCGCATCACAACGACTCTGGCAATGTGCAACTCTCTCTTCCTCTTAACCTGCGATCTGCGCTATCTCACACCACAACTCCTCTGATGGTGCGATATCATCTACTGTCAACGCAATATCCACTATAGTACGGCCTACTGCGACCCTCACAGTCCAAAGGATATCGCATTGGATGGAATGACCTAGCTATCTTTCAACAAGGTATTAAACACTCTGACGTGAACTTCCACAGCTCACCACAATATTCCTCAACTATACTTAATTTTTTGAATAAGTACACTAGAAACACTCTAACAGAATGACTTATTACTACGTGAAATAGGTACTGATAAACTCATATGCAGACGCCTGATACATGTAAATCCTCCTTTAACCTTTAATAATGTTGTAACTGAATGAGACATACAGACATTTACTAACTGATATACAACATTCATGTAACAGATAACAGACATCAACTGAGTAAAGCACAATCACATGAAATAATCACATAACACATTGGTTTTACATGGTTCACTTCCAGGGTAGAAGCTACGTCCACAGAACTGTGTTTATTATATCTTGAGAGAGTACATAGTTCTGCTGCAACCTGATGTGCAGCTAGAGATCTTCTGGGTAACTCCGCACTCTCTGCCGGGAGCCCTTATCTCCTAGATCTCTTCTCTTTCTCTATATTTCCTTCTTACAATATTCTCTCTCTCTCTCTCTGTCAATCCCTGTGGATTGTTCATACAAGCTCTATGAGCCAGCTGCTGGTTACAGTAAGATACTACAGACTCAATACAGAACCAGAGCTCAACTCTATTACAATACAAAGTAACTGTGAGCTAACAGACTAACTCGCTATAGTTTATCCGACTGGCTAACATTTTTCAATACAGTTTACATACGACTAGCTAACCTTTTACAATACAAAATACATCCCTTTATAAGTGGCCCGAAGGTCTCGCCATTACAACACTGTGGGCCTGTCCCAACAGTAACCCAAAACCCTAACTAGTGATAGTCGGTCTATCTGTACTCGAACTGCCGCTTTCCATCACACCACAACTCTCTGCAGTCTTCCATGCTTCCCGGCGCTGACCATGGGTACTAGGCACCGCTTCCCTTTCTATCCTTCGTCTTCAATTCCTTGGCCTCTTATCCCTTTTTCCTTTATGAGGGTAGCTGAGCCCTCCTGTCTTCCACCGCTGCCTTGAATGTAGTGGGTGAGCTCTCTCTTCTCGGCCGCTACCTTGATGGCAGTGGGTGAGCTCTCTCTTCTCGGCCGCTTAAGTACTATTGTCTTCTTTGACTTCTCTATCCCGATAGTCACAATTTTTGGCTCTGATCTGCAGCTAGAAACGTGCTACGACGTCGTAGCTTTACCTTATCTCTTATATCTTCGCTAAAACTGTCTATCCGCCAAAATGGCAGCTTCTCCTGTAGCTGTGGGACCTTACTCCAACAGTCCCCTAACACTTACTTGTGGCTTGTCCTCAAGCCACTAACAGCGGGCTTCTCATGCTGTACCTTCTCCTTGGCTTCCTACAAAGTTTGTTTATATTTGTCCCGAAGTCTTGCGACTTCGTTCTGCATCATTTCGACACACTCTTGTGCTGCTTCAAGTGTAGCTTGACTAATGCTGGAGTCTTTTGTTGTATCAATTTCACCTCTACTTGTTGTGAACTCTTTAACCTTCTGCTCAACCACCTCGACTAGCTTTGTGATTTGTTCCTAATATGGTTGAAGCAGATTATTGATTTGTATCTCCTTTGCTCTCAACCACTGCACTTCCTATTGCAAGCAGTTCATCTCTGTCGTCTTTCTCATCTTTGCAAGAGCTCCTAAACTCTTGATTTCTTCCTTCATTGCTGTTGTGGCATTCTCTATCTGCTGAATGCTTTGATGGAGTTCTACTCTCTCGGGATTCTCATCTAACTCTGACCATGTGTTCGTCGCATCAGCTAGCATTGACTGTGCATCGTCTATGCGAGATTTCATCTGTGTGGAAATGAGTCTAAAGGCCTCTACTCTCGCTTCCTTGTCTTCCTGGGGGATGCCCAGTGCTCGAGCCTCAAGCTCAACAATCTGTGCTTTGTGGTATTCTTCCATCTTGGTTACTGTTTCCTCCAAAGCCTTTGCTCTATATGCAACTCTTCTTACCTTCTGCGTGAGAGGCAAGGCAAACTCAATGTTACATTGGGGTAACTCCAATGCGATGCTTTGTAGGACCTGATTGAGATCGTGTTCTCTTTCTTCATATGTTCTTAACTCCTCCGCATTTATCTAAATACTTGCGGTGAGTGCTGCAGTCTTTTGTCTCAGCTGTGTGTTTTGTTTATAGGTCGCGAGCTCTCTATCTCTGAGCTCTGCGCTTAGCTGTTGCTGGATCATCTGTAATTGATCAACGTGAAACTCTGTGAGGTTAACCTCGACAGGTTTCCTAATCTGTATCTGTACATCCATCATTGAAGCAAGGAATCAGATGCTCCCTGGTGGTATCAAGACTGTATTGATGCAATCCTTTGCCAAGATTTCCTCACAGGAAATTGACTGTGTTGAACTTTCTCCTGTGGGCGTCTTGATTAACTGAGTGTGGATCATGGCAGTCTTCTCAGTTAGTGTTTTTAAATCCGCAAGATGCTGATCTATCGCCCCCTTCAGCTTGCCCTGCGATGCCTGCATTGCCTAAAATGTGTCGTCCATTTCATCCTTAAGTCTTGCTGCAATTTGTTCATAGTCATCATCTGTTAATGTAGTCTTCAAAGGTAACTTGGTGGCTTTCTGCTTTTTCCTCTTCTGTGTCTTTGGTGTCCCTTCTTCTCCATCCTTTGTCATCTGTGCCTCTGGTGGCACTTGCTGTGGATCTTTCCTCTTTTCTCCTGGTAATGGCACTTCTGTTGTATCCTGCGTCTGGGACCCCTCTTTGTCTTTGCCTTTGTCCGATGGGTCTGTCTGTGCGGTACCTGATGGTGGTACTGTGGTATCCTCTAATGCTTGTTTCCACTCGTCGTTGAAGTCTTTGATGATGTCTGCAACATCCTTCGTTGTCATCCTGAACCAACCATTATCTCAATCGTCCCTTCTAGACCTCTTTGGCCTCAGGTAGATTCTATGGAAGTCTGCCATAAAATCAAGCCGGCTATCATATATATCCATAGTCTCTGTGCTGATCCACGTCATCTCTTGGATGATTCTCTTCAAAATTTTATAGTATTCATAGAATACTATCATATTGTTCCTTTTCTTAGCTGGGCTTCTGGTCTCCCATAAGTTGGTATAGCGTGTGCCTCTGGGCTCGCCGCTTGCTAGCTATCGAAACTAGGTATGGGGCGGGTCCTTCCACCTGATGAATGCACATAGTATAAGCAACCACGAGAAATGAAAGGGGTGGTTTGCTTCATCTTGGGCTGTCAAACAATCTTGCTGAAAAATATTTAACAAAAATAAACACCAATTGAACTGCTCACCTTCTGCATCCTGTATGGCAAGGTGAATTACTGATCCTGTGACTTCCTTTGGGTGAACCTTGGTTAACAGTCTTCCTGCAAGCAGACTGGCTGTAAATATGAGTGTATTGTCTGTTAAGCTTGCGATATCATAAGCTCGTCCTCCTCTTTGTAGCTTATACTTGGTAACTAGGGCTGTTGGTAGCTTGGAATCCTTGGTCTTTCCTGTTATATGTATCTTAGGGTCCTTACCAGTCTTGGACAGCTCGATGATGCGGTGTATCAGGTCGAAGTTTAGGTCGACCTTGTTACCTAGCCAGAGGTAACCTCCATGTACAGAAGAAAGTAAGATCTGCACCACAGCATTAACCTCTGCACCTCGTCCAAAATGTGGTATTCTCAACAAATTAAGCAATCCTGAGCGCAAAAGAATCTGGACATGTTCCATAGGAACATATTCATCTGCACCTGTCCTTGGGTTCTTCTGAATCATCAAATACTGATCCGGTCGGAACTGAGGATATGTCTTACTGTCTCCAAGGTTATAATCTACAAATTTAACAACAGAGGCATATCCTAATAGATCTCCATCTTCCTTTATTCGAGAATCAATCGATGGTATTGGAACAGGAAACTTACCACTCTTGGGAATGTTTACCTCTGGTGCGCCGTCAACTCGTGGTACAATGCAGTCTAGTGCGCTATGAACTTCTTCCTCTAGCTCTGGACTGGATTCTTCTGTTATCTGAGATTGGCTCCTCATCCTTGGTAGCTGTCTGGCCTATGATGAACTTGGTTTCATACTCTTGGGTGGTGTCTCCATAGCGGACACAAGTCCTCCTCGCTCGAATCGTCTCACAATGTCTTCTAAAGGTTCCTCCTCGGATAGAACCCACTCGGTGCAATACTCTGGATTGGCAATGGCTGTGAAATAGGGAAATCATAGCACTCTATAACGAAATTAGCTCTGCATAGGGAAAACTCTACAACTTACTCTATAGCTCTCGGATCTTGCAAAAGTAACAGTCTTGAATGAAGGATCTCTGCTTTTATGCTGAAGGCTATAATCCCGGACGCAACGGTCATCTAGGATGAACCCGTCGGTGGTATTAATTACATGGATGAGACCACACCCGTCATTTCAATCCTCATTAAATGCTGAAATCCAATCAAATTTCCCTCGAAACCTGTGTGCAGGCGTCGGTCTCGTCGAATATTTACTAAATCTGGAAAATTTATTATGCTGTTGCCAAATCTATGGTAAGTTATACCAGTCATTTCTTCATTAACTACCTATCAGAAGGCAAATTAATTGGCCCTTTTTCCTTTTTCAAAACTGGATACGTGGCACGGGGAATCATCACCTTACCGCGATGTCACACCGCATCACCTGTGTAAAATAAACTTAACAGTTTTTTTTTTTTACTGAAAAACTCTCCTCATGAGACTGCTTTTTACCTGCCGGTGTAGACTAACTATTGGTGCAATGCCTCCTTTCAACTACACTGGACATTTGCACTCTCATAACTGTCTGAGTTAAGGCTGGGACATGGAGTGGCTATCACTGTAAATCTTAAGCCTACTGCCATTAATAAAAGTGGGAAGAAGCTCCCCATTTATTTTGCTGAGCTGAACGTCTCCTCCATCTGTAACTTGTTGAATATGGTATTGCCCCAACCAATGCATCTTGAATTTTCCTGGAAACTTCACAAACTTACTATCATAGAGGAGGACTAGGTCTCCTATCTGAAAAATATTGTTCTTGACATGCCTATCATGCCAAGCTTTCTCTCGTGCCTTCTGCACTTTCTGATGGAATCCTGCAATGAACCTATCTTCCTCTAAGGCAAGCAGCTGCACTAGCATTTCATTTGTCGTGTCTGTGTCTGTCATCCCAGTGATTTGAGCAATTCTTAGACTGGGCATAATATAATCCATAGGCATAGCAGCCTCTTGTCCATACACCAAGCTGAAAGGTGTATGTCCTGTAAGTTTCTTGCATGTCATCCTATAAGCCCATAACACAGCGTTAACCCTGAGGTCCCAATCGTTTCTTTGGCTGTTGCAGATCTTAGTAAGAGCATTTTCTAGAATCTTGTTAAAGACCTCCACCATACCATTAGCTTGCGGGTGGTAGGGAGTGCTCTTATGGTGTTGTATCTGGAATTCCTCTGTCAAAGCCTCAATAGTGTGGTTCAAGAAATGGGTGCCTTGATCGCTCATCAAAATTATTGGACATCCAAATCTACTGATGATGTTCTCAAAGAGGAACTGTACAGCTGTAGTAGGATCACAATTTCTTACTGCTTTAGCATCCACCCATCTGGTGAGGTATTATGTTCCTGTGATGATGTATCTCGCACCAGTTCATTTTCCTGGTGGGTTGATATGACCCACAAATTCTATATCCCACTTGTCAAATTCCTGCATCATAATTTGTGGTCACAACAACATTTCGTCTCTCCGCGAAGGTTTTTCTACCCTCTGGCAGATATCACAGCATCTGTAAAATTCCTTAGTATCCTTATGAAAAGTAGGCCACCATAATCCTGCGGTCGGGATTTTCTGCGCAGCCGGCTTTCCTATGAAATGACCTCCTGCGGTACTGGAATGTGCTTCTCTGATAATGGCCTCTTTCTCATGCAGCATGACGCATCTGCGCAGGACTTCATCTGGACCTAACTTGTATAGCTGTCCTGCGATTAAGGTGAAGTCTGTTGCTTTAACAACCAACTGATTCTTCTGATGCTTAGTAAACTCAATAGGTGCCCATCCTATAGTGAGAAAGTGAATAATATTAGCATAGTACTCATCTGCAATCTGAATAGAAAACAATTGCGCATCTGGCAAGTTGTCCTCTAGGTTACTTGGCTCTTCTCCTGCGTCTATCCTCGTCAGATGATCTGTTCTGGCATTTAATTTCCCTGGTTTGACAATAATTTCAAAATCATACTCCTGAAATAGGAGTAACCATCTGTAGATTCGTCCCCCTAAAACTAGCTTATTGACAAAGTACTTCAAAGAGGAATGGTCAATAAACATCTTGAATGAGGCACCTAGTAGGTAGTTCCTGAATTTCTGTAGAGCATACACCATGGCTAATCCTTCTCTTTCCATAGTGGTGTAGTTCTTTTCTGCGGTGGATATTTTTCTGCTTGAGTATGCGATAGGGTGATCAATACCTCCTTCTCCTAGCTGTGTTAAGACGATCCCTAGTGCAATGCCAGATGCATCCACGTGTACATGAAATGGCTTGGTCTAGTCTGGGAATACTAAGATGGGTGCTGTAACCATCTTCTCTTTAAGTTTGTCTAGACTTTTCTGGCATTCCTCATTCCATAGGAATTTTACATCTTTCTTTAACAGCTTTTCCATAGGTGCTGTGATCTTTGCATAACCTTTGATAAATTTTCTATAGTACCCGGTATAACCAAGTACTGTCCTCAACTTCTTGACTGAGTTGGGTGCTGGAAGATTTACAATGATGGAAATCTTTGTGGGATCTACCATCAAGCCTTGTCTGCAAACAATGTGACCCAAAAAAATACCAAATGGTGCACAAAATATACATTTTTTCAAGTTTAGAGAAATCTGGTACTGCCTACATTTCTCTAACATCAGTCTTAAGTCTCCTATGTCCTTGTCGATTAATCCAAATACAGTCCAATCATCAAAATAAACCTCTAATAATTTATGGATGTATTCTTTAAATACAACAACTACTACTCTAGAAAAGATAGTTGGTGCATTCTTAAGACCAAAGGGCATTATTGTATACTGGAATGAGCCCCATTCTATCACAAAAGTGGTCTTAGATCGATCTTCTAGATGGATTCTGATCTGGTGATATCCTGAAAAGCCATCAGTGAAGGAGTAGACCTCCTGTCCTCCCACATTGTCTAACACTTCATCAGTGAAAGGTGTCGAAAATGGATCGCGAAGTGATGCATCGTTGAGTTTATGCAAGTCGAAACAGATATTGATGTCTCCTTTGGTTTTCTTATCTTGCACGACCATGGGACTAACCCATTCGCTCTCTTCTACTGGCTCAATGATGCCTGCTACTAGCATCTTATCGATCTCATCCTTAACTCTTTCTTTATACCGAGGATTTAATCTGTATGGACGCTGCTTGACTGGCCTAGCATCCTCTTTCAATGGTATCCTCATTACTCCCAAGTCTCCAACTATTCCCTTCATCTCAGTGGGACATTCTTCTATAGCGTGATCGTAAGATTTGCAATAATTACATGTCATAGTGGGGCTCTGACAGTCCCTAGCATAATGTCCTACAACTCCATAGTTGTAACAAGTGACTGGTCCATGACCACGGCCAAAGCCTTCACCACAGCCAAAGCCTCCTCCACGGCCTCGTCCTCTGAATCCTCCTCCACGGCCAACATGAGCCGGATCATGCTATTGTCCTGCTGCTGGACCCTGTGTCTCTGATTGCACTCTGTACAAGTCATGTTTTATGTCTAACATGAGATCATAGGCTCTACAGGTATGGTCATCATGTCCTACTGACTTACAGAAGGTACAGTATAAGTTCTTGGGTGTCTGTATATACTTCTGAAGCATAGGGCATTGCTGAGGTAGGTGTCCTCTTGTCCTGCATAGTTCACACCATGGCCCTTGAGTTTGTGCTAAGGGGTTAGGAGCCCCACTTGCTAAGTATTCAACAAATACTGGACAATTATATTTAGTATGGCCTTGTGCTTTACACTTGATACACCATATGTCTTGTGCAATCTATTTTCCTTTTCTAATCTCATGCATCTGTAACGTGAGATTTGCTAACTGGTTTTGCAGGTTTGTCATACCTGTACTGGTCTCAACTAGAGGTGATGCCTCTAGTTTCATCGCCATCTCCAACGCGTCATCTTGCATCTCAAGTTTCTGCTACATTAATGGCAGTCTGATGTGAGGGAGCAGTGCTGTAATAAACCATTCCTTATGTTGCTCCGACGCAAACTCAAAGCTGACTTGGTCTATGAGGGCTTTGAATTTCTGATCAAAGTCCCATACTGACTCTGTAGGTAACTGTTTAATGTCTTTGAGCTCTGTGATACACTGCTATTCGGACTTAGGTTTCTTAAACTCTTTGATCATGGCGGTCCGGACCTGTACAAGTGTTCTGGGTGTTGCTGAGGTATACTTCATATACCATGTTAAGGCTCGTTCCCTAAGTGTGGTTACCAACTGTACAATTTTAATATTATCATCATGGATTCCTTTAATGGTCCACATGGCTTCACATAGAAACCAGTACTGCTCTGGGTCTTCTGCCCCTGTACCCTTAAAGGTAGGTAACTTCATATCATCCCTTATTATATTTCTACGTGGTGGATGCTAGTTTGTTGTGTGACTACCACTCGGCGGTGTAGGTGGAGGTGATGTAGCGATAGTATGTACTATCTGCGAGCTACTAGATGGAGTTCCTATGGGATTGTTCTGAGTCCCGGTCTATTTCTGTGGGGTATAAGGGTGGTAAGGGATACCCCCTTCTGTTCTTTCTATATTACTATGACTCTGTTGTCTAGTATTATCTGAACTGTCTTCAAATATGGGAGATTTAAAATCTACTTTATATTTCTTTCCACTACGTGTACGTCCAATGTCATCAAAATCACTCTCAAACTCTTGTGACATCACACTTTCTTAACTTATTGGTCTGAAACTATATCCATTACTCCTTTTTCATATAATAACATCTTAATGGACAAGTTTAAATAGTTTAGGTACTTACCACGATATCCTTTGAAGAAGTACCACTCAGCCTCGCTGAAGATTTTTCTCTGTTCAATTGCAAACTCTGTGACGAAGCCTTCTAGCACACTCGCAAGCCAGAAGTCTACTGTCCTTGTAATGGGATTGTCTATGCTCTTCACAGTCTGAATCAACTTCGGTGTCTAGACAATGTTTCTTTTCTTTCTAAATATGCTCTGATCAGTCAACTTTGATAACCAGTCGTACAGCTTATTTCCATAGGTCGCAAAAAATATCGTATGTATATCAGTGAAGATATGTTTTTGTAACCATTCCTCTGTACTCAGTCTAGGACTCTTGTTCTCTTGTTCAGAAAATTCTTTCTCCTTAGACCCAACCCACTGGTTGATTTCGTCTTTAGTAGGATGCCAATAGAACATCAGTGCTCAGTTTGTTCAAAACCGGCAACGGAACCATTTGTTGGTTGTATGGGCAGACCCGGGTTTACTGTAATGTACCAACAACACCCCTAGCTCACTGGCCCTTTCGGTGATAGAACGCAGAGCGGCCTAAAGTCTCACCCAAAGTGATTCTAATGGGTTGGCCAAAGAATCAAGTGTCTTTGACCAGGTTCTGTAGCATCCTGGGGTCTCATGGCTCTTCTTAGCCAGCGAGGTCTCTCTCCGCGACACGTAGTCTCTCTTCCTCATGGGTTCTGATAGGGGAAGGACTCCTATCGCATCGCAACAACTATGGTGATGTGAAACTCTATCTTTTTTTAGAATAATCAACCCATAGTTTACCTACTTAGACTTTAATTCATTTATTTTTGTCTTATTTGCCTAGTTCATGTGTCCCACCTTGTGCAAGTTGCTAACTGCCTATCCATAGAGGTAAAACTTGCCATATTTGGCTCATGTAGCACTTGGGAAAGCCTTAGGAATCAAATCTACTTTATTCCTGGCCTCCTAGGTGCCTATCTTCTTTTTCTGCTTTACTGTCTGCTTTTCAGTGTTTTAAGGCACATAGGAAAGCAAGACTAGGTGAGGTGAACTAGTTTTTTGTCCTCTTCATCCTCCACTCTTTTCTCCATGAAAAAGCATGTATGAGCTGTCATTCCACTACTCTTTAGCTTTCCCATGTGCCCTTGCCAATTCATGAGCTCCATGACATATTTGGGATCAGCTTTTTACACCTATGGGGGATTTGCCTATTTTGAGTAAGCCTGCTTTATGCTAGTTTTGGATGCCTCCTTATGCATTTGACCTCTTGATGTATTCTATATATTCAGAAACCTATGTTATTACAGGGTTGGCTATTGTACACTCAGTTAATATAATTTTGTGTTACAGCTCCATATTCAGTCTCCATTGTTAGCAATTTTGCATGATCAATTGATAATTGTTGTGGGTAAAATTAATCTAATGCTAGCCTAAATTTCTACATGGTATTAGAGCCATTGTAGGTTGTTACTCTCCTTCAAAAATTTTTTTGAAGGTTCGACATCAAGACTGGGAGCCTTCTATTAACAGCCGGGACAGATTTTCTAAAGCTATGGATTCACAGAAAACTATCTTGACTCCCTTCAACTATTTTGAATGGAAAGCAGAGATGGAGATCTTGTTGAGAGAGAAAGGCCTCTACAGGGTGACTATGGCTATAGAAGAAGAGCCCAATGCTGCTGTAGAGAAGATCAAATGGCACAATCGGAGAGATGAGGCCTGTGGCCTCCTATGTCTCAGTATTTCCCAAGACCTCCTTTTCCATCTCGATGGATTAAATTCACCGGATCAAGTATGGGAGAAGATTTCTGATCTTTTTGGAAATAAAGATGAGATGAGGGGACATCAGATCGAAAATAAGCTGATTTCTCTGAGTCCCAGTAGCTTTGAATCCCTGCAGCTATATTTCTCCAAGTTCAAAGCACTAGTTTTGCAGCTGAAGGAGTGTGGTATCGAAAAGAAATATGATCAGCTCATATTGGCCATCCTCTCGAATCTAGGACATGACTACTCAGTCTTTGTTTCGACCTTCTATGCCACAAAACTCACAGCTCGAACCTGGAAGATGCCTAGCCTTGCAGATTTCATGGAATATCTCACACAAGAACAGGACAAGCTGGTGATGATGGGCACCATCAAACCATCCAAAGATCAAGATTTGATTGCTGGATATTCGAGGGTGGATTCAAAAAGTAAAAAGAAAGCTAAAAATCCACCTGAACAAAAGAGAGACAAGAAGCAGTCTCCAGAGGATCAACAAGGTCCCAAGAAAAATACCCAGAAGAAGAAAAACAAAGGTGAAATGAACAAGTGCTCATACTGCAATAAGGGCAATCATACTGAAAGCTCTTGTATGAAAAATTAGATAGACATGCTAACTCAACTACTGGAGAAGAATGGCATCTCCCTTCCAGAAAGCTCAAAGAAGAGAGAAGGAGGATCAAGTTCAGATGACAGAGAGAGAGTTCATGCTCTAGTTGCTGGCACATCAAGCTCACCCAATTTTATCATTGATTCTGGAGCTTCAAGACACATGGTTTCGACTAAGGAGGCCTTCTCCTCACTGGACAAGTCGAAAGGACCATCTATTGTACTGGGAGATGACTCTCTCACTAAAAGTATGGGCAAATGAAGAATAGATCTTGATCATGGGTAGTTCAACAATGTGCTGTATGTCCCTGGTCTCACCTCCAACCTTCTGTCAGTGTACCAGATGACCAAACTGGGTCTCCTAAGAAAGTCATATTCTCCCCCGATGAAGTTGAGATCACATAAATCTTTAGTGGTAGAGTCATTGCAACAGGAGTAGCGAATCATGCTCAAAAGGTATACATGTTTTCACACTTCCTACCTTACTCAAACCCCTCTGCTCTTCTTATCCATACTAATGAAGCTAGCAAGATATGGCATGAAATATTTGGCCATCTAAATTACAAGTATTTGTCTGATCTTAGTGAGAAAGATATGGTCATAGGGTTTCCCAAGATAAAATTTTCCAAAGGAGTCTGCCAAGGTTGTATCCTAGGAAAACACCCAGAGCACAAATTTGAGAAATCTAGTCATGAGAGAACCTCTGCACCCCTCGAGCTGATTCACAGTGATTTTGGTGGCCCATTCCCTCATATGTCCATGATTCAGGCCAAATATGCATTGACCTTTCTTGATGATTTTTCCAGGTATTGTTGGGTTCACTTCATGAAACACAAGTCTAAAGTTTTTGGCCTATTCAAAGTCTTTAAGGCTTTGGTTGAAAACCAGTGTGGAAGGAAAATCAAGGTCCTCAGATGTGAAAATGGTGGTGAGTATGTCAAGTCTGAGTTTATTAACTATTGTGCAGATGAAGGTATTCAGATGCAGCATTCTATCCCCTACACACCACAGCAAAATGGTGTTGTGGAGAGGAAGAACAGATCACTGAAGGAGATGGCAACATGCATGATGGAGGCCAAAACTTTTCCACCAAAGTACTGGGCCAAAGCTATCAAATGTGTAGCCTATATCCAGAATAGGGTGCCTCACAAACAGCTTGATGGCGTGACTCCCTTCGAAGCATGGAGTGGGCACAAGCCAGATGTGACCCATTTCAGGATTTTTGGCTCAAAGGCATGGGCTAGAATCCTGATAGAGAAGAGGAAGGATTTGCAGCCCCAAAGCCAAGAGTGTCTTTTTGTTGGATACTCTGAAGATTCAAAAGGGTACAAGTTGATAAAATTGAGCACAAACAAATCCTTCATTGAAAGGGGTGTTCAGTTTGAAGAAGAACCCCTTGCAGTAGTGGAAGTTAGTGAATCCTCTTCACCACCTGAACCTCAATAAGTAAGTAAAAAGTTTGCTGAACATGATGATTATGATTTTTCTGATGGATATGAGTTTATTTCAGACCCAAATATCCCCACAAGGCCTAAATGGGCAGCCAAGACACTACATGCAGCAGGAGAGCTAGATGGGGATCCCAATGATCCAAGGAGGACTAGATCTCAATTTGAGAGTGGTCTGTGCATGAAGGATCCTATGTTTTCTGAAAAATGCTATTTGATGGTGGATTCTGATCCTCAAACATATGAAGAAGCATCAGGAGATCCAAGATGGCAAACAACCATGAAGGAGGAGTTCAGCTCACTCCAGAAGAGCAATACATGGGAGCTAGTGGATCTTCCTCTAGGAAGAAAGTTAGTCCAGTGTAAGTGGGTCTATAAGACCAAATTTGCTGCTGATGGTTCACCACTAAAGTAAAAGGATATATTGGTAGCTAAAGGCTACTCATAGGTTCAAGGCATCGATTACAATGAGACCTTTTCCCCAGTGGCAAAGATGGATTCCATCAGGCTAGCTCTAGCCATTGCAGCCTCAAGGCAATGGGAGGTACATCATATGGATGTAAAGTGTGCCTTCCTGAATGGAGATCTCACTAAGGAGATATATATGCAGCAGCCTCAAGGTTTTTCTACTAACCCTTCTCTTGTGTGTAGGTTGAGAAAGTCATTGTATGGGCTAAAGCAAGCCCCCAGGGCTTGGTATGCCAAGATAGATAGCTTCTTGCTATCTATGAATTTTGTTCGGTGCAAATAAGATACAAATGTCTATATGAAGTTAGTTAATGGTTCATTAATGATCATTGTGTTATATGTTGATGACCTCCTCATTATAGGAAGCTCACAGGCTGAGATTGCTTCCTTAAAAGGAGCTATGAACCAAGCCTTCTCCATGACATATTTGGGGCTCTTAAGTCAATTTTTGGGGCTTGAGATCTCTCAATCCAAAGCTGGAATCAAGGTGCACCAGTCAAAGTATGCCTTGGATTTGCTGATCAAATTCAGAATGCAAGATTGCAAAGCAAGAAAAACTCCTTTCCTTTCAGGAGTGAAGCTGGAGGAAGATGATTCTCCACCGATGGTAAACAATACACTGTATAGAAAATTGATTGGATGTTTATTGTATTTGACACATAATCGACCTGATATTTGTTATACAGTAAGTGTGGCTTCTAGATTCATGGATCAGCCTCATGAGATCCATTGGAAAGCAGCCAAAAGGATCCTTAACTTTGTTCAGGGAACAAGGACACATGGGATCTTCTATAAAGCCAATTCTAACCTTGATTTGGTTGGATTTACTGACAGTGATTGGGCAGGTGATAGCACAGATAGAAAGTCCACTTCAGGTTATGTGTTCATGCTTGTAGAAGGGTCAATCAGCTGGTCAAGCAAGAAACAGATTGCCATTGCACTCTCATCTACAGAAGTTGAGTACAGAGGAGTTGTCAATGTAGCAACTCAGTGTTTATGGTTGCAGGGTTTGATTGGAGAATGTGGTTTCGAACCTGAGTACTCAACTACCATCTACTGTGATAACCATATTACCATTTGAATCTACAAGGATCCAATTCAAAAGCAGAGAACCAGACACATTGAGATTCACATGCACTACATCAGAGAGCTTGTGCATGATGGCACCATTCACCTACTCTTCTGTTCATCTTCAGAACAAGTAGCTGATATCTTCACCAAAGCATTTTGTGAGAAGACCTTCAGCAATCTCAAATCACTGCTGGGGATTGCTGATCATGCTGTAAAAGCATGAGTGGAGACAAGATTCTACAATTTTGTTTTACAGTCCATGTTTAAGGGAGGATTTTCCCAAGTTGGTTTTGCCTCTTTCCTTGGTTGTATGGACTTGCAGTATGTAAAAGGGTGACTAAGCCTTGTTGCTAGGCCCTATATTTTTTATTTATTACTCATAAAGTCAGGCTTAAGGGGGGGTGTTAGAATAATCAACCCATAGTTTACCCACTTATTCTTTAATTCATTTATTTTTGTCTTATTTGCC
The DNA here is from genome assembly GCA_001517045.1 of Pseudotsuga menziesii. NCBI lineage: Eukaryota > Viridiplantae > Streptophyta > Pinopsida > Pinales > Pinaceae > Pseudotsuga > Pseudotsuga menziesii. The sequence goes on from LPNX011147305.1 coordinate 26,341, forward strand.
TAGTTCATTTGTCCCACCTTGTGCAAGTTGCTAATTGCCTATCCATAGAGGTCAAACTTTCCATATTTGACCCATGTAGTTCTTGGGAAAGCATTAGGAATCAAATCTGATTTATTCCTGGCCTCCTAGGTGCCTATCTACTTTTTCTGCTTTATTGCCTGCTTTTCAGTGTTTTAAGGCACATAGGAAAGCAAGACTAGGTGAGGTGAACTAGTTTTTTGTCCTCTTCATCCTCCACTCGTTTCTCCATGCAAAAGCATGTATGAGCTTCCATTCCACTACTCTTTAGCTTGCCCATGCGCCCTTGCCAATTTGTGAGCTCCATGACAGATTTGGGATCATCTTTTTACACCTATGGGGGATTTGCCTATTTTGAGTAAGCCTGCTTTATGCTAGTTTTGGATGCCTCCTTATGCATTCGACCTCTTGATGTATTCTATATATTCAGAAACCTATGTTATTATAGGGTTTTCTATTGTACACTCAGTTAATATAATTTTGTGTTACAGCTCCATATTCAGTCTCCATTGTTAGCAATTTTGCATGATCAATTGATAATTGTTGTGGGTAAAATTAATCTACTGCTAGCCTAAATTTCTACATCTTCCTCTTACCCTACGATCTGTGCTATCTCACACTGTAGCTCCTCTGATGGTGCGATATCATCTACTGTCAATGCAATATCCACTATAGTACCCCCTACTGCGACCCTCACGGTCCAAAGGTTATCATACTGGATGGAATGACTTGGCTATATTTCAACAAGGTATTAAACACTCTGACGTGAACTTCCACAGTTCACCACAATCTTCCTCAACTATACTTAACTATTCGAATAAGTATACTGGAAACACTCTAACATAATGACTTATTACTACGTGAAACAGGTATTGATAAACTCATATGCAGACGCTTGATACATGTAAATCCTCCTTTAACCTTCAATAATGCTGTAACTGAATGAGACATACATACATTTACTAACTAATATACAACATTCATGTAATAGATAACAGATATCAACTGAGTAAAGCACAATCACATGAAATAATCACATAACACACTGGTTTTACGTGGTTCACTTCCAGGGTAGAAGCTACGTCCACAGAACTGTGTTTATTATATCTTGAGAGAGTACACAGTTCTACTGCAACCTGATGTGCAACTAGATATCTTCTGGGTAACTCTGCACTCTCTGTCGGGATCCCTTCTCTCCTAGATCTCTTCTCTTTATCTATATTGCCTTCTTACAATATTCTCTCTCTCTCTGTGTCAATCCCTACAGATTGTTCATACAAGCTCTATGAGCCAGCTGTTGGTTACAGGAAGATACTATAGACTGAATACAGAACCAGATATCAACTCTATTACAATACAAAGTAACTATGAGCTAACATACTAACTCGCTACAGGTTATCCGACTGGCTAACCTTTTTCAATACAGTTTACATCTTACTAGCTAACCTTTTACAATACAAAATACATCCCTTTATAGGCGGCCCGAAGGTCTCGCCATTACAACACTATGGGCCTGTCCGAACAATAACCCAAAACCCTAACTAGTGACAGTCAGTCTATCTATACTCGAACTGCCACTTTCTGTGACACCACAGCTCTCTGTAGTCTTCCATGCTTCCTGACATTGACCATGGCTATTAGGCGCCACTTCCCTTTCTGTCCTTCATCTTCAATTCCTTGGCCTTGTTGCCCTTTTCCCTTTATGAGGGTAGTTGAGCCCTCCTGTCTTCCACCAATACCTTGAATGCAGTGGGTGAGCTCTCTCTTCTCAGACGCTACCTTGAATGCAGTGGGTGAGCTCTCTCTTCTCAGCTGCTTAAGTACTGTTGTCTTCTTTGACTTCTCTGTCCCGATAGTCACAGTTTTCGGCCCTGATCTACAGCTAGAAACATGCTACGACGTCGTATCTTTACCTTATCTCCTATATCTTCGCTAAAACTGTCTATCTGCCAAAATGGCAGCTTCTCCTATAGCTGCGGGACCTTACTCCAACAGTCGGGGACCTCACAGGATAGGCCAAAAGGATAACTCAGATGGTTTGATGATTCCTAAAAATGTCTCCCAATATACACTAGGTGCGTGGGAGCTCAAATTCATAGTGGTGTTGTCTAATGCACAATCAATCAATAGGAGCCTTCTGATATACTACTGAGTATGTGAAGTAACTTTCGATATACCTCATGGGTACGTGAAAGGCCATTTGATATACCAGATGTACGTGGAAGAAATACAAGCCCCCAAGATACATTGTTGGAAAATAATGGCAGCTGCCATGCTTACCGACATCGGAACATGTCGCTAACCCAACACTCAAATTTCTAAATTTTTTAACCTACTACTACCATTAATTTTATCTTGTGCGGTTAGGTGGAACCATGGAGTGAAAACTTGAAATTAAAGAAGATGCATAATGATCTATATGATATTTTAATTTTTCCTCTTCAAGGAAATTCTACCTAAAAGAGGGAGAGAGATTTACTTTTATTTCCAAAACGCACACCCAAATGCAAATGCAATTCTATCTTTTCAAACGAAAAGTAAAATATCAATGCACCCCAAACAATATTTAAAGCAATTAAAAAAGATATCTAGAGAAAATTTGATATAAATAAACTAGAAATGTTTCATGTCTTTTCATGCTTGAAAAAGATGCATAAAAACTTAATGGAAAGATGATTTTACTAACATTTACAAACAAATATAACTCTAATGCACACAAATTCGAAGACAAATATTTCTTCTTAATGAAAGTAAGAACCAGAACTTCAAACAATCAAGCACAAAACAAGAATAAAATCGTTCAACATGCTTGTGAATAAAGCAAAGGAGAGAGAAAACTAAATCTTTTCTTTGGGACAGACAAGGAAATGAAGAACCAATCTCTCCTACCAAGCACTGAAAAACTCAGCATGCAAAAGGAAACAAAAATCACCCCAAGAAAAGAAAGACTCAAAACAACATGGATCACTCACACATTCCAAGTCCAAAACAAACCAAAACATACCCATGAAATTGAAATGTATATGTTCCAATTCCAATGAATAATATCTACAAAAAGGAGCAATAGGTTTCAAGCAAAGAAATTAATGAAAAATCCAATGCAAGAAACATAAAATTTTCTTTGAATACAGAAAGAATATAACAATCAAAGTGATCCAAAAAAAAATTAGAAATCAAAAGACAACAACGAAGTTTTGAAATGACATGGGTGTGAAAATACCTACCTGGCACCGCTTCCAGAGGGTCACTAATAGAGTTGTTCTGCACGAGCACCGCTTCTTGATTGCTAATCATAGGTGATGGCACTGCTTCCTACTAACTGAGTTCAGGAGGTGGCACCACTTATTTCCCTTAGATCTAACTAAAATGATAAAAAGTTGGAGCTTAGATTTAGACAAGTGTTCGAAGACTAAGGAAGATCATATCTGTTGAAGCTCTTCCCCAGTGGAGTCGCCATATTTGTTGCTAGGAATTTTGTACCTTCTGTGGACAGAAGCTATTCCTCTGGTCTGAATGGTTCAGATGCAGAGCAAATGGTTCACAATAAGGCTGGAATACTTTCCCTATAAGCTATAAACACCTAGAATGCAATCTTTGATGGAGTGATGTGGTCCTTCTCTTATGACAAAAGATCTCCAAGGAAACACCGGCATGAACACATCAAACACAAAAGATCAAAAGTACCAGAACACCATCTATAGATATATATCAGTGACTAAGGGATCTGATAATAAATAGGCAGGATTATACATAACAAGTATATGGGAAAGGAACCGACTTTGCATTCATAAATAATGAAATATTTTACAACCTATGACTTAGTGTTGATGCACTCCTCCACAAAACCGATGTCTTATCCCCAATAGCTCCAACTTTCTCCTTTATGCTCACTTTAATGGATTAGGCCAAAATATAAAAATGGTAGCATGACTTTGCTCTCTCTTCAACCATGGGGTATGAGCCTATTTTTATAGGCCTCAAATGGATAGAGATGGTTGAGATTTTGGTGGGTGAGGTGGATAGGAGATCCCCAAAGGATGAATCATGAGCTCAATTGATCCGGATGAATAGGGATAAGGGCTGCCACAAAGCCTTTAATATAGAAGCTTCATGAAGTATCTATTTTTCACTTTTTAACAAGGGCACCACTCCTGCTCCTTGATGACAGAGCGGTGCTAGGGTATAACCTCTCTTAAAACAAAGAATAAAGGTGGTGCCATCGCCTATTTTCAACACAACTCAGGAATTTCTAAATGTTGGAGACATTTACCATCATACACACTCTTTTTGGTCAAATTGGCATAGTTAGACCACTATCCTAAGTATAATTGACATTAATTGACATCAATGGAGCATTAATTGCCATCATCTAGTCACACCCATGCCTACCTATAGTCAAGGAGTCTAACTTAGCCTTCTCCTAGAGTCAATGAGGCTAACTGGAGCACTCTGAGGGTGATCTGAGTGATATTAATGCACCTAATTTCTAAATGGTGGTTACAATCAGTTCAACCAGTCAGTTAAGGCACCTCCTCTCATTAAATATATTATTTAATGATTATTTATTATTATTTAATGATCTGGAGTCAACAGGGCACCTCAACCAACTTTTGATGGTCAGTTCAGCTTCAGTTAACCTCATCGGGGTTCATTGAAGTCATGAAGTACTAGCACTTGATGGTTGGCTTGCTATGACATGTGTTTGATCTCATTCAGTTGAGATTCAGTCATTTATTGCACTCTGACTTCAGTTAGGGTTTGGTGAGTCAATTAGAGTTTTGGTCAAGTGGTTAACTGAGTATGAACCTATGGTTGAGAGTCAGTTAAGCCATACTCACTCATGATTTCAAATTGACCTCCTTAGGTATTCAAATTCCTCATTGATTCAAGATATTGCTTGACTCTGGTATTGTAACCATTCATTTTTTATTAAGTATACAGAGAGGAAACCAATTCCGGTTCTGATTAACACCATTTCATGAGTATTTGTTGATTATTCTTTGATGAGATTGATTCTTTGTTCCTAGATCAATGTGCAATATTAATACTAACGAAGGTACCACTCCTAGGCTTAAGAGTAGAAGCAGTGCTAGGTTTTTATATGAAATCTTGACATATAGAGCAATGTTTTCACTTCAATATTTGGGAATGAGGGAAAACATGGATATTTAGGATTGTATCACATGTTGATGATGATATTTGGGTGTAACATGCTCTGAAAAATGACCAAGCGAACAAACATGGAGCTGTCGACTTGCCAATGAAAGTTCAAAATTTAAATATAATAACACCAACTGCAACATAAATAAATTAGTGCATGTTCATATGATATGAAAAGTTGTAGACCTTATCTCTCCTCACACTTCTCCATACCTCCTCAACTACTTATCACAATAATATTTCTAACACCTTGAAGTGGTAAAAAACATTAGACTTGAGTTTAACGAAGTAAACCCAATAGTACCCAGAAAATTCATCTATGAAGGTAAGAAAATATTTTCCTTGACTCATGGAAATATGATAGAAAGGACTAGAAATGTCACTCTAAATGAGCTCAAGAGGTGCATACTATGTTTTCTCATGGATGACTCTCTCATACTTATGCTCTATATGTTTTCCTAGAATGCAACTCTGACAGACTCCTTTGGAAAAGTTTATCTTTGGAAATACTCAAACCATATCTTTTTCAAACAAATATTAAAGGTATTTATAGTTTAGATGACCAAACCTCTCATGCCAAAGTTTTCTTTCTTCATTGGCATTGGTGAGGACAGAATAGGGGTTAGAGAAAGACAAGAAGTGTGATAACCTATAAAATTTTGAAATATGATCCACGATACCTTTAGCAATGACTCTACCATTCACAATATTAGAGATTTCAACTTCATTGGGAGAGAAAACAACTTTCTAAAATAGTGTCTGTCATCTGGTAGACTGACAACTACATATTAGCATCAATACTTGAGACATACAAAACATTATTGAAGGAACCATGGTAAAAATCAACGCTACCTTTACCCTTACTTTCATTTTTTGAGTTATCTCCCAGCAAAATATTTGGACCCTTCGAATCATCAAGAGATGAGAAGCCTTCCTTTTTTTGAAACCATGTTCCTAGAAGCTCCAGAATTGATGATAAAGGAAGGAGATATTACAGTTCTTGAAACTAGGGCATGTCCTCTCTCTAAGTCTTTGAAACTGGATCCTCCTTCCTTCTTCTTTGCACCATTGGGAAGGGACATGTTGTTCTTCTCTAGGAGTTGAATCATCATATAAATATGCTCCTTCATGCAATATCTCTTAGGATGAAATTCCTTACCACATTTTATGCAATTTATACCTTTACCTTTACCTTTATTCTTTTGAAAGTTCTTCTTCTTGGAGTTTGACGACTACTCATGACACTTGCAGGTGTCTCTTTTTTATCTGGAGGCTTCTTAGCCTTCTTTTTATCTTTGGAATTCACCTTGGAATCTCCAGCAACCAAATATTGATATTTGGAAGGTTTTATGGTGCCCATCAGACCAATTTGTCTTTCTCTTGAGTCAAGAATTCCATGAAATATTCCATTGAAGGCATCTTCTGGTTTTGAACTATCAACTTGGTGGCATTGAATTTCGAAAAAAATACTGAGTAGTCAAGGCCAAGCTTCGAAAGGATGGACAATATTAGAATTGAAAATATTTGAAGCTACTTAGACTCAGTGAAATCATCTAATTCTCTAGTTTGTGACCCCCCATATTATCTGTCTTCCCAAAAAAATATTGAATCTAACCCCATAGTTCATTTGGTGATGTAAGACCATCAAGATGAAATAGAAGGACTCTGGAAATGATGAGAATTAAGAGACCATACGCCTCATCTTTCTTATTATGCCATTTCATATTATTTTTTTCTACATTAGTACCTCCTTCAGTTTCCATGGTCACTTTGTAGAGGCCTTTACTCCTCATCAGAATATCCATCATTTCCTTCCATTCGAAATAGTTGAATGGAGTCAAGATGATTTGCTGAGATTGATCCATTCTTTGGCAACTACACCTTGAATAGACATAATGCACTCCCAATGAGTTATGTTGACCCTACAAAAGAAATTATAATAGGATAAAAATTGAGCTACTAATGCTTTGATACCATGTGGAAATTAATCCCGATCTTAGAGCAATTGAACTCACAAAATTCCTTGAAAATATGTAACAAACACTCAAGAAGGAGACTAAATATGTGATAATCCATAAACTGTTGTTGATATGAATTTACATAATCCATAATTAAATATATATATGATTCTCATAATGTTTATTCTCCAAGGATTTGAAAGCTCAAATATGCTATTCAAATCAATACAAAAGAAGGCTTACTAAACTAGTCAAAATCCCCCAAAAGTGCATAATGCACTTTCCAAACCAGTCAAGATGCTCATGAATTTGATGAATGAGTAGGTACAACTAATAACTGATGGAAATTAGAATTCATCATTATTTTATATGAGGAAAATAAGGGACATGATTTGGCACAAAAAACAAGGCAATATACGTTAAAACTAGCTTTAGATTTTTCCTTCAAAATGCAAAAAAGATACAAACTCTTGAAAAATAAGAACTATGCACTTGCCAATCTGGGAAGACTGTAGAGTTTTGAGAATCTTACCCAATATATTTCTAATTTTTTCTAGGACGGAGTTTGGGAAAGTTTGACCTCAAAAATGGAATTGGGTGCGAACTAGCTAGTGTAGGACCTAGGAAATTAATTAAAAAGATTAATTATTTTATCCTAAGTATTGGGATGGATTTTGATTATTACAACATGTGTTTTATGAAAACAATGAGGTAATATTCTCTGAAAAAATAAGACCTTATTGTATAAATTATTGCATACCTATGACAATCTGACAGGTCAGGGATACAAATAGCTACCAAGAGGGCACACTTGGAGGTTGGCGGTAGCAATTTGAATTTGGATGAATATTTTGGGATGAGGAGAAGGAAAAGTGTCATAGGGGTTACTAAACATCAAGGATGAGTTGGAGGAAGCCTATGGGAGGGAATTCGACCTTGTAGTACCTTATGATATTTATAAAAACTTGTCATGAGGAAGGATTGGCTTTTGATCATTTGAGAATTTACCTTTGGAATTTCAGAAATCACTAGCTTGTCCCACTACTACATATGGCTAAAAATTCCCACAAAAATTTGCCATGAAAAAGTTAAAAACTCTATTTTCGTGGAAAAAGAGTTTAAATTTTTGGAAAATTTTGAAAATGCCCCCGACGTTCATCGCTATAGCAATGTTATTGACATTTAGTGGTTATTATGATGGAAGTTTGTGGCTATTGTGACGAAATTTTAATAACATCGCTATAGTGACGAAATATCAATAACTTCTCTATAGCGATGAAATGATCATGAAGGTTTATTTTCATTATTTGTATGGAAACACTTGGATTATTTACATGTATTCTTTTCATCCTTAGTTTGAATTGGTAAACAATATATCTATATATTTATAGACATAGGTACACATGTCATTAAGTCCCATGGGACCTATATTGTGCTTTTGTATGGGGACTCCTCAGGGGTGTTGTACTAATGAGAATCATTGACTATTACACAAACATATTTTATTTAGTACTTTATTTGTCCTATAGCAAACAATATTTTGCATTATGTCATTTTCATGTGTTTCACCAAATTGGAAAAGCGCATTTGGAACATAAAAGTGTAACACCTATTACACTAAAGATGACCATAATTTTAGATTTTGTGTTTATAGTTCACAAGCTATTCACATTCTAGATTAGGCACACAACATATGTTTGTAGGTGGGATAAAGTAGAATCTAGGCAGTAAATATCTTCAATCTAAACAAGCATACAAAATTGTAGTGTACATACTGATCTTTGTAAACAAACACTAGGATATTTCCTACTGATATTTATTTTTCTCTCATGGTTGATTTTATCATTATATGGAGTTTGGGAAGAAAAAAATGATCACTAAATTATCTTCTTTTTTGGCTATCTCTAGGTTTATTTTGGGACTCGTTAAATAGGTTTTGAAGTATAGGTATGTGAGTTTTGTATGTACTTGTACGAATAAAAATTCACTAATGGTTGTTTAACATTTTCTATGAAATCATATTTTATAGAGGGATTGTTGTGTACCTGTTTAATGAATAATTATAAATAATTATATGTAAAAACAAATATCAAATCATGGTCATATATGTAATGTTTACACTTCCTTTCTCTTAGTGTAGTTATAAGATAATGAAGGATTTAATATTTTAGAAAAGGAATAAAATCCTAGTACAATGGTATCAAGTAAATATATAAGTTATTGACACTGTATCAAATGGTTGAAGTCATTGTATTACATATTTGGAGCCAATCTTCCCCTAGCTTTCCAACCTCACAAGACAAGAATGGAAGTCCTCTAAAGCAATGGGATTTAGATGGGAGGATGTTTTCATATGGGAATACTTTGTCGGGAACTCAAAGCTAGTCATGTCAGGATTATAGGTTATGCGGATTTCTTAATATGTGATTCTAATTCTATTAGAGACTACACTCCCATGGATGGATATGAATCTCTATGCCTATGAATGCACATCCTAATACATAAATTTTTCATGTCTACTTTATATTTTTCCTTTCTTTTCCTTTTTGTTCCCCTTTTTTTCTTCCCTTTATGTTTTTCATAATTTGTCAACAAAACTAAATTGAGGTGTAGGAAAAAGTTGCTTCAGTATTATGGATGAAGCATGCAAATTGCATGCCTAGATTGCACACACACTACCTAGAAGTTTCATCACCATCTTCATCATCATCATCCTTATCGTCATCATCGTCGTCATCATCATCATCATCATCATCATCATCATCGTCATCATCATCATCATCATCATCAACATCATCATCATCATCATCACCATCATCATCGTCATCATCATCATCAACATCATCATCATCACCATCATCAACATCGTCATCATCATCACCATCATCCTCATCATCATCATAATCATCCTCATCATCATCACCATCACCATCACCATCATCATCATCATTGACATCACCATCACCATCATCATCATTAGCATCATCATCATCATCATCACATTCATCGCCATCATCATCATCATCATCATCATCATTGACATCATCATCATCATGACGAATCAATGCATTGTTAAAAATTTCCATTATGTACAAATACCTGAAATGATGACGATGATGATATACAAATCATCACCATAATCATCATCGACATCATCATCGCCATCATCATCATCGAAATTATCATCATTATCATCATTATCATCATCATCATCATCATATCATCATCATCATCAACATCATTGACATGTGATCATCGTCACCATCACCCTCAACATCATCATCATCCTCATCATCATCATCATTACCATCATCATCATCACCATCACCATCATTATCATCCTCATCATCATTATCGACATCATCATCACCATCATCATCATTAGCATCATCATCATCATCATCATCGCTGCCATCATCATCATCATCATCATCATTGACATCCTCATCATCATCATCATCATCGTCGTGTCCATCATCATCCCCATCATCACCATCACCATCATCCTCATCATCAGCATTAACATCATCATCATCACCACCACAATAATATTCATCATCATCACCATCATCGTCATCATCATTATCATCCTCGTCATCATCAGCATCATCATCGACATCATCATCACCACCACAATCATATTCATCATCATCACCATCATTGTCATCATCATCATCATTGACATGTGATCATCATCACCATCATCCTCAACATCATCATAATCCTCATCGTCATCATCATCATCATCATCATCACCATCATTATCATCATCATCATCATCATCATCGACATCACCATCACCATATTCATCATCATTGTCACCATCATCATCATCATCATCATCGCCATCATCATCATCATCATCATCGCCATCGTTATCATCATCATCATCGCCATCGTCATCATCATCATGGACATCAACATCGTGAACATCCTAATGCTCCTCCTCCTCCTCATCATCATCATCATCGTGTACACAATCATCATCATCACCATCATCATCCTCATCATCATCATCGACATCATTGTCATCATTATCATCATTGCCATCATCATCATCATCATCATCATAATCATCACCATCATCCTCATCGTCATCATCATCACCATCATCCTCATCATCATCGTCATCATGTCATTGTCATCATCACCATCATTGACCTGTGATCATCATCACCATCATCCTCAACATCATCATCATCCTCATTGTCATCATCATTAGCATCATGATCATCATCACCATCATTATCATCATCATCATCATCATCACCATCATCATTATTAGCATCATCATCATATCCATCATCATCATCATCATTGACATCATCATTGTCATCATCCTCATTATCATCATCATCATGTCCATCATCACCACCATCATCCTCGTTAGTATCAGAGATACCCTTCACTTCACATGATGGATACCCTCCACTTCACACTAGTACCTTTATCATCCTCATCGTCATCATCATCACCATCATTATCCTCATCATCATCATGATCCTCGTCATCATCATCAGAGATACCCTCCACTTCGCACAAGTACCTTTATCATCCTTGACACCATCATCATCACCATCATCATCCTCATCATCATCATCATCCTCATCGTCATCCATTAGGATCATCATTATCATCACCACCACTATCATTATCATCATCGATATCATCATCGTTGTCATCATCATCATCATCAACGTCAACATCATCATCATCATCATCATCATCATATCATTGTCGTCATCATCATCATTGACCTATGATCATCATCACCATCATCCTCGACATCATCATCATCCTCATCGTCATCGTCATCATCACCATCATCATCATTATCATCATCATTGAAATTCTAACACCCCGGTTTTGACCTTGTTTGCATTTAAATAAATGATGTAAATAATCATGGTGTGGATCTAGGAAAAAAATCCCCACCATCGATTTAGTATTTATGTTTCTACGATTAAAGTTGGGCTGATGGTATTTTGTGCTAGCTAACACATTATTATTATGGATATGATGTTAAATTTGCAATTTTAATTAAAAACCTACAGCCAGCTATGTCAATGCAACTAAGTGAGATGGGGCATGATTTTCCTAAGGATAAGGGAGAGAACGATTAGAAGAGTGGGAAGAAATTTGAAATGGGAAAAGAACCATTTCTGGAAAAAAAACGTTTTTTAAATTTTCTTGAAGAAAACGTCCATTTTTCCCTCATGCAGCAGCATTTCACCTTCCCTCATGATTTGGAAGGGGAAAACGTTTTTGGAAAACCCAATGGGACATTCACGGAGTAGCAAGCATGAAAAAACGATTATGAGTTTGAATCCTTCACATTTTTTGGTTTTCCTGTGTGGATTGTTTCTCTTCATGTTTTCTCCAGTCTACTAGTTGTTTTCTTGAACCCGATTTCCCAGCAACCAATTTGGTTTTTTGATTGAATTGACCAATAATTTTTTTTTGGGGGGGTAATGGAAGTAGTTAATCTAGCTATGACAACGTTCAAGAATTCTTGATTACTGTGTGTGTATGTAATCCCTGGCATCTACTTATATGTTTTGTTAATTTCGGTACTGAGATAATTGTGTGCACGTCCTCGATTTGGCATCTACATTGATTGAAGGAATGGAAATGGAGTCTAGACTTGCTTGATAAACCTAGTGTGTGAAAGGACCTCACAGACCAATATATAAGTATGGTTTTCTTCTTTGCATACCCTAAATATCACTAGAAGGGAATGCATGGCCTGAGAGACTGTGTAGCATAGAGAAGGGGATGCTTCCTTGTGTTGGGTGTGTAAGTGTTTAGAAGTCATGCTAGATCCGGTGTGGGTGTTCTTAGCTCTAGATTGAGCTCACTAGATTAGCAATTCATTAGAGGAAATTTCAACTCAAAATGGGCCTTTTAACTTTAACTCAAATTCCATGTCATCATGTGTTAGCCAATGAAATTGCTTTGAATTTGAAATATCGTATAGGTCTTAAACACCTTTTTAATATAAATTTGGGGATAGGTATCATAAAAAAACAACTTTTTTTGTTTGTATTTTCGACATATCTCCCCGTGTTTTTACTCAAACTTTGATCGGGAGAGCTCGTTGGATGTGAAATTGAATTCCGCATCCAACGAGTACCCAATTGGCATAATTTTGACGGACCCCGCTACACCAAAAACAAGAAATACCTGGAAAAATGTGATGATGACATCATCATCACATTTTTCCAGGTATTTCTTGTTTTTGGTGTAGCGGGGTCCATCAAAAGTATGCCGAGTGGGTACTCGTTGGATTCAGAATTCAATTTCACATCCAACGAGCTCTCCCAATCAAAGTTTGAGTAAAAACATAGGGAGATATGTCGAAAATACAAACAAAAAAGTAGGTTTTTCTTTTCTCCCTCCAAAATTAATAAAAATTATTTTCTTAATATTTTTTAGGAGGCCCATTTTGAGTTGAAATTTCCTCTAATGAGCCTTTCTACCTCCTTGGCAACCTGATAAACCCAACTAGAAGGATGGCTTGGTTGGTAGCCTAATAAACCCATATGTTAGCTTGGTTGTGTCTCATGTGAATTTGGCAAAGTGTAATCCACTTCCTGTGTAAGTCTGATAAACCAAACTATGTTGGATTGACTAAGTTTTATGGAATCCTTGGCTATGGGTGTAGTCTGCTAGTCTTCCTTATTCCTTGGGGAAAATCATGCCCAGCTTGGGTGTGGCAGTGTTTCTGAGAGATCAAAGAGCACATTGGCCTATGGTTGGGTGGAATGTTGCATGACATAGCTGGTTCCGGGACAAGATTCTCCAAAGATAAGTATTCTTGTTTATTTAAGTTCTACAACTTTATTTGCTTATGAATTATTATGAAATTATCATGAACATGTTGAAATGCATGAATGTGTTGAATGAATGATTTTCTTCCACTGTATATATATCATGTACATTTCATTATGCATCCATGTATTTATATGTTTTATATAAAATTCATTATTATATTATGTTCATGGGGGCTTAGATTTCTTGGGTTGATATATGTTAGTCGTGTCCTCTCCACCGAGTAGAGGTTTGGTCATGTGGAGTACATCATCATCATCATCATCATCATCGTGTCCACCATCATCTTGTATGCAATATGAAGTGGAAGAAACTATTAGGTAGTCAAGCACAAATCACTCATTCAAACATCAACTACTAAATTAATTAAAACCAAGAGGATACAATCAATAGACAAAGGAATCTAGAGACATCCTAGGGGGGAACCAATGAGGACATTTCTATAAGGATGCCTAACAAAAGAAGTGAATGGAATGATACGAAGTCCAACTTGAGAAGAAATTAGATATACTACATCGTCAAAGATGTCAAGTCAACAAGAGTGACTTAGTGAATAGGGATAGCCTAAGTGGTAAGAATGTGCTACAAAAACACTTGTTACAAATTCTTGCCCCTTTTATTCTTCAATGTTATCATTTCAATGAAAAAAATTATTGATGTGTTAAGGATAAGGAATTATATATGTACTAAGTGAAGGGTTAAATGGATGTTCATACAATACTAGATAGAGTGAATTCTATGTCCCTTTTGTTAAGAATAATTAAAAACAATTGTGAACACGTTTATAGACAGCTAGTTGTTCCATTAAGTGGATGTTTATACAATAATGCAAGAATTGAATTTTGTAAGCTAATAAGGCATGAACAAATATAATTGATCCCCACTAGTATCAATTAGTTGACTAACATTATAGGCTTCCCTATCATCCATGTACATTTATGTATGTAATATTTTGGTTAAAAACATTTCTTCAAAAAGAAAACTAATCGATCTATCTTGTCACAATTAGCAAGCCCTAGTCAAGGGAGTTACAGTTTGTGAGTGATAAAAACTTGAATATTGGGCCCCTCTCTCTTTGGGTACTATAGAGGGGTGATGGTGAAAGATCTAGGTTTTATGGTTATGGATTGAGGTTTATCATTATAAGGTTATGCTCAAATACTTTTTCTTACCTCATGTTTGTAGTAAACAAACTAGCCACATATGTATTTTCAATAATTGCTTTATCCTTTAAGAGTTGTAGTTGGTTGTAAACTATTCAATAAATTTTGTAAGGTAATGGTAGCTTTAGAAAGGGGACTATTAGTGATGGAGGTGTTTTATTTGGCCATAGGATTCAATCACTAGAGATGATTAACTTAGAAAGGTTTAGGTTAACTTGTGACTTAGCGAGAGTTAATACGTCCCAATCACACCCAAAGTGGCTTTTCTATCCTAGGGGTTTCCTACCCTTTGAGGTGTTTAGCCTAATGAACTTGTACAAAGTTGTGATATATTTTTCAATAATATAATTTGTGAGGTGTTGAATCCAATGGACTTGTACAAAGTTTGATATATTTTTCAAGAGTGTCCTTTGCAATAGAGAAACTAACCCCTACCCAAATATAAAATCAACTAAGAGAGACGACATATAATTGATTTAGTAGTGAGTGTTATTTACGGTTATTTAAAGAAGAATTTGATGCCTGTGTTGTCCCTCCTTGTCAATATTCAATTCAGTTGGTATACATAGTTATTCCTCCCAATTAGAGTTGATGTTGGTGTTATTATCTTATCTCTCCATAACTAAGAGAAGGGATTTGATAGAATTGTACATATTAGTAAAAGGGGGTTAATGGGGGAATAACTCAACTCCTATATTTTATTGCATTTATTTCTTTATCTCTATCAATAAGATTTATTGTTGTTCTTTAATCCCTCTTTATTGGAAACTAACTCGTTTATTACCATATTTCTTCCATCCAACAAAATAACAAAAAAAAATATTTTGTCCATATGCATGACCTCCAACGAGAAAATAGGGGGAGAGCTAGGGTGATTTGGAGTCCTCTATAGCATTTCTCCCATCCACGATATCAGGACCTTCAGTCAAAACCTGCAGCCAATAGATTCCATCGTGATCCCATTCTTCCATTTTCCAACGATTCACAAAAATATTGCCTCTATCCGAAAATATTTCCATCGTAAACTGTTAATCAATAATTTAACAGGTACCCAATTGTTATGAGGCATTGACACTATTGTGGTGTCAAGGGTAGGGGAAAATTAATGGTGGTATGGAAATTGTGGAAGAGGAGGACTGGGAGGGTATAATTATTATTAAGGGTATTCCATACAGTATTTGTCATTTCTATCAGGGTTTTACGACATGGCACCGACTAAAATACGAGGAGGAAAAACAGCTACCTGTAGACAATGGAGGCTCATAGATCTTGTGCTCACCAAGGACAAGGAATTTCCAGAATGGCTCGCTAAGGTACGCCATTCTATTTTTCATCCCCATTTTTTTTCCCTTCTTTGATATATGCGATGTATGTTATTCATGTTATTTGCATTTGCCACATCAAATTATATACTTCTCATGCCTTCTTTTAATACCCGATTGTTGTCCAAGGGTTTGTGTGAATGTTTATAGATTTTCATAGGGTTTCATTTCCATTGCACCGATTGTAATAGTTACCAGCATCTTTTTCGATTTCCCAATATATGTCGATATTTTCTTCTTAATTCTAGAATTGCAAAACCTGGTTGCTGCATGGGAATTCTCTGAAACCCTGCATGAAAAATCAAACCCTATTTCAGATATTAGTGTTTAAACCCAAGTGATGGATGCAGGTTTGTGTTTTTTGGTATTTAAACCCAAGTGATGGATGCAAATTTGTGTTTTTTGGTGTTTAAACCCAAGCAATGGATGTAATTTTTTTTTTAAGGTGGATATTTCTTCTGTCTACGATGACAAGTTGGATGCACTACATTTTGACAATTGATTGAATCTCCTTAGGTATGCCAAATGTGACTGAAAAAAACTAACTGCATGAACAAACAAGATGAACTGCTATAACCTGCTCGAGATGACAAGATCTAAATAATAATTTGAACTATAAATGTAATCTGAATATGACTAAGAAGGTTATGAACTGCTAAAATCTTAATCATAAGTTAGGCCTACTAAAAGTATGGAATGGGATAACTATATGGAATAGGGTGACTAATTGAATTAGGGCATCTAATAAATTGATTATGTTTGGGTAGTGCCTACGAAGAATGGTTTATGCCAACTTGAAAATAAAATAATGGGATAACAATGACCTTACAATGGATGGGGCTCTCCTACAAGGCATGGGTTTGACACCGATACAGTTCCTCCAAATGTGCATAAAGTGAGATGAGTCCTTCCAGGAAAGAAAACATAAAATAGTCTAATTCGTAGCATATCCTCTAAAAATGAGTAAGGTGGTGGTTATTTGTTTCCTTCCCTTAATATATCTATAAAATTTGAATGTAGGTTGGTGGTTTTCTTTCCTCCCCAAAAGAAATAAATTTTTACTTAGCAATGATTCCTTCATTTATCATGAACTGTTGGTTGGTTCTTTTGCTCCTCAATGGATTTAGTAAATAGGTTGGCTCTTTTCATTATTTCAATTCTAGGGGTTTTGACTCCCCTGATGGTATTCCCTTAGCTCTAACAATGTAGCCAGCGGTGGTACCTACACTCTAACCAAGAAGCTTGGGGAAGGGACGACTCACAAATCTCACTCATCTGCCCCATGATTCTAGGTCCTTACTTTACATGCAATTAAATTCTATAAATTGAGCTCATATGACCATCATGCATTGTAAGAATAAGAATGAATTTTACCCTACATAATCATTATCATAGTTTATCTAAACATCCCAACTTCTCCCATTATATCCAATGGCTAGCTCCTTCAATTTTCAGACTATCCGTTTTTAGCCCCCCTTAGTTCCATTTTCTCTAGTCTCCTAGAAAATAAATTGAACAATGTTTTATGTTTGGTACCCTCTTTACTCAATGGAATATTACTATTAATTAATACCATTCTAGTCTCCTATCCTTAAGTTATCCTTACTAGTTATCTTCTTTCTTCAATTACTAATTTACCTTTTTTTATAAGGGGTGTAGCATGTCATTGGGAACTTATCCTTTAGTGGGTTCCACTTAATCTCTGTAGTACATATGTAAAGTAAGTAGAAAAAAAAATTAGTATATCCACCTAAACATAGATATTAGCATATGTGTCTAAACCCACCTTATCTCTCTCAACATTTGTGCATAGGTGCTACACTACTATAACCCAATGAGCTATCCACCATGAGATGAAAATTTATTAGTTGTAGCCTCTGGTTATCCTCTCTAAATGGATTTGAATTTCTAGTATCTAGGAGATTCTCTTAACAAATATATAACCTCGACTCTCTTCCTGCACAACAGATAACATGAAGCCCTAACTTTATCATTGTAGACTTGATAGACAACATGTGACTAATTTGGGTTAGTAAGAATGACATGCATAGCCACAGTTAGAATGATTCAATCACTTCACATGTTATATAACAAGATATGTTCAGCATGGATGATCTCACCTATATTATTCTTCTTATTAATATTTTCTATGGTAAACTAGGAGTTGAAATATGTTATTTATCGTTAAAGGGTCAAAAATTATATCCAGAGGATTTATTTTGTTGTTATTGGAACCTACTTGAGAACTAAGATCCACAATATCATCCATATAAATTTTCATGACTGGAGAAGCACTAGAGGGGTAATCAACAACTAGCAAATTCTTGAAAAATCTATAAATATCCTCTAATTATATGAGGGATGTCTGTCTAGAAAGCATAAAAGAAAGATATGTCTTTTGGAAAGATGAGGTGCATCATCAGCTCTTGGATAAGGGTGCTCTGTTGATCATAGTTGACAATGTAAATACTTAAGAACATAGTGCAACATACTAAGATTCTTTTTCTGCCTTCTATTGAAATAACTTTGGGGAAAGCCATAAGCTGTGATATAATGTTGAAAACATAGTTTATATTTGGCTTGGTGGCAATTATATAGATGAGATTCCTTTCCAGCTGCCTTTATTATTTCATTCATTGGATTTGAGTTTTCACGAGATGATAACTTCATACTTTTTTCAATAAGAGTTGCTATAGATTTCCAATGGACCATGTTAAATATCTATAGTATGTCCTGTATATACTTAGTAGAGGACATAAATATTCTATCTATTCTTTTTCTATATCTCGTCTCCAAAATAATAATGAAGCAATCATACATTTGCAATTTCAAGGGCTTCATGCAAGAGAGCCTTAATTCAATCATTCATGGGTTATCATGTAATGAGCCCATTAATGTATATGAATAAAATATATCATCCCTACTTTTGATGTTTATGTGTAATTTTGTATTTGATTGGATTCTTCTAAAAGAATTGTCTTTGAAGTGAATATTGATTATTGAAAAGTAGACTCTAAAATATTTCTTGACATTGTATAGTGCGTTTTCAAAATTACATAATATACTTCATCTTCCAGAACACCATTCATCAACTTGAAATCAATGGCCATCACGAACATCAAGCTAATTATTTGAATCTTAGTTATAGGCAAAAAGTTTCTTCAAAGTCAACACCATTTTGTGCAACGTTGTCTTATAATTGTTAATAGAACCATATACCTTATACTTAGTATATAGACCCATTTGCAAACTATATAATATCATTTAGTAGGATGCTATGATTATACCTTTTTACTACAATTCATCCCTCCTGTATTGCATTTTTTCCACTATTTCTTTCCATTTGCTGCTTCAAATGCAGTATGCTCGTATGATTTCAAAATTGTGGCCATAAAAGAAACATGTACTTGATATGAAGTTAATTTTTACAACCTTATCGACGTCTTCCTTCTTCACTTGTTTCGTATCTCCTATTTCTTTGACTCCCTCATTGTTTGTAGATATCACTTTGAAGTTTGGGATTTTCTTTAATGGTAGATATGAATTGTTGTTTCTTGCCTTGGCGATGTTGGAAATTTCACTGAAATTTAACTGAAATGACACTTCAATACAATTCATAAATTTCACCTTCTTTCTAGAAGGTTCCTTGGATCGTAACCCATGAATTTTATTTCCTAGGACTACTGTAAATAAATGTACAAAAAAATAGTGGAACTAAGAGTTACAATAATAAACTTTCAAACATCCCTAAGATTCTTTCTAATTAAGTAGAAAAGAAACTACTCAATAAGATAGGTTTTCAGTCATTCTCAGGAAAATTATCAATCAATATTTAGATTTGAAATTGTTCTTTTACAATAGAATTATTAACAATATTACAGCACTAAAATCAACTCCTTTATCTCTTTTAAATGTCAAGTCATAACTAGATGTAAATAGAAAAATATGAACGCATATAGCTAAAAATCAAATCTAAAATTGACACAAGATATCTACGGCTAGAAACTTCATATAAGTTCAATGATGTACATACCATAGCTTCCTCTCAAGGATACAAATTCCAACCATGCATGAATCCCAAATTCCAAATATCATGTTATATTACTCGATGAAATCCAAATTCCAAATTCCTTTAGTTTCTCCAAAATATACTGGATTTATCCTATCAAGACTGCTCTGAGACTTGCATGACGGTATTATGTTTTGTGTTCACACACACACAAAAAACAATGCAGATGCATTTTATTGAACTTGATATTTATAAGTAGTCAATGTTCTACTATACAAGGATAAGAACTTGATGACAATTTAATAGAGGGTACTTAAACATAGGGAATTGAACCTATTTGTAACCCACCCTTCAACTCTTTCTTGCAAAAAGTATGTCAATGTTAACCATTTTATTTTTTTCCACCTAGGACATGGTTAGGCATTTGATTTAGAAACGTTGGTCTCCACTTAGTCAAATATCTCTATGCCAAGCCACCATTTTTGTTGGACTCAGTGGAGTGATTGAATTTCATTAGAATCAAACAAATTCTTTATTGGTTGGGACTAATTTGGACCCAAAACCATATTAACTCATCCCATTCACCATTTTTTGTCTTCCTTTTCCAAGTCATTGATGTTTGTCTTACTTGACCAATTCAATGACTTCTTTGGACCCAAAATCAGTTAGAATGCAGAAAAAACTAAAAAATGCACATTAATGACAATGACTTAAAAAAAAAGATGATAACATTCTGTGATGCAAAATTCTGAAATAGGAAGCCAAGATCATCAAGAATGAGATATTGTAGGAAGCTTTAAAGTTTAACATTGAAGTACTTCTATGCAGATACAAAATATATAGAGAAAATAGATTCAATGCAAGACACCAAACATAACATCTCTAAGGCTCTATTATCAAACATAAGTAAATAAAACTTTGTGATGGAACCCTTGGGAATTTTAGTTATGTTTAAGCAAATACTAGCATTTGTAAAAGAACGTAGTCTACCAAAATGAGTACTAGGTATTCACATAAAACTAATAAAGTGAAACTAAAAACATATGCACAATGATCAAGTCCTACGTGGCTTGTATTTATAGGAAAATTTTAGACACCATGTATATATGAATATGGAAAAACCACAAGAATCAAATACAACATCAATAGTTAACTCTAGATATGTCACATCAACCATAAGGAAAATATTGTCCATATGGGACATCATTAGTATATACTATATTGGTTCAATTTGAATTTTCACTTTTCTTAGGTATCCTTTGCATTTCACTTTGACAAAATCATCTTCATTTGAATTATGAGGCAGTAGGGATGATGTTCATCTCCAGTTCTAGTTTTTGTAACTTGTTGCATGTCTTATTGAGGCTTCATATGTACTTTTATTTTGCAACCCATTTGCTTTATGTGTATAAACTCTTAGACACTTTTGGTTCTTTATGAACATCACAATCCTTATTCTATAATGACCAATCTTGTTACTATTCATTTAAGACTGCTAGTGGTAGTATTGCTAATGCACTTGCAGGATTTTTCTATCATACATAGACTTCATTTCACCATGGAAGTGTTTAAATTCAATGTTTAGCACAAGTATCTCTTATCGTGTAATTTTTTTACTGTGTTTATTACATGTGCCTCATGATAATTCATGCACACTAGATTTTGAATCTACTGCATATGTGATTCCATGACTTTTAACATAGTATTCTTCATTTTATTCACTTGAAGTATGACATTGGTCAATTGTTGTTGTAGGTTTTCCCAAGAATTTTGTTGGAAATGAATTATTAGGTATACTTATTTATTTTGATTTCAATATTTAGCAACACTAGGGTAAAAAACAAAGGGGTATTGTTCAGCAACGTGTAGAGAGGATTTTTAAAAAATGCATCAATATGAGTGAATTTTGATTGGCACTCAAATACTAAGTAGAAAAGGATGGTTAAATCAATATAATGTTTAACCCCACTTCCATAATATAATGTGAAACAGGGTTAAAACAAGTTCATAATAATTCCATTTTAGTATGGGGATGTTTGGCATGTGAGAAGAAATCAAGAAAATATTAAATTATTTCTTCCACTTTATACTACTTTCATGTAACATTACAAATGTTTTTAAAGCTCAAATGTTGCTTAAAATTTAGAACTAAATTCCTAAATACTCGGTAAATAAACGAGAAGTATTTTGTACTAATTCTTACAAATATGAATGCTTCATTTTTTTGTAGAAGAATGCAATGTCCAGAATAAGTGCATTATTTGCTCCTATACTAGGGAATTTATTAAAGGGATATTTATGTTGTTTTTAAACCATTTAATGTTAGCATTACTTAATATTAACTTGTGTTTTAGTTAGTACTAACAAATGTGAGGTATGATTGAAAAGTCATGTCTTTAATAATTTAAAACATATAGGCCTTGTGTCTATTGTATCATTCACCAATGAATTATATATAATATCATATTTTGTCAAAGTATGCCACCTAGTTGGAAACTTGGTGGACATCCTAACATGGTGATGCAGAACTCCCTAAAAAATTTCAAAACCTTCTGTGATCCCCAAATCCAAGGATTCAAAATTTTCTTGGTTATTGGTCTTTAAATCCAAAAAACTTAAAGAGAGAAAATGATTTTTTTTTCCCGTGATCTTTGAAATGGATTCCCTCCCTCTCATCCCTATATTTCCTTTAGAATCTCAAATGCTTCATTGAAGTGAAATTTTACTCATCATATTTGTGGTTAGCATCACCCCTCATCTCAAGCTTGGATGCCTAATGGGTTTCCACAAGTGGAAACTCCAAAATTTGTATTAAGTTTAACTCATAGTTAGGCTTACTATTTCATGCTTGGAATTTCCATTTCTACCATGATGGTAGTAATTTCACAACAAATTTGTTTGGGTACATAGTATAATCCCAAAAGACCGAACACCAAGAGCAGCCACTCACACAAACAGATCACAGATCAATACACCAATGTTTGTCATGTGGTTAAAACCCTTGAGAGGGAAATAGTCCACGGCTCCATCCAAATAGCTACTTGGAGCAATTTATTATGAAAAAGAAAGAAACTTACTTGAGCTTCTCATAATTGACCAACTAGCCAAGGACCCTCCACGCTCTTTAAATAGAGATCATGGATCAATCGGGTGTTAAGCCACATATCAATGGTAGGTATGATCTAAGATAAGTTGAACCGTCAGATTGCCATATTTCTAGAACATATCGTGACCGTCGGATTAGAATATTTACAAATACATACTAATGCATACTAAAGAAACACACTTTACCTAATGGATATATTACACAGGTTGATCTTAACTAACTCCTAAGTGTCTAAATATCCTAACATCCCCCCTTAAGAACAAATTGGGATAGGATTGAAGGATTTACAAAAGTGACACTATTAGGAGAAGGAAGGAGGCATTAGATCCTCTCCCCCCTTAAGGACACATTCCTGAGCTCCTAACATAGATAGAAGTTTACAAAAATTTGGTTCTGTAAGAGACTTGGCGAAGATGTCTACAACTTGATCCTTTGAAGGGCAATAGAGCATTTCAAGAACACGATCATGAACAAGATTTCTGATGAAGTGCATGTGTATCTCAATGTGTTTTATGTGTTGATGTAGAACTATATATTTGGAAAGCTTGATGGCACTTTGATTGTCACACCAAAGTGGAGTAGGCTGCTACTGCTTGAATCTAAACTTTAAAAGGATCTGTTGAAGCCATAAAGCTTCTTGACTGGCATTAACTGCGGCTCAATATTCTACCTCTGCTGAAGAAAGAGAAAGAGATTGTTGTTTCTTACAAGCACAAGTGACATTTGAAACCCAAGACAAGGCCCTATCACCAAGAGTGGCGGTCAGTCCACTTTTTTTATATTCCGAGAGGTGCGGCGGTTATACCATGTGGAGGTACCTGATACTCCAACACCCCGCTTCTGGCATAGCTTGGGGGAATTGAACCTAATACCTCATCTCTGATACCATGTTCGGATACATAGGGTACTACCAAAAGATCGAACTCCAAGATCAGCCACTCACACAAACATATAACAGATCAATACACCAATGTTTGTCATGTGGTTAAAACCCTCGAGAGGGAAACAGTCCATGACCCCAGCCAAATAGCTACTTGGAGCAATTTATTATGAAAAATAAAGAAAGTTACATGAGATTCTCATAATAAACCAACTAGCCAAGGACCCTCCATGCTCTTTAAATAGATATCATGGACCAATCAGGTGTTAAGCCATGGATCAATGGTAGGTATGATCTAAGAGAAGTTGAACTGTTGGATCACTATATGTCTAGAACATATCATGACCATTGGATTAGAATATTTACAAATGCATACTAATGCATACTAAAGAAACAAACTTTACCTAACAAATATATTACACAAGTTGATCTTAACTAACTTCTAAGTGTCTAAATATCCTAACAAGATTATGCAATAATTCATTCATTAACTTGTATAGTTATTTTTCCAGGGTTCCATTTGTACCATGGTATAAAATACTACTAAAGAATTTGAAAATAAATTGATACTTGAATCATTCCAAACCCTGTGATATATAAATTAATTCTTCTCCATTGTATTTAAACCATATTATTCTAAATATTCCCTGAATCCATATCCCAATTGCATAAGTACTATATTTGAAAAACTCTCCCACCATCTTATTATGAAAATACCAAAAAATGTTTCTTTTCTAGGATTTCCCTCCCCTCATAATGACAAAAATGAAATGGACTAAATAGAGAGGAAATTTTGTTGAGGTGACATTGGGAGATGTTTCTAAATCCCCCTAGGTTGCACCTTGTTAAATGATTTTGTAACATTTGAAGGATGGATTTGGGAGGTAACAACTCCGAATATTATGGCTTGCAAGTGAAGCCTATGTATAGCTTGGGAAGTTGATGATACCTAAGTTAGTGTGTAATCAAGGGTTCTTCACTTGTCCATATACTGACTACCCAAAATAAATTTGTATCCATGTACCTTGTTGATAGTGTTGATCCAATATACTACTATGTGTAACCCAATCTATAAAGGAATAATTAAGGATTAAATTTGTTGATTTTTGTAACCAAATATGTAAAGTTAGATCTTAGAATGGAATTTGTTGATTTTTGTAACCCAATTTATAAATATGGATTTTTGGATGAAATTTGTTTGTTGAAAGATACCAATTTCATCTTCTCTCTAGGCCATAATAATCATGTCAATCCCCATTAGCAAGAAACAACTGAGAACTCCATATTTAAGATTGTTTGAGCATGAATGAAAAATATGTTTTAGTTGTTGTTCATATACATGAATAATTCCAAATATGTTTTAGGTGTTTTTCAGATACATGAATAATATAGCATGAATCCCATGGACACCTCCAATGATGACGTTTTGTTAATCTGTCCTACAATTCCTTGTGCTTCAGCCTAGAAAGACTAGACAGATTGAATAACCAAGTAGAAAGAGAAATAATTATTATATGTAAAATAAAATATTATAATTTCTATTATCCTTCATCATGCCTAGATTATTGTCCACGGAGGCCAATTTGAGTGCCATGTTTTGTTGAATCTCATATCCATTGTGTCTCTCTGTCATGCGTCTCCAATCCTAGTGGTTGCTCCACACACTTCCTCTTTTACTACACCATTTAGGAAGGTTTCCTTCATGTCTATATTGTGTACCTTCCACTTCATCACTGCAACTATCAAAAGTATAGCTCTAATTGATGTGTATATGACCATAGGAGAAAATGTATCCTTGTAATATATGTCTTCTTTCTGGGAGAATCCACGAGCCACAAATATCTCCTTGTGTTTATCAATGCTGCCATCTGATGCATGATTTATCTTATAGATCCTTTTGGAAGACATCGCGAACTCCCTTCAGGTTTTAGAACCACAACCCAAACATCCTTCTTTATGATCGACTGATACTCTTCGATCACAGAATCCTTCCAGTATTTCTTCTCGGCTGCTTCTTCATAGCTGGAAGGCTCTACATCAATGATGTCACACAATAGTGCTAGATAGTTGGAGAAAAGTCAAGGTCTCTTAATTTTAGTATAAGTCCCATATAGAGCGACATACTTCTATACATCTTGAGTGATCTCTTGTGCCCATGTTGGTCTTTTGTTGTTAGTGTTCACCTCTTGGGGTGGATCTACATTTCTCTATGGATCGGTTATATCATGGTCTTCATATTATTCTAGAATCATCTCTTCTATAACTATGTCCTTTAATTTGGGAGCTCAAGTTATTTTTCATGTACTTCATTAGAGTGAATCTACCTTGATATTGTAAATGAATGTTGATACTTAATAATCACTTCTTCTTCGGAACAAGTCTCATCATCCTTATCTTCTAGGTCATGGCACATGATCTTTCCTACAAGCCAAAATCAAAAGTATGTAGTGTGGGTACTCGTTGGATGCAGAATTAAAATCCACATCCAACGAGCTCTCCCACTCAAAATTTGAGTAAAAACACAAGGAGATATGTAGAAAATACGAAAAAGTAGTTTTTTTCATTCTTCCTCCAAAATTAACAACTATTATTTTATTATTTTTGTTAGGAGGCCATTTTAGACCTCAAATTTCGTCTAATGCTTGCATGAATCATAGGAGTATCTGATAGTGTGTTATACTCCATCATCTGATTCTAAGTACTTGTGCCTATATTGCTCATGATCAACAATACTGAGCAAGTATTCCACACCATATATCAGTTGGAAATGTGTACTAATGTTAAATATGAGTGTCCCTTCTTCTTCTTCAATCATGTCTACATCCCTTATTATCCAATGCTGAAATGGATAAGAGGTCTTTTTCAAATCAGGTCCCTAGAGCATGATATTGATCTTCATGGGTTTTCTGGAATACAACTTTGTAGGGGACTTATCCTACCCCTTTAATAGGATATTGATAATAAGTTTTATCTTTTGCGGTGTATCCTTTTGGATCAAAATACATATTCCTCACAACTTGAGGAATCTCCCATTTGTTTCTTCTTAACTAGTTCATCATCTTTTGTAGTGTGAGCATGATATATCTTCTTATTTCCTTTCTTCTTGGGACAATATCTTGCAATATGTCCTTTCTCATCAAAAGGGTAACATTTTAAATGTGAGTAATCCTTTTTAAATCTTCTATAATTCTTGTGAGAGTGTTCTTCTTTCTTGGTCTTTCCCTTCTTGGTGTGAGCTATTAAGGATTGATTGTCATCTTCACCCATCTTCTCTTCTCTAGATATCAATCAAGATTCTTCTTATGTCCATTCCTCCCATAGCCTACTAAATTTGGTGAGCCTTCAACTAGCACAAATTTCTTGAATGAAAGATTCCCATAATCTTGGGAGGCCTTTTAAGGTAGTCATCACCACTTCCACTTCTTCAACATTGTCTCCAATAGCTTCTATATGCTCTTTGATTTGGGAGAATTTTGTGATGTAGGATTGTATTCTTTTTTAGTTATGCATCTTAACACCCTTGAGTTGAGTTCTCAAGGTCGTCTTCATATTAATGTTCTTTCCTTCATACAAGCTAGTCAATGCATCAAACATCTCCTTGGTAGTTTTCAAGGAGGAAACATGTCGGATCAAATGATTCTTGATGGAGTAAAAAAGGATCCTCTTAGCTTTGACCAAGTTCTTCTTATGCTTAGCTTTATATTCATCTCCCTTTGACTCTACAAATTATCCTTTGACAGAGTTTTCCAAGTCATGTTATTCTAGTATGAGAAGCACTCTGTACATCCATGTTTGAATGATCTCAGCTCCTTCAAGCTTGTTTTAAATCTTGGTATTGTTTGTAATATTTATAAAACGAGATCCTCAAATGGAAATAAGAAAATAGTGCTTACCAATAAGAGTTCTCCAACCAAGTCCTTACTTCAAGGTCTTCTGGAAAACTGCTTCTTTCCTAACCTAAGGTTTCATAGAGAAACCCTAAATTTTTAACTTTGGTATCTTGCACATTTGATTGGAGAGAGAGATGTTCCTCCTCAAGGAGAGTTGAGAAATGGGATTATTTTTCCAAATATGTGGGCATAAAAACCAAAAATATGATGCCCTGGTTTTTCCTAAGCAGTAGTGATAGGGCCAAAAGTGAAATTTCTTGGATCTACATTTTTCATCCACAAAAAGATGCACCCTCCTAGGTAGAGTTGGAAAATGTATGGGTCAAACTCAATTGGTGGAAAAGAAGTCTCAAAGTATGGAGCCCTAAATTGCCACCCCAACAATTATAGGTCAAAACTGCAACTCCACAAAACTGGGTTTTCCTCCATATAAATACATGCCCCTCCTATGGTAATTTCAGTGATGCAAAGGTTGAGCTTGATACGTGGATGGAAAGGATAGAACGATGGATCCCTAATCTCCAGCAGTTGCAGCTGCTACGATTGCACAATGACTTCTTTCAGGATGACTATGATACCATGTTAGAATTTTAATGTTTCTAATATGATTATGTTAGAATTTCAAACAATTTACATTATTTCATCGTAACCACATGCAATAGGATCACTGAAAGAAAGACAGTACAACAACAAAAGAACACAAATATTTTCCTCTGGGAAACCATAGGGGAGAAAACCCAACAATGTCTTTAGTATAGATTTCCTCACCAAGTACAATGTCAAACCAAGATAAGATGAACCCAAAAGATAATAGAAAATTCTTCTTCCCAATGAGCCTCTTCCTCTCTCTTTGGTGCACTTGCTTGAGAAAACTTGTGTGTTCAAATGATAGGTGTGCCCTCTCTATTTTTACACATCACGTGAGTTACCTTTTACCCTAACTCGATCGACTTCTCTAGGGAGACTCAAAATAACATTTATATAATATTTATTTTGGGTACTATTTACCCGACTTACAACGGATGATTTACATTGATTCTTTCAATACTTTTACATGACCAAGTACATTAATAACATCCCCTGAAGGAGGTATAACAATACTGCAATAAAATGAGAATAAGAATATCTTTCGAAGTTACACAATATTTAACAATGGATGTTTCGTATGATTGTGAATTGAATTTATTTGCTAACGTTGAACCAAATTCCTTTGAATAAGTTGTTGCTTGTAATGAGTGAAAATAAGTCATGTAGAAGGAATATGATGCTCTCAAAAAGAGTGGTACATGGAATTTGGTGGACCCTCCATTTAGAACCAAACCAATGGATGCAAGTGGGTCTACAAGAACAAGTACAAATTAGATGACTCACTTGAAAAGCATAAGGCGATGCTTGTGAAAAATGGCTTTGCATAAAAATAAGGCATTGAATATGATAATACTTTCTCCCCAACAAAGAAATGGGATACCATCCACACTCTATTGTCATTGGCTACACATAATGGGTGGAAATTTCATCAAATGGATGTAAAAATTGCTTTCTTGAATGTAGAATTGAAAGATAATATCTTCATGTCTCATCCAGAAGGGTTTGTTGTGAAGGGAGAAGAATAGAAGGTATGCAAAGTCATCAAATCATTATATGACCTGACAAAAGCACCTTGTGCATGGTATGAAAACCTAATTAAGTATCGTCTAAAAATAAATTTCATACACTTTAATCATGATGATGCAACATTATTTGTAAACAAGATTGGAAGATCTGTTGTATATCTTGTGGTGTATGTAAATTATTTGTTGATGATGAGGAACAATGAAATCTACATTGCATTCATAAATAAATATTTGAAAAAAGGATTTGGGATGCCATATTTGAAACATTTACTACTGCTTGGGATTTTAAGTAACTCATAGTATTCCATAATACATATTCATCTTCAACAAGATGTACATTAGAAAATTGTTGAACAAGTTTTGGCATGATAGAGTGTAATCCTCTCTCTACTCCAATGGAACACAATCTGAATCTCACATCAAAATAAGAGAATGCATTTGAGTATTGAATGAAGTGCAAACAATTTGTGAGGAGTATTATCTACCTTACCATCACTAGACCAAATATTTCATTTTTTGTTAGGATGTTGTCCAAGTTTATGCAAAAATACCGCGAATGACATTGGTTTGTTGCAAAAAGAGTTCTAAAATACTTGAAGGGGACTCAAGATCTTGGACTCAAATATTATAAGGTGGATGGATTCAAACTGATTGGATATTCTGATTCATACTTTGATGTTGACAAAGAGAATGGAGTGTCTACTTCAGTCTACCTCATGAACCTTGGATCAACAACTCTCTCTTAGAGATCATACAAATAATATATTTCAACATATTTCACATCAACGGCAGGATATGTGGTTGTGGTAGAAGAAACAAATGAAATTGTGTGGCTGTTATAGCTGATTTTACCACACATGGTTGATCACATATTTACGGCCTTACCTATCCATCTATAGACTCTTTACACCCCATGGACTGATATTATACTTTGATGTTTCCAAGTTCATCCCTAAAAACACTTGTTTATTGCTGTTCGCGAGTTTTAATCCCATACTCACGTGTACACGCGACTTTTGACCTCAAACATGTGTACATCGAGATGTGTGCATAAATCCAAATATTTTTGGAGTTTTCCTTCATGTGTGTATAAACCACTTGACTCTTGGCCTTCCATATGCCTTGAGATCCCTTGGATTTGACCCTCCATTGCCCCTTTGGAGTGTTATATAAGGAACCACTTGGATACATAGAAGAAGAGGAATTGAAGAGTAACGAAATTATAGTCCATTGTTGCCATAGCTTGCATATACTTGAGTTTGCATCCCTTTGTCCCTTTGGAGCACTTTGTGTTCTTCCCAAGATTGCCTTTGCTTGTGAGATTTCTATTGAGAGATGAAGGATTGACGTGGTGGAGGCCCAGGTGGAGGAATCGGTTTCTCCGGTTTGCAGACGTGCTGACAGAGGTTGTCACTTGTGTAATCTTTGATTTGATTAATAGAAATATATTTTCCTGTCCAATAATGTGCATTTGAATGAATATTGAATCCATGGATATGTTTAATTTCTTATACATTGTTGATTATATATGCTAGAGTATATCTAACACCATATTATATAGCATGCTTGTCTTGTTTGCTATTGTTGAGAGAAAATTTCTAGCGCAAGCGGGATTGGAAAAAGCTCAACGGGGATCTACTTCAACCATCCAGAATAAGGTATGATTCGAGGTCCCTTAGTGTTAGATGTTTTGTTTCTCTTGCATATTGCGAAGGGATTGATTTCTCGTGTCTAGCTTTCTGTTTTGGTAAACCCCAAGCCATAGGAAGTTTCTCTCCATAACAGAATTGGCGATTCCGTTGGGGAGTTCCTTGTTTTTGTTTGGGGTTGGGGCACAATGTTCTTGCTCTTATTGATTTGTTCTTTGTTTCTCCCTATTTTTGTGTCGTGTTTTATAGTATCTTCATACATTGAAACTCCCCTTGAGTGGTTTGGCCATTGGCCTTCTTTTTACCACTTTCTTCTCTGTATACATAGATTTTTGGCTAAAAGTCACGTACATACGTGGGTTTTTGGCCAAAAGTCATGTATACATGTAGGTTTTTTGCCAAAATCCATGTATACATGTAGGTTTTTGGCCAAAATTCATGTACATATGTAGTTGTTCTTTAAACAGTCGCGTACACCTTCCCTTTTGGTTGATTTTTATGTTGTGGGAAGTTGCTGGGTGGGTTGTGAGTGAGGCTAGGTTTTCCTGGGTTCTTATGGTGTCTACTGACTGCTTCTTTTGTGACTAGAGACCGTTTTTTCATTGATTTTTCTTTGAATTAGTTGTATTCATTTATCTCATTTTTTTTCCATTAGTGCATTACTCTTTTGTCTCGATGTCTTGCTGGGCTTGTGTTTTATACTTGCTGCAGAGATTGAGAGCTTTAGTGACTTTTATTTCATTTTCATTATTTTATATTGAAAAGACAAAATAGTTTCATTATTACTTACATCTCACATATGGATTTGAGGAGGTACTTGCATTGGATTGTTTGGATGAGAGTTGTGTTTAGGATTTCTTATAGGAAGGATTGCATTGGCATTCAAAAAGGAATAATTTTGCATCTCATGTAGTGGCATACCTTGTTCTTCATTCTACACATTGCATTTGGAATTGCTTGTTAGGTGTGCATATTTACTTTATTGATGAGTCATAACTTCATTGGTTGCATGACCATTTACCCTTTGAGTAATTACAGCCAACTAAAATTGAATCTTAATAAGATGAATTACATGGAGGCCATTTTGCTAGTGACATTTGAATGAATTCTTAAAGGAACTTTAATTCAAACTTTAATTCTTGTGTAATACTTTCAAGACTTATAAGATGTATACTGCTTAATTTAAGATGCATACTACTGAAGTTTTCCCATATCGAAATTTTCAATCCAATTTTTTTATGTATTGTATTGGATTTGAATTCGAATTTGAACTGGTAAGTATGTTACAATGTCCATATTATAATGGTCATAGAATACTAATAGCACAATGGTTATGTTATAATGGTAATAGGGTCATATTGGTAAAGTAGAGTTGCTAATAAATACTTGGAATGAAAGTATGTCTTTTATTTATTTAATTTGGGATTATCTGTTGGTCACACTTTCTCTCTCATGTGTGGATAGACTTGGCAAGTCAGTAGGATATATAAGCAGCAATTTCCAATTACACTTAAAGGAATGCTAGAGATGTTGTCAAGGATGAAGGAAAGTATTTTGGTCCTTGTACAAAAAATGCATCTTTGAAAATCACTTCATCTGTCCTATGTGCAATTATGCACATTCTCCTAAGGTCCTATTACCTCTATTGTTGTTTTTCATATTTATCTTAGAGATTTCATTTTATTTTTCTTAGTGTTTTCATTTGAGGGTCATAATCTTTGTTTTACCATACATTTTTATTGTGGAAATTTATCCTAATTTTTACCCTAATTTTCTTTTATGATTTTTTATTATGTTTTCTTTTAAACAACAATAAGGGCTCAAATCATTTATCTATAAAAGGTTATGGATTTCTATTGAAGCAAAGTATATCATGAAGTAAAGTACATATATAAATTTGGTTATAAACTAGCAGCATATATAAAAAAATACAAATTGCAGCGCTAGCAATTGTTAGTTTGATGGATTTCACGATATGAGGTTTTAAAAGCTTCTAGTTATTAAAATGATGGAGTGAAGGTAAAGGGTAAGGTTTGTACACATGAGGAAATAGTTTCATTAAACGTGTATTAAAATCCATACTTCATCATAATGACAAGGGTTCATGCAGTACTGTGTCCATACACATAGGGTTTCTGACTTGAAGCCCATATTCATTGTAGCTACATGTTTTGGGAGTAAGGGTTTTGTTTTGAACATAGGAATGTATTATAGGTTCATGCAGGATGACTAAAAACAAGAGACCTGGAGGATTTTGTGCAGAATTGAACTTGATAATTTACAGTGGGTTCATGAATTCCCTATATCATCGAAGATGATGCAGGATGCTGTTTGGTTTCCATTTTGTGAAAGGTTGCATGGCCACAACGAACAGGTAACTAGGGCATTCATAAAAAAATACAATGATGAAGTTGTTTGGTTTGAGAACTTTCAGACAATAGTGAATGAAGAAACTATAGAAGAAACTATTGGTGTATCATCTGAAGGAGAGAGGTGGTTCAAACATCAATCATTTGAGCCTGTGATTACAGTAGTTTTCTGTTGCGAGGGTTTGAAAAACTTGTTTGGAAGAATGGTATACATGTTACGATGCTGAAATCTATGTGGAAAACACCTTTGGAGATGATTCAAAATTATGTAACTTGTGAGGGCCATTATGACAGAGTCTTGAGGTGTCATTTACGTTTTTTCATGCATCTCAGCGGAGAAAAGAAAATGAACTTGCCCTATTATATATTCAAAAGTATCCAAAAAATGATTGCAAGGGTTCATAGTCATCAAGAACATACAGTGCATTCCCTTTTTCATCAGGGGCTAATCAAATTGTTAATTGTTTTTCATTTGAAGAAAAAGGGGAAAACGTGGAAGGAATTTCTCTTTGAATCTGGGTTTGATGCAGAGAAGGAAACCTTAAATGTAGATAATCAAACAAAGCAAGATGAAACCCTAGATAATGATAATGAAACAGAGCAAGAGGAAACCCTAAATGTAGATAATGATGGGTTAGCAGAGAAAGGGTCGCAGGTGAACGATGAATTATCAGCAGCATGTTCTGTTAAGCCAGTAAAAATTTAAAGGGTAAGGATGTGGATTCGAGTGTAAGACCTAGAAATTGACTAAGAAGAAAACTTGAAATCGAAGCTGGCCCAAATTTTACAGAAGACAGTGAATTGGTTGTTATATAGAAATCAATAAGCAATGATAACGTTCATCCAATAAATGAAGAGCAGGTTTCTGAAGGTGTAGCATTTGTGGAATTACAAGGAAGGGCTAAACATATTCCAAAAATATTTTACACAGGAAAGCAAAATTATGATAAATAGGAAATAGATACAGGTCTAGCATCTGTACAGAAATAAGATAGCATGGTGGATAAGGATGAATAAAATCTTATTCTAGAATTGACACAGATAAGGAAAGTCATGATATCTTATAAAAAACAAAATGAGTACTTGCATGAGCTGAATAAAAATTTAATGATTTCAAATAAGAAATTGTGAGAGGATTTAGAAGAGAAGGAGGTTGATTATTAGAATTTGGTTTATATTGCCAAATACATATTGAAGAGGAAAATGGATTTACAGGAGTAGTATGAGAAATTCTTGGATCAAAATAGAAATTTGTAGATCAATGAGCTGAACCAGGGTGTTGAATACACCAGGTTACAAAAAATATCACAAGTCCTTCATGATATGACCTTATTAGCTAAAGTTTCTAAGAGTCTTTGATAAGAGATCTTGATTAGTATTGAGTCAGTATAATTGACAAATAGTAGATAAGGTTGTTTTTTTTTTGACATGGAAGTCTAAGTATTTGTGTAAATTTCAAATGAAGTCCTACTTTAAATAGATTTACTATTTTTGGTTATTCGAGATCCAGAATTTAAGGATCTAGAAACCTTTTTAATTTTTGAAATTAGTTGTATATATTGGAGAACTGAGACAGAAGAAAGGCTTGAAATCATAGATGGGAATCCAGTTTTGAATATGAACTGTAAGACATAAATACTCTTTGCATCTTTAATATAGAACTTTACTTTGATATGATTATGATCATGAGCTTGCTTTGTTTTCCTTTATGAATTGCATTTTTAATATTATTTTATCCTATGTATGGTCATCTTAAAATCCATTACAATATTCTTACTCTAAAGTGCAGTTACTGTTAAATACCTAAATACAAAACCAAGTTCATTTTGTAAATTCATGCTCGTAATCCATTCTATTATTGAATTTTGTATCTTATTTTATGTCATGCAGTTCTGTGATGGTTATTTGATTTACCAATACCTTTGATTACATACCAGATGTATTTTAATTTGATTTCATTATATTGAATTATATTTAATATTTATCTGAGCATGAAACCCAGTATTCTAGGTTCAACTTTAGGGATAACATCTTTTGGCGCTGTTGCTGGGGATGGAGAAACAAAAGTACATCTTCCCTGGGTATTTGACATCTTTATGTATCTGATTTTGGAGGGTGAACAAGATCAGTGAGACCTGTTATAGACTACATCAGTCACCTACAGAAAGTTATAGTGGCTTCAAAAACGATAGGAACTCGAGGAAATCCCTCATCACCTTTAAATCCAGGAGTCTCGGATCCTAAACAAATACTAAAAGAATCTAGTTCTACCTCATTAGAAAAATTTAAACCTCCTTCAGCCTTGGAGATTCCTGAATCTTCATTTTTTCCTATTCCTTATTTTGATCCACATTCTGAGAAAGGAAAAGAAGAATTAGATCTGCTATATACCCCTTCTCAAATAGATAATTTCCAAGTATTCACAAATCCTTTTTTATTCGAGGAGATTAAACTTGAAGCATTGCAGACATGGGCTTCTTCTTTGATTTCAGCCCACATTCCTTTTTTAAACACTGTCCCAGTGAATCAACCAAATCCTAGTAATCTTCCTCCTTCATCACAATATTCAAGCACCAACCAATCTAATTCAAGTTTGAATATTTCCAGCCCTAGAATGGATCAGCCTCAAAATAGGATGGCTGCTATGGTAGTAGCAAGATATGCCCCGCTAGTTTTGCCTCAGCCTCTCAATGATCTCCTAGGAGGAGATTACTTGTTAAACCAAAAAATACCTCACTCAGCTCTCCATGGCCTACGCCACCCAAGGACACCATTTCATGACCCTCATATCTCTCCAGTAGACCCCCACACCGTCAAAATGGCTTAAGAATGGAGAAAAGGGCTTAAAAACCCCAAAAAGGAGCCTAACATACTCTCCTAGGAGCTAAAGCCCCCCAAAAGGGGCTAAAACCCTAAAAGGAGCTAAATTTAGGGCATAAGAGGCTAAAATCCCAAAAAGGGGCTAAATCCCTGACCAAGGGCTTAAAACCCTAAAAGTCCCCCAAAAAGCTATAAAAGGAGGGTGGGGGGGTCACTCTCAAACACACCTCTCTTGCATACTGTTATGCTGCCCATGGATTCCTTGAGACACCTTGGCCTCTCAATCCACCCACATCCCTATCCCTTCCACTCACCTTCCCCATTGAACCATAGCTCCTCTCCCATTGCTGAGTAAGATAGGGAGGTGCTTCCTTCCAGCGAGGGCATGGTGACCCATTTCACCAAAGGAGGTATAATCTTGTTGTTTTTCATGCATTTTTATAGATTAGTTGTTTTCTAACCCTTGTTTATTTGCAGGTTTGTTTATTAACATGTTTTGTAGGTTTTTTTTTGCTTAATAGTTATTTGCAGGTTGCCAAGGCCAAGCCCTAATAGTGTTTGCAGAGGGGCTCACGGCCATTATTTCCATTCTGTCTTTGCTTTCTGTTTATTCTGATTTATTTTTGCATTTTATACATTCAGGAACCTACCCTTCTGTCCTATAGATAGAAGGGAGTCATTCCTGCCCCTATAGCAAGGAGAAATCCCTGCTATAGAACTGGCGAGCATACCAGGCCGATCCGACAGGATCCCTGGGTTAGTTTTCAAAGTTTTAATTTCTTATTCAGTTTTTTTCCCTAAGTTAATTTTTCTACTAAATGTAGCTTAGATTGCTGTTTATTTACATTTTTAGTTATTGTTGAGCCTCCTCAAGGCCAATCCAAGCCCATTTGGCCACAATACTAGCTACTGTTTGCCATTCTATGATTTGCAAATCACTCAACTATGCAAAAACGGCTGAACCAAATTTCTAAAAAATCACCTCTGTTTGAGCTTGTTTTCTACCCAAACAGTTGATCCATTTGTGAATATTTCCATGATTAGGGGTAAAAGGGCCCATTTCCGAAGTGGGTTTTCAACTGTTTGAGTTAATTCCTCACGGTTTGATCAGAATCTACTTTGCAAAAAAAGGACCTTTACAGGTGCGCGACCCATTTTTGGGCTTCACTGTTTGCTTTTATCAGGACTGTCAGTGCAGATCAGTCGCCTCTGTCCATCTAAACCATTTCATTTATGTTTCTGTCTCATTTTATTACAATTTCATTTACATAAAATAGTGTAAGTTAAATACTCAATGGCTTAATGAATGTAGTTTAACTAAAATTGACAATAAAATTAACAATCTTGCTTACCCTTCCTCCTCTACCCAGTCATCACCCTCCAGGGTATTCTGGGATATGACGAAGGGAAAGCTCGTATAGTCCTAGGCCCTACATTGAATATTGTTCTAAAACCATTAAAACCGGATGACCTAGAAGGTAGAGGGGGTAGAGAAGGAGGGCTTCTCATGACGCTAAGCATCCTCCCTATTGACCAACCTTGCATCCGATAGGTGACCTATGGATCTACGGATGGGATTAGTCCCATTGTGTTGAGAGCCCAACAACTTCTCTTGGTTAATGAGGAATATCAGTGTAGGGTATTCAT
Source organism: Pseudotsuga menziesii (assembly GCA_001517045.1). Taxonomy (NCBI): domain Eukaryota; kingdom Viridiplantae; phylum Streptophyta; class Pinopsida; order Pinales; family Pinaceae; genus Pseudotsuga; species Pseudotsuga menziesii. Next base: position 64,776 of record LPNX011147305.1, read on the forward strand.
CTAGTTAGGCCATCAACATTTAGGGTTAAAAATTATTTTTGTTTACAAATTTCTGATTATTTAATGCTTGGATACACAATGACATGAACTCTACCACAATGTGATGAATTTATAAACCATTTGTAGATACCACATACCAAAAAGACAGAAAAACAAATACACCATACCAATTAATCAACCCAACTCAGTTCATGACGCTGAGAGAGCCTTAAAATTTACCAATTTACACTAAGTTCAAACGATCTGCAGTCTTTGAGGACATAAGTCCCTGATTGCTTCAACCATGGGAAGTACTTGGGCTCTACCCAGAAACTCATTGTGAGGAGTACCATAGGAACCCCAAAGTAGCTGGCCACTGAGAGGAATTGCCAAGTGAAACGGGAAACGACCCCCATCGATTGAGCAGAAACACCTATGAGGAAAAAGCCATGCGTTGTCTTTTGGAAGTCTTGGTGGCCGAGTGACCACCTATAGCCAATAGGAAGCCATTGAAACTGGGGTCTGAACATCATTCCCACCAGTTTCATACATAAACTCTAACACAATTGATCCTCCATGCTCTTCTTCATGCCTAAGAGGAAAACCACCACCATTTGGGACGTTAAACTGACACCATCAAAACCCCTCTCAATGACCTCGCACACCATCAGAAGGCCACATAGCCTCTGATTCAGATTCAGACTCATATCATTCTGAACTAGATCTCCGTACTGCACCATCAAGCCACATGGCTAGTGCAAACCCGGATCCATTTTCTAGCATAGCCATAGCAAGTGGACCCATGTCCACACCACAACTTGTCACCAACAACCCTGCAGGTGGAGCAAGCATAGTCATGCAAACTATCATCAGTCAGCTGCCACCACCCATAGTGACCAGCGAAGCTGGCCCATCTGCAACACATGGGAGTAGTGGCCCCTCCACCTACACTGCCCCTCCTTCCACACAAGGGGGTAGTGGACCTTCCACTTACATTGCCCCTATTTTCATACATGGGGGAAATGTCCTCGCCACCCATACTGTCCCCCCAAAAACACTTGGGGGCATTGGCCCATCCAGAATGGTGCCACCGCAAGTACCCACATCCATGCAAATGCATTATGCACCTGCAAACCCCACCACCATCGCTACTCCATCTCACATCAACCTGGGGTCCAATCTGTCTTTCATGGATTGTATTAACCTGCCTAATTTGGCTCGGTTAACAAATGACCCCATCCACCACCAAGCGTTCTGGCCACCCATGCTAACCAAGCTACCATCAGACATTCCCAAGTTTGAAGGCAAGGCAGGGGAATGTCCCGAAAATCATATCATGACATTCCATCTATGGTGCTCATCAAACAACATCGTAGACAATTCCATCAGACTGAGGCTTTTCCAACACACCCTTACAGGTGCTGCAGCCAAATGGTACATTGAGCTACCACAAGCCAAGTACCCATATTTCAACTCCCTAGCTTTTATGTTCCTACAGTATCTCCAACTCCCTGTCAGATATGATGAAGGGGTGGAGATCCTGCTATCTTGCCGTCAGAGCACTGCAACACATATAACCGACCACATCCATGAATGGTGGCGATGTCGTAGCTTTTGTAAAATCCAACTTGACGACAAGATCTTCTTGGGTTGGTTCCTCAAGATCTAACTCCTGCCCATAGCAAAGGAAGTCACATACAAACATCCCTAATCTGAAGAAGAGGCCATACTGAAATCCCAACAGTTTGAACTGATCTACGCTCAGTCTGGATACCTATACACCATCATTCCAGATGCTCCCCACCTAGGTACCTCCTACTGGGATGCACTGGGGGCATCCCATGCTGCAGATGGAATCATAGGCTCAGTCTCCCAATAGCCACAACACCGTCCAACACCACCTGTAGCTCCACCACAACTAAGCAATACTACTAGTGTTGCTTACCAGAACCAAACTCCGGACTATGCCAAAATGATGCCCCAGTCCAAAGCAACAACTTCCTACGCACATCTTGCACCACCATAGCAGGCTCAAGCCATGGCTTGGCCAACACAGTAGTATGTGGGGAAAATTCCCACATTTGTGGCACCACCACCCCCACAAATCTACTATGCACCACCAGTGTAACTAGTTCAAGCCTCCACCCCCACTCCACCCACTCTGTTGGGATAAGTGTTTGCATAACAAAACCGTCCCAACCAGCCTGCCCCCAACAATCAACAAGGGAAAGCTAGAAATAATCAGCCCCAAAACCAAGCCAACAACCAACCATAGGGAGGTGGTCAACAACCAAATCCTCCCAATAATGTCGTGGTAAACCGACCAACCCAAAACCCTCCATGACAAAATGCACCAAGACGCAATGCCTTGTTGCACGCAAACCAACCATGCACACTATGTGAAGTCTATGTGCACTACACATTCGAGTGTCCCCTCATGGGTCGAGCTAAGAAGGCCATTCAAAACGAGATCCAGCAGGCTGCCAATGCGACAAACCAAGCCCAACCCAACTCAGCACCGTAAGGACCTCCTTTCATGGTGCTTCAAAACCCACTACCAGTCCAAGGGTTGGTGGCAACCACACCCCCTCCCCAAGCCAATCCCAATGCTCCAAGGGCACCTCCCATGATTGAAACAGGCGTCCACCACCTGCTATCCATGATGACTGAAGAAGTCGACTTACAAACCAGACATAACTAGTATGGAAACACCACTGAACCTGCTGACACATCAGCAACATCCATGTCCAAATCAGTCAATGTACCCCTTCAGTTACACCCGTTCCAGCACCCCCTCATATGCAGAATTGCCAATAATTCCACGGCTAGAGCTGTTGTCAACTACAACATCATGGATGATTTGGCCCAAACACTGAATGCTAGGTTTGCTCTTGAGGTACTTAAAACATGCCCAATGTAGCAGAAAGCTTTACTAGCTTCCCTTGGGGCAGTAGACCCCTCTGACTCCAAGTTGATCACATTTGACATAGAGAATGGAGAACCTTGCATGCCATCCACCATCACCTTCCAAATCCCAGTGTCTATCCAGAACCTGGTTGTGCACCGGTGCATAGTGGATGAGGGGGCATCCACGTGCATTATGTCCACCCTGGTTTGGTAGAAACTTGGATCACCAATTCTGCAACCATCCTCCACAACTCTGCAGCCTTATGATGGCCATCCTACCAAGGCCCAAGGAGTCCTCCCTCACGTCCGCATCACATTAGCTGAGAATACAGTGCTGATTGACATAGAGGTTGTCAACACCCAACTAGACTATAACCTTCTTCTTGGGAGAAGTTATATGTACACCATGTGAGTTTTGGTGTCAACTATCTTTTGTCTCATGATGTTCCCCCACGAAGGGAAGATTTTGACGGTTGATCAACTCACTTATGATGATCTGCAAGGGTTAACAGAACCCACCAACGTTATCCCTACCATCACCACCATTGAGCTGCAAGGGATGACCACACATGCCAATGTCATCCCTAAAATCAACACCATGGTTGAAAACACACCAGCCTCCCCATTGTTGAATGTGGGCCATGGGTTGTTTGCCGATACCACCATGACCGCTCCTTTCGCATTAGTGTCACCACCACTGACACAAAATGAAACTACGGACTTGTGCATGGTCTCATCAAGCACCGTTGCACCCAAACAACAATCACAACCACAACCCGAACCACAACCACAACATCGTCCGCAGCCGCAACACCAACAGTAGCCGCAACATCACCTGCAATAGCAGCATTACACACAGCTGCAACCACAACCACATCCCCACATGCAACTAATAAGGAGTTATCTGGGCTCATCTCTAGTCCATACAATTCCCTTCCTCTTTCCCCCACTTGGTGTCATGAGCAAGCCGGTAATGTCCACCTTAAGCCTACCCAACTTTACATTGGGGATTTTGATGTGGTATCTTGATCCACCAACTCAACCACCAATGCCCCAGGTTGTCTTAACCCTGGTGCAACCCATTGCGGTCGAGTCTCACCCTCCATCCCACAAAAGCCAACCGCCACACCCGCACCCGTACCGCCCCACCCGAAAAGGGCCTGGGGTAAGAATGCCAAAACTACTGTAGAACCTCAGTCGATCCTGCCTTGCGCTGTCTGTGAGGAATAGGGCCATCCAACTTAGAATTGCCTTGAGATCCCAATGATCTGCGCACATTTGGATGCCATGGATACAAATGAAAACATCCTTGTTGTTGAGCTTCCAAGCATGCTAGTAGTAATAAACAAGGCATCAAGAAAAAACCATGCTTGCACCCTCTGCGGCTTGTATGGACATTACTCTCACCATTGCCAAGACTTGCTCGAATTTCAAATGGCTCTAGCTAACCTTCGTCAACATTCCCTTGAGTCTGAAATCACCTTGATCGAAGAAGTTCACCCCCCACCTCCTTCTTTAGACACCATGTCCATCTACATGATGTCTAGTTCCATTGACCCGCTCATCTCCTCCTCCCATGATGGTCCATCGGACCTGTCTCTTTGTTGCTTCCACAATGATGAGGAGATACTTGAAGCTCTAATCGCCTCAGAATACCCATGGGACGACATGCACCATCGCTCATTCTTCCTCCCTGAAGAACTTGTGTCGTAGTCTGACCAGTTTTTCGTGGAGACCAAAGATTTCATTCATGGGAAGGTCGACTGGTTCAAGAACCCCATCCCGGCACCAAACACCTTCAAAGAAGGTAACATGGCCAACATTTCACCCACCATCAAAATAGACATCTCAACCAATTCTGAGATTGTTGAAGAAATCATGCTGGGGACATCTTGCTCCTCGAAAGAGGTTGCTTCCTACAAAGATCTCTTCCAAGAATTCTGCGACATCTTTGTTTGGTCGTACAATAAAATGACCGGCTTAGATCCATCCATTGTGGAACACCACATCGACACATGGCCCGATGTGGCACTTGTATGCCAAAAGAAATAGCCCATTCACCCTTCTAAAGTGGCCGCTGTGAAAGCTGAGATAGAGAAGCTGCGCACTGCCGGCTTCATCTACCCCATTGCATACACCACTGGGTTTCTAATCTTGTTCTTGTGAATAAAAAATAGGGTACCATTCACATTTGCATATAATTCCACGACCTTAATGGGGCATGTCCCAAAGATAACTTCCCCACACCCTTCATCTATCATATCATTGATGCATGTGCCAGACATGAGTCCTTTTCCTTCATGGACGGATTTTCCAGCTATAACCAAATCCAAATCTGGAAAGAAGACCGTTATACGATAGCATTCACAACCCTGCGGGTCATATTCACATATCGAGTCATACCCTTTCGCCTGAAAAATGCTGGAGCCACCTTCCAACACGCCATGACACAATGCTTCTGTGACCTCGTTCACATCATATTGGCTTGTTTCGACAACCTCATTGCATGGTCGCAGAAGTAAACACAACATATAAATGACTTGCGACAAGTCTTCATACGATGTCACCAGTACGGAATCTGCTTGAACCCTTTAAAGTGTGTCTTCTGTGTCCCAATGGGCCGTCTCCTAGGGTTCATCGTGTCACATAAAGGAATGACCACTGAACCCATGGAAGTCCAAACGACTTTCCCTCTAATGTCACCCCTTTGAGTGACGACAATTCAGCTTGTGTTATAATCTTTCCATTTGTTGTTTTACACATTTTTCAAAATTGAGTTGTATGTATCGTTTCCTCTCATTGCTTCAGATGGATCACACCTCAAACTGGTATATGGGATTCACTGATGGAGCAAGCAGATGTTCTCCAAACCTCGCCTCAGCTGCATGAGTCATTTACTCCCCATCGCATGAGTTGATCCACATCGATGGAATATGAATGGGCACCACAACCAACAACCAGGATGAATATGATGGTGTCAATGGCCTCTTGGTTGCCGCTCTCTATTTAGGAATTCACCATCTCGATGTCTTCTTAGACTCCCAGCTGCTTGTTTCTCAGTTGAATAAATACTATTGGGTACGTGATCCCTGCCTCTTTAGAAAGTACTTGCACACTAAATACATGGTTAGAGCATTTGAATCCATCACATTCACACATGTTCCCAGAAACCTCAATAGTGTCATAGATCAAATGGCTGAGGATATTCTAAATTGGCACATCCACAACTGCATATACGAAACATACAACCATAACATCATGCATAACTATGTCCAAAAATGCACCCACAAGTGTAATAATACATCACATAGACATTTGCATTCCAAATCATCATAAAAAGACTCACATAATAAAAGCGCATCCATGTGCATCAAAAATATATATAGATAAATAGATAAGTCGCATGTCCAAAACATGTCCAATTCAAAATGAGAAGCCACATATGCTTTCTCAACAGGATATACATAGTGACACAAAAACTCCTAAGTGCACCAATGCACAAGGGCAAGCACCATCAACTGCTAATTCAAAGTCACCTGGAACCGGTTTGAGACACCTCTCACACCTTCGGGCTCAAATTTATATCTCTTTCTGAGACCATCGTCTCATGTTTAATAAATTAATTTCGGTACCATTTCCCACAAGTCACCTCAATTTACGAAGCCATGACATGACGATGCAAGTGTCTATGGACCTGTACTTGTATCACACTTCTCGACCGCTACTCATGCGATTTTTCGAGCCATCGCTCGTTAAGGGACACCATTTTTAGTTTTGTTTTGTATTTTAACACATAGTTGTCTTCTCCGTCCACTGCACCTTACGTGGACCTCTGGACCATTGTCCACAAAATGATTTATTTCTCTTACATGTATTTGGCATAGAACTGGCCCAGACTTTGCACTCACATCACATGTAGTCAATTCTGTCCACTGCAACACACAAACACGCTCTACTAACCTCTGTCAGAGAGCCACCTCGATTTGCATGCCTCTGCCGCACCAACTCACTAGCCTCTGTCGTGATCTATCCCACACATGTATTGGTATGATTGAGAGCCCTTTTCTCCATCCATATTGCATGGATGACCTTTGGACCTCTTCCCACCATCCTGACATGGGGCACCACCTATGCCACCGCAATCGGTTGACCACACTTGAGTTTCGTTTAAGCTCTTTTCTGACTCCTTAAAACAATGAAAAGATAGCTGAGCACAGCTGCTTCCTTTCTCACTCACTAAAGTATAGGAAAAGGCGTCTACATCATCTCATTTACCTCCTTTTGCAAACCATGTAGACCATCAATTGAAAAGGACCTCCTTGGCACATTCAAGCCAAGACCGTTCCCCTCTACATACTTTTATGCTTTCTTGGGCAGAGGGGCCGGACTTTATGAAAAATCTCACCATGGGTTGTCATTAAGCTCTTTTCTAGCCTTCTCATCAAGAAAATATTGCTGACCAAACTTGTTTTCATTCATGCTTGTAAAAGTATCTAAATGTCGTCCAGTCAGTATAGGTTTAACCTTTTCTGGCTTGATTGGACTACCAATGGTAAAGAAGTCTCTCATCCCTTACAAGATGAGCGAGCTCTCCTATGTATACTTTTATCCTTTTTCAGGCACAAGAGACTACCAATGAAAAATATCCCCTACTGGAATCTTCTTCGTGCTTTCAGACTCTCTAAAATTGAAAGCAGCATTGAGCATTTACCTTCTCGGGCTCACCAAAAATCCATGAGATCGTACCACAATGGTGTCCCTAGACACCACCCCACAGAAAATAGTTTGGCAACATTCCCACATTGGGTAGCCTTTGTTCAGAGTACTCTGCAATGTGTCTTCCTTGGACCCCATCAATATCAAAAGTGTCCACCTCCTTCAAGTATTTCCCATCTGCAGTGACATTCCTGGTATTACAGCTATGATCCCATTCCCATGAGTTAGTTTCATTTGCTTCCTGGTCTGCCCTGCCGTCATACTCTGAACAAAGGAAGTTCTAGTCTCCCACACTCCCCTTGTCCCTATTCAATTATTTCCCTTCCTCCCCCCCCATTCAGTGGGTTAGTCCACAAATTGTCTCACACTTTTGGTTATTTCCCTCGCACTTCTAGTCAAGGAAACATAATTGCCTTGACTAGGGGCAGGTCTCCGTCTATCGACGGCAACACACATATTCTAGAAGATAGAACCAGAGGTCCCTATACCTTGGTTTCATTAACATCATTGATGAGTTCCTTGTACCACTTGAGAGGAGTCCTTAGTGCCTCTCAAGATGGTTGTTTCTCACGTGCTCGACTTCAACTACATCATCACACCATTGAGATTCATACAGGGTTTGGTCTGCACAATACTTGGTCGAAGAACCTGGATGTCACCTGACTCTAGCATATTGATGAGTCTACTAGAGGGACCTAAACAGGTTATGTCCCTTGTGATTTCTAGGTTGCATTGGAGACAGTGTTCAGAAGCCCCAGCAATGCTTCTATATAGATTTATGATTGATGCAACATACTTGTACCATAAAGACTCTCACTCTCAATCAACGAGTCCATACAACTATATACCATTCCATATCTAGCATACTATCAGTCATGAAGATATAGCATTCCATGAGAATGCCATGGGTCCAATGTACCAGATCAGTATTATATTCAGCCTCACATTGAGGAAACCATTATTGTATCATTAGTTGTACATGATCGGCTCTTGTATTTTAGAGCATAGATCAAATTATTCTTTTGACATTGTAACGAGCATGGGGATGCCCTCCTCGTCCATATACAAGTCACACATTATTTGTATCTCACCCATTAATGGGAACCATATTAATACAAAAACCAAAAGCCACCATGCCCCAGCCCTGGAAGCACCACCTCTCCATAGAAAATCCTATGATGTTGGCCAGCCATACAATGAGGTCCTACCCTCACACATCGGGGGGCAATCTGTTAACCCAAAACTTACCTCACTTAGCTGTCCATGGCCTACACCACCCAAGGATACCATTTCATGACCCTCATATCACTCCATTAGACCCCCACACCCTCAAAATGGATTAAGAATGAAGAAAAGGGCTTAAAACCCCCAAAAAGGAGCCTAAAATACTCTCCTAGGAGCTAAAGTTAGGGAAAAAGGGGCTAAAATCCCCAAAAAAGGGGTAAAGCCCTGACCAAGGGCTTAAAACCCTAAAAGTCCCCCAAAAAGCTATAAAAGGAGGGTGGGGGGGCAATCTCAAACACACCCCTCTTGCATACTTTTTTGCTGCCCGTGGATGCCTTGAGACACCTTGGCCTCTCAAGCAACCCACATCCCTCTCCCTTCCACTGACATTCCCAATTGAGCCATAGATTCTCTCTCATTGCTGAGTAAGATAGGGAGATGCTTCCTTCCAGCCAGGGCATGGTGGCCCATTTCACCAAAGGAGGTATAATCTTGTTGTTTTTCATGCATTTTTATAGCTTAGTTGTTTTCTAACCCTTGTTTATTTGTACGTTTGTTTATTAACATGTTTTGCAGGTTTGTTTTTACTTAAAATTTGTTTGCAGGTTGCCAAGGTGAAGCCCTAACAGTGTTTGTAGAGGGGCTCATGACCATTATTTTCTTTCTGTCTTTGCTTTCTATTTATTCTAATTTCTTTCTGCATTTTCCACCAGCAGGAGCCTAAACTTCTATCCTATAGACAGAAGGGAGCTATTCCTTCCCCTGTAGCAAGGAGAAATCCTTGCTACATTACCAAAAATATCTTTCAAGATTTAATCGTCAAGGAGATGTTACAACAAAAGAGCACTAGAATACATACTTGAGTTATGCAGATAATCAGAATTTTGAGAATGAAGTTGTTTGGATGAGAGTTTTCGTTCAAAGTTTAGATGGTGAAGTGAGAAAATGGTTTAGAGAGTTACCACCAAACTCTATAGATGGTATAGATGCTTTGGAAGATGTGTTCATGAGACAATGGGGAGATACTAAAGATTATATATACTACATTACAGAGTTTGGATCATTAAAAAGAAAGAAGGATGAAGTTGTGGGAGATTTTTCTAAAAGGTTCAATAAAATGTATAATAGAATAGTAGCTTTGAATAAAACCTTCTGAGACATCACCAAAGTTAACTTATGCAAATTCTTTTGATCATGGGTTTTGTTTATTGTTGAGAGAAAGAAAGTCTATATCATTTCTAAATATGCAAGATGCAACATTGGAAGTGGAGTCTAATATCTTGGCTTTAAACAAACTCAAAGAGGAAACAAAGTATCAAATTGTAGATAAAAAAGGTAAAAAATAAATTATTCCATCCAATTCTACAGGAAGAGCTTCAGACAGTAAAATGGATGAAATGAATAAAATCATTAAAAAATTATACGTTATGATTGATAAGTTGGAGTTGGGAAATAAAAATCAGAACAAACCTATACCTGAAGGAAAAAGAAATCAAAACCAATTCAGAAGACCTTTTGTCCCTAGGTTTTTGCCAAGAGAAAGAAGAAATAATGACATTCAGAGGGAGAGGAGAGAAAATGAAGAGCAAATAATTCAACCTCCATTTCAAAATAATCATGTGAGAGATGATGAATCACATGAGATAGATGAAGGGGAATTAGATGATTTGGAAGAACAAGAACATAATATTAGTCAATATGATGATGATTCTTCTTCTCATTTTTTGACTAAATCTGATTATCATCATGCTACAGTGTTGGATCATTATGAAGAAAATGTTTATCAAATGTCCATGCCTGAAATTTGTTAGGAGATTCCACATAAATCATATGGTCTTAGATCAGGGGTAAAACATGTAGTGTAGGCTAAGAAGATTGTGAAAACTGTTCCTCCTAAACAAAATATGCCTTTAAATCAGAAACAAATTGTAAAAGAGAAAAGAGATGAAGTGGTAAGTATGGAGGAAGTTAATAAAGCTGTAGGTGGGTTTAATTTGGAGCATCAACTTAATAAGGTTAAGATCCCTATTCCTTTAACATAGTTGATAAAAACAAATCTTATAGGGGAGCATCTTTTAAAACTTTTAAAAATGCAATGAATTCTATCCCATCTAATGAAATCAATTTCCAGGATGAAAATCCTACCATCACTATCGGTTCTAAAACTTTTGATTAGACTGATGATAATTCCGAATATCCTCCTCCTTTTTATGTTACTCTTTCAGTGCATGAGCAATTAGAACACAATTGTCTTCTTGATTTAGGAGCTTCACATAACCTCATGCCAAAAGTAGTCATGGAAGCTTTAGGGATGAGTGTTACTAAACCATATCATGATTTGTATGCATTTTACTCTAGGGAAGTGAAGTGTATTGGGGTTATTAAAGATCTTGTGGTGAATTTGACTCAAGTACCTATGAAGAGTGTGTTGATGGACATAGCTGTAGTAGATATTTCTCCTAAATTCGGTATGCTATTGTCTAGATCTTGGTCAAAGAGAGTGGGAGGAACTATGCAGATGGACCTTTCATACGCTACAATTCCAGTGTTTGGAGGAGAATTTCATAAGACTTTACAGATAAGTACAGATGGCATACTTGGTAAGTGACAGTAAACACCCTAATAATCACCCAATTCATTCAATCAATGAGAATCTTGGTTCTTGTATGTTGCAATTAAGTGATGATGTTGAAGGAGTTTTACAAGTGCATAAAGATATTCCAGTTCAGACAAAGAAAGAAAAAAAGATGGTTTATGGAAGATGTATTTTGATGGTTCGTCAAGTAAAGAGGGAGCAGGAGCAGGAGTGTTACTTATTTTAGTTGGAGGTGAGGTCATTTCTCTTATGTACAAGTTGGAATTTAAAACATCTAATAATACTACTGAGTATGAGGTTTTGATTCTTGGATTAAGAGCAACAAAAGATTTGGGTATTCAAGAGCTTGTTGTGTTTGGCGACTCTGAATTAGTAATCCAGCAAGTAAAGAATGTTTACCAGGTAAAGCAACATTTGTTGAAAGTTTATATAAATGAGGCTTGGGATTTAATAGAAAATTTCTTTATATATCTCAATATAACTTTTGTTCCAAGAGAGTATAATGAAACATATGATTCCCTAGATTTAGCAGCAGCTTACTTTAAGGTTCCAAAAGTGATACATTTTAAATATCCAATTGATGTGAGATACAGGCCATCTGTTCCAGATGACATTAAGCACTGGAAATTTTTTCATGATGATCAAGAGATAAAATAATTTCTGGAGTTAATAGGTGAATTTTCGAATGATTTAGTTGATCAAGAAAAGGATTTTGAATTAATGGAAAATGAACCTTGTATAAATGATTCAATAGCTTATCACAAGGTTGTTGGATTAAAAGGAAATTTCATTCCTGAGGGGCTTGTTCCACTTGAGAGGTTGTTTTCAAAATATTATACGTTGTTGAAACCCACCTTGCATACCACTGAAGAGAATATTATAGATTATAACATTGGTTCTGAAGCTGAACCCAAAATGATCAGAATGTCAAAATCACTGTTAGAAGAGGAAAAGAAAAAATACGTTAGTTTGCTGAAAGAATTTGTGGACATTTTTGCTTGGTCATATCAAGATTTAAGAACTTATGACACTAGCATAATTCAGCATAAAATTCCTTTGAAACCAAANATCCGACATTACTGCCAGTCATTGAAAAAGAGGCAAAAAAGTTGTTGGATGCAAAAATTATTGTACCTCTGAAATATTCATCCTAGATTGAAAACTTGGTGCCTGTACATAAGAAAAATGGATAAATAAGGATTTGTGTTGACTTCCGCAACTTGAACAGATCTTGTTTGAAATACAATTGCTCATTACCAAAAATTGATCAGATTTAGTAGAGAGTTGTAGGGTCTCATAGAATTTCAATGATTGATCGTTTTTCTGGTTATAACTAGATTGCAGTACAACCTGAAGACAGAGAAAAAACAACATTCACAATTACATGGGGGACTTTTATGTATGACAAAATGCCTTTTGGGCTTATGAATGCGGGTGCCACATTTCATAGGGCTATGGACATAGCCTTTGTGGGGGAAAATGAAAAATTTGTAGTAATATACCAAGATGATATCACAGTGTTATCTAAGTCTAATGAAGATCATCTAAAACATCCAAGACAGGTTTTTACTAAGTTCCAAAATTTTGGTTTTTCATTAAACCCAAAGAAGTCTCACTTTTCTATGACAAAAGGTAAGTTGTTAGGGCACATTGTTTCTGCTGAAGGAATCAAAATAGATCCAAAGCGAGTAAAGTCCATCTTAAAAATTACTATTCCTAGAACTAAAAAAGAGGTTCAATCTTTCATTGGGAAAATTAATTTTTTAAGATGGTTCATTCCTAATTTCACAGAAATTATCAAACATATCACTGAGATGATCAAGAAGGATAGGGAGGTTAAATGGTAAAATCAAGCTAGACAGTCATTTGAAGCAATAAAGCATGCATTTATAGAAGCCCCAGTATTGATAGCTCCAGATTATACTAAGGATTTTGCAATTTTTTCATTTGCATCTGAAGATACCATAGTTGTTGTGTTATTGTAGAAGAATTCAGATGGCTTGGAACAACCAATTTCTTTTTTTCAGTAAAACATTAAGAGATTCATAGCTTAGATATAATACAATGGAAAAGCAAGCATATGCATTAGTTAAAGCTCTAAAATTTTTCAGAATATATGTTTTACATTCCATAATTTTGGCATATGTTCCAAGTTCAGTAGCAAGGAGATTTTAGTACAACCTGACAACGAGAGAAAAATAGGCAAATGGATAGCAAAGGTTATGGAATATGACATGGATATTAAACCAATAGAATTGGTGAAAATCCAGGGCTTAGCCAAGCTTCTAACAGAATCAAATTTCCAGGTATTAAATATTCATTTGATGACAGAAAATTTAGAACAAGATATTGCAGCAGAATACATTAAGCAACAGATTTATAGCAGGTATTGCGATTATTCTTGGTATAAATAAATTGTATATTTCATTTTATATTTACAATGCCCTCCAAAATTGAATAGAAATGAATGTAGAACATTAAAACGTAGAGCAATGAAATACATTTTAATGGATCAAGCTTTGTACTAGAAATATCCTGGAGGAATATTGTTGAAATGTTTGGAAAAATCAGAAGTTGATGTTGTTACTGCTGAATTGCATAGTGGAGTATGTGGTGGGCGCAAGTACTGGAAAGCAACTGCATTCAAAATCCTAAGAGTAGGATATTATTGGACTACTCTTTTCTCATATTTATATCATCAGGTTAGAGCATGTGTGGAGTGTCAAAAGTTTGCAGGTAAGCATAAACTTCAGTCATTTCCCTTAAAACCTATAACAGTAAATTTTCCATTTCAGCAATGGGGTTTAGATTTCATAGGAGAAATTCATCCTCCTTCTAGTGGTCAGCACAAATGGATTTTAATTGCCACTATTTTTTTCACTAAGTTGGTGGAGGCAATCCCCACAAGGAGAGCAACTGAACAAGTCATAATTAATTTCCTTCAGGAAAATATTCTTAGCAAATTTGGATGCCCTAGGAAATTAATTATTGATAATGCTCCTGCTTTTAAGTAAAAAAAGATGGTGATTTGTTGTGAAGAAAATAGCATTAGTTTGAAACAGTCCACACCTTATTACCCACAGGGTAATGGATTAGCAAAGTATAGTAATAAAAATATTGTGAACAGTATCAAGAAAATGTTATTTGAAAATAAAAGGAGTTGGGATACCAAACTAAAATTTTCTCTTTGGGATGATAGAGTAACTATAAAGAAGTCAATTGGGACATCCCCTTTTCAGTTGGTATATGGAGTTGATGCTTTGTTTCTTGTTCAATTAGCTTCCCCAGTAATTAAATTCTTTTAGGAAATAAAATAAGAGCTTGATGATATAAGAAGAAGAATGTTTCAAATAATCCAATTATAGCAAGAAAGAGAAATTATTGAAAGTACAGCTGAGATGCATAGGAAAAAGGTGAAAGAAAGTTTTGATAAGAAAGTTAAAAAAGATGTCTTTGCAGTGGGTGACCTTGTTCTTAGGTGGGATGCATGAAAGGATGAAAAAGGTAAGCATGTAAAGTTTGATAATTTGTCTCTAGGGCCTTTCACAGTGATCAATATTTTGGGAAATAATACTTTTGTTTTACAGAATTTAAGTGGTGAGGAGATTGCAGGTCCAATGAATGGACATTTTCTAAATTATTTCCACACATATTGAGTGGCAGAAGGTCATTGTACATATTCACTGTATATATCATCTTATTTTCATGAATAAGACTCCAGCCCAATAAGACAAAAATTATGATTTTAGCAGTTTGCAGAAGGCACAGGTCAAAGATGTTTTTAAAGCCTCACATGGAGAGCTTTATCCCTAGCCAGAGCCAGATGTTATCTCTATTGTTGTTTTTCATATTTATCTTAGAGATTTAATTTTATTTTTCTTAGTGTTTTTATTTGAGGGTCATAATCTTTGTTTTACAATACATTTTTATTGTGAAAATTTATCCTAATTTTTACCCTAGTTTTATTTTATGATTTTTTATTATGTTTTCTTTTAAACCATAATAAGGGCTCAAATCATTTATCTATCAAAGTTTATGGATTCATATTGAGTCAAATTATATCATGAAGTAAAGTAAATATATAAATTTGGTTATAAACTAGCAACATATATAAAAAAATACAAATTGCAACGCTATCAGTTGTCAGTTTGATGGATTTCGCGATATGAGGTTTTAAAAGCTTTTGGTTATTATAATGATGGAGTGAAGTTACAAGGTAAGGTTTGTACACAGGCGGAAATAGTTTCATTAAACGTGTATTAAACTCCATACTTCATCATAATGACAAGGGTTCGTGTAGTACTGTGTCCATACACATAGGGTTTCTAAATTGAATCCCAAATTCATTGCAGCCGCGTGTTTTGGGAGTAAGGGTTTTGTTTTGAACACAAGAATGTATTCTAGGTTCATGCAGGATGACTAGAAACAAGAGAGCTGGAGGATTTTTTTGTAGAATTGAACCTAATAATTTACAATGGGTTCATGAACTCCCTAGACCAGTGCAGATGATGCAGGATGCTGGTTAGTTTCCATTTTGTGAAAGGTTGCAGGGCCACCATGAATATGTAACTAAGGCATTCATAAAAAAATTACAATGATGAATTTGTTTGGTTTGAGAACCTGCAGATAATAGTGAATGAGGAAACTATAGAAATAGCTATTGGTGTATTGTCTGAAGGAGAGAGGTGGTTCAAACAGGAATCATTTGAGGTTGATAACAACATTTTTCTGTTGCCAAGGTTTGAAAAACTTGATTGGAAGAATGGTATACATGTTACGAAGCTAAAACCTATGTGGAAAACACCATTGGAGATGATTCAAAATTATGTAACCTGTGAGGGTCGTTATGACAGAGTCTTGAGGTGTCATTTACGTTTTTTGATACATCTCAGTGGAAAAAAGAAAATGAAGTTGCCCTATTATCTGTTGAAAAGTATCCATAAAATGATTGCAAGGGTTCACAGTCATCAAGAACATACAATGTGTTCCCTTTTCCACCAGGGGCTAATTAAAATTTTAATTGTGTTTCATTTGAAGAAAAAGGGGAAAACGTGGAAGGAATTTCTCTTTGAATCTGGGTTTGATGCAGAGAAGGAAACCTTAAATGTAGATAATCAAATGGAGAAATACGAAACCCTAGATAATGATAATCAAACAGAGCAAGAGGAAACCCTAAATGCAGATAATGATGGGTTAACAGAGAAAGTGTCAAAGGTGAACAATGAATTATCAGAAGCATGTGTTGTTAAGCCAGTAAAATATTTAAATGGTAAGGATGTGGATTTGAGTGTAAGACCTAGATCTCGACTAAGAAGAAAACTTCAAATTGAAGCTGGCCCAAATTTTATAGAAGACAGTGAATTGGTTGTTATAGAGAAATCAATAAGCAATGATAAGGTTCAGCCAATAAATGAAGAGGAAGTTTTTGAAGGTGAAGCATTTGTGGAATTACAAGGAAGGGCTGAACATATTCCAGAAATATTTTGCATAGGAAAGAAAAATTATGATAAAGAGGAAATAGATACAGGTCTAGCATTTGTATAGAAGGAAGATAGCATGGTTGATAAGGATGAATCAAATCTTATTCCAAAATTGACATAGATAAGGAAATTCATGATATCTTATAAAAAACAAAATGAGTACTTGCATGAGCTGAATGAAAATTTAATGCTTTCAAATAAGAGATTTCAAGAGGATTTAGAAGAGAAGGAGGTTGATTATCAGAATTTGGTTTATATTGCGAAAGACATATTGAAGAAGAAAATGGATTTATAGGAGCAGTATGAGAAAGTCTTGGATCAAAATAGAAAGTTGCAGAGCAAGGAGTTGAACCAGGATGCTGAATACACCAGGTTACAAATGAGATCATAGGTCCTTCATGATATGACCTTATTAGCTGAAGTTTCTAAGAGTCTTTGATAAGATATCTTGATTAGTATCGAGTTAGTAGAATTAACAAATAGTAGATAAGGTTGTTGTGTTTTTGTCCACATGGCAGTCTAATTATTTGTGTAAACTTTAAATAAATTCCTACTTTAAGCAGATTTACTATTTTTGGTTATTCGAGATCCATATTTTAAGGATCTAGAAACCTTTTTAATTTTTCAAATTATTTGTATATATTGGAGAACTAAGACAGAAGAAAGGGTTGGAATCATACATGGGAAACCAGTTTTGAATATGAACTGGATTACATAAATACTCTTTGCATCTTTAATACAGAACTTTACTTTGATATGATTATGATCATGAGCTTGTTTTGTTTTCCATTATGAATTGCATTTTTATTTTTATTTTATCCTGTGTATGGTCATCTTAAAATCCATTACAAGATTCTTATGATAAAGTGTTGTTACCATTAAATACCTAATTACAGAACCAAGTTCATTTTGTAAATTCATGCTGGTTATCCCTTCTATTATTGAATTTTGTATCTTATTTTATGTCATGCAGTTCTGTGATGGTTATTTGATTTCCCAGTACCTTTGATTACATACCAGATCTATTTTAATTTGATTTCATTATATTGAATTATCTTTAATATTTCTCTGAGCTTGAACCCCAGTAGTCTAGGTTCAACTTTAGAGATAACAGGTCCTTTGAAACATCCTTCCTTCTCATAAAAATATCCTTTCAGATCCACTTCTATTACAAAAACCAAAAATTAAGAAGCTACTAAGATTCCACTGTCAAAATTCTACACTAGAAATAACTAATAAAGAGACAAATCCATACTAGAAATCTGAGTCCCCTCTTAGATATCCTGAATAGTTAGGGACCCCTCCTACATTGGCACAACCTCTTTATTGCTGATCAACTCTTGTATTGAAATCTCTTTATATATTTATTATTGATGAAGGAATTCTCATCAAAATATTGTTTAATCTCCAAGACCAGATTCATTATTGGATATTTAATATAATATTCTCAAATTTGAATCTGCTATGTGCCAAGTCCATCGGAAGCTTGGAATGTCTATAGACCTGAAAATGTTTAAGCTATTTTTCCTTTTCTACCTTCATCAGAATTCAAAGGCCATAAAACCCATATCTATTGTTTGTCCCTTGTTCTGCAACATACTTCAAAACAAAATAATGAGCAGAATTAATGCGTAGAATGGACCCTTCCACGCACATTTCTAGATGCACCTTCCAGAGGCCCAAGACCATTCAAATTCCTTTTTTGTCCATTGTCCCATGCAAGCCAAATAAAAATCCTTGATTTGGGAGGACTTTCCAAATTCCTAACAATTTTACATCACCAAACTATTTATTTTGAATGTAATTCCTCCACCCTTGATGAGTATCCTAGTTTGCTAGTTGTATACTCACTTGTTTCTTTATTTTTAGACCCTTTAATTATGTCCTAAAAGTATCTAAGTATAATGACGATCCAAACATTTCTAGACTAGCTTTATTATTGTTCTTTGTTAACTGGTTATTAAATTTACTAGTATTTATGTTATTGCTTTATTTCTTGTACATTGCTGTCGTTCTTTTCATTAGTTATAATATTGTTATTGTTTATGTTTTATACATGGTAATTGTTAAATTTTGTAATAGACCTGTTGAAAATACTTCAAAAGAAATAGGTGAGAGATGGGATATACATTAAATAAAATATCATCAGTGAGAAAATGGAAATGGGTTGTGTGAACCATTGTAGTCTATGAATTCTATGGCTTTTTCCTGTAAATTGAAAGGGATATATGTTGTGTTTCAATTATGGTAGTTGTTAAAGTCACAATAACCAAGTAGTTCAATTCTAGAGTAATTGATGTAGTGATTTGAATCTATTGGGCCTTGCAAAGTAGTGTGGCATCTCTTTCACATCATTTCTCCACCAAATGATTCTTTACGGTCATCTACCTTGGTTATTATTTTGGCATTTTCTCTATTGTGATATCTAAAGATAACCCAATTTAGTTTTAGCTGTTGACACTTGGTATGGTGATTCTAAGTTCTTAGTCATCTATACTTTTTTGTTAGTAAAAAAACTATGTTAAGATAAGTATTTTGTTAGTAAGTTGTACTTTTTTGTTATTTAATAGAGTTTTATGTAAAGTTTAGATATCCCACATGCAAAAGACAAGCTAAAGTAGGATGGTTACCTATAAAAAGGATCTTAGGGATTACAATAGGGTGTATTTTTTGGGAATGTGTAACAATAGTGCATGGTAAGAGAGATCGTTTGGAAAGTGGTAGAGGTCGTAGTACCCTTGGATTTGGCCTTGAGTTGACGTCCATACCTTTTCATGATTCCATATTACACTTGGATTTGTGCCTGTGTTGGTGTCCATATCCTTTTATGTAAGTTTCATCGTTTGTGATGTAGCTTTTGAATATTCAAGTGATATTACTATTCCCCCCTGTCAGTTCTTTAGAATATGTGATCAAATTTGTTGTTGAATAGTGCTATATATGCCATTTTTTTTATTGAATTTATTGTTGTTAGTGCTAAATTTACTTCTTCTTTTGTTGGTTTTTTTTGCTTCTTATTACTGTTGGTGTCTTACTAGTTTCAAATTCATATTATTTTCCGAGTTTCAACTTTGTGCTATGAGTATAATTTTTAAAAAATATATTTTGAGTATGCCTCATAGAAATGGTATCAAATATACTTTTATGGCCTCATTGTTTGGGTACACAAGGTAATCCCAAAAGACCGAAAACCTTGAGAAACCGCTTCACACAAATAGATCACAGATCAACACACTGATGTTTGTCACATGGTTAAAACCCTCGAGAGGGAAACAATCCATGCCCCCGGCCAAATAGCTACTTGGAGCAATTTATTATGCAAAAGAAATAAAGTTGCATGAGCTTCTCATAATCGATCAACTAGCCAAGGACCCTCTATGCTCTTTAAATAGAGATCATAGACCAATAGAGTGTTAATCCATGGATCAATGGTAGGTATGATATAAGAGAAGTTGAACTATCAGATCACTCTATGTCTAGAACATATCATGACTATCGGATTAGAATATTTATAAATGCATACTAATGCATACTAAAGAAACACACTTTTACCTAACGGATATATTACACAAGTTGATCTTAACTAACTCCCAAGTGTCTAAATATCCTAACATCCCCCCTTAAGAACAACTTGGGATAGGATTGAAGGATTTACAAAAGTGACATTATTAGGAGAAGGAAGGAGGCATTAGAGCCTACCCCCCGTTAAAGACACATTCCTGAACTCCTAACATAGACCAAAGTTTAGAAAACTTCGCTTCTGTAAGAGACTTAGTGAATATGTATGCAACTTGATCATCTGTAGGGAAATAGAGAACTTCAATAACACTATCATGAAAAAGATTTCTGATGAAGTGCATGTGTAGCTCAATGTGTTTGTTGTGCTGATGTAGAACTGGATCTTTGGCAATCTTTATGGCACTTTGATTGTCGCACCAAAAGTGGAGTAGGCTACTGCTGCTCGAATCCAAAATATGAAAGGATCTACCAAAACCATAAAGCTTCCTGACTGGCATTAACTGTAGCTCGATATTCTACTTCTGCTGAAGAAAGAGCAAGAGATTATTGTTTCTTACAAGCCCAAGTGACAGGTCCAGATCCCAGACTGAAAACATAACCTACAGTAGAGTTTTGATCATCAATATTGCCAGCCCAATCTAAATCAGTGAAACCAACCAACAAAGGTTTCCCCCTTGTACTGTAATGAATCCCAAACTATATTGTACCTCGAATATATCAAAGTATTATTTTTGCTGCTTTCCAGTGACTTTCATGAGGATTTTGCATATAACAGGAAACACGACCAATGGCAAAGGAAAGGTTAGGATGGGAATGAGTCAAGTATAAAGGACTACCAACAAGTTTACAATATAAGGTGGCATCTACTTCAGGGGAAGTACAAGTGGTAGAAATTTTGACTCTAGACTGGAAGGGAGAAGGGGCTGGTTTACAATATTCCATGTGGAAGCAACAAAGAAGGTCACAAGCATACTTAGACTGGGAAAGAAATATTCCTTCTTTGGTTTGCAATACTTGGAGACCAAGAAAATAATGCAAATGTCCTAATTCTAAGATTTGAAAATTTTGCTTAAGACTGGATTTCACATGGGTTATAATTTTAGGGTCTCTACCAGTAAGGATAAGATCATCAACCTAAAGAACAAGTATGATGATATGGTTTCCTACTTTCTTGGTATAGAAATTGGGGTCAGAATGGCATCTAGAAAAACCAGTGTCAAGGAGAAAGCTATCCATTTTGGCATACCAAGCTCTAGGAGCTTGCTTAAGTCCATGTAAAGATTTATTAAGGAGACAAACAAGGCTAGAGTTATGCCAAACATATCCAGGACGTTGTTCCATGTAAATTTCCTCATGTAAATCACCATGTAAGAAGGCAGACTTGACATCCATTTGATGGACTTCCCAGTTATGTAAGGCTGTAAGGGAAAGAACAAGGTGGATGGAGTTCATTTTTGCTACAAGGGAAATGGTTTCATTGTAGTCAATTCCTTCAACTTGGGAAAAACTTTGGCAACTAACCTTGCCTTAAGTATTTCAACACTTCCATCTAATGCATACTTAGTTCTGTAGACCCATTTACATCTGACAAGTTTTCTTCCTTTTGGAAGAGGAACAATATTCCAAGTATCGTTCGCCATTAAGGAACAATATTCTTCATCCATAGCTGCATTCCAATCTGGACTTCCTGAAGCTTCTGCAAAAAATTTTGGATCATGATTCTCAAAAACTTGAGACAAAAGAGAAGAGGCTTGCTGAAACTGAGAATGTGTTTGACATTGATCTCTAAGATCATCGACAAGATCACCAGCTGCTTCACATGTTGAACAGACTCATCGAGGAAGTATTGGTGCTGGTGCAATTGGAGGAACATGAGCAGGCGGAGGTGGATTTTCATCCTCACTGTCATCATCAAAAATTGGAGTTGGAAACCTGTCAAGGAAGTTGGAAGAAGAATAAGAAGGCACACTCATCGAATCAGGCTCGTAGGCCAAAGATGGCACACCCACTAAGTTAGGCTCACAGGCCAAGAGATTTTCATCAAATTTAACATCTCTTCTAATGATTATATCATATGAATGGGGCTGAATAATTCTATAACCTTTTACATCTTCAGAATATCCAACAAATATGCACTTTTCACTTTTAGGATGCAATGCTTTCCATTTTTCATCCGAAATGTGAGCCTATGCTTCACAACCAAACACACGAAAGTGACTTACATATGGTTTAATTTTACTCCATGCTTCTTCTGGTGTTATAACTTGTAAAACTTTAGTGGGTGTGTAATTAACTATGTAATTTTCACAATTTATGGCCTTAGCCCAATATTGAAGACTTAGTCCCTTTGAAGATTGGATTATACAATTAGCCATTTCTTTTAAAGTGCGGTTCTTCCATTTAGCTACACCATTTTGTTGTGGTGTATATGGAACAGTGTGTTGTTTTTGGATTCCTTGTTTAGTGCAGAAAGTAGTGAACTTTTTGTTAACATATTCTCCTCCATTGTCAGATCTTAACTTAATAATTTGATGACCAGATTGTTTTTCAACAAGGGCCTTGTAGGCCAAGAACATGTTAAATACTTCACTCTTAAGTTTTAGGAAGTAAACCCAAGTGCATCTGGAGTAGTCATCAATGAAAGTTAAGAAATATTTGAAACCAAAAAATGATGCAGATGGAAGAGGACCACACAAGTCACTATGCACAAGCTCCAAAGGAACCGAGGCGTGTCAAGAGACATGTTTGTCAAAACTGTCCCACTGATGTTTTTTTAGTACAAAAATAGAACAAACACCATCCTTGCAAGATACCATTGAAAGACCAATCACCATATTGTCTTTACATAGCTGTTGCAATGAGCGATAATTTAAGTGACCAAATCGCTCATGCCAAAGTTTTGCTCAAGTTATCACTATGAGCAACAAAAACTGAAGGAAAAGGTGATGACCCAAAGTTGTTAAATTTGTACAACTTGGTAATATCATCAATAGTTCCAGTAGCAAGGACATTTTGAGGATTTTTAAAATCCTTGATTATAACTTGGTGAGGTGTAAACGTCACAGTTTTACCTTCACCTGAATGAGTAATTTGATAGACTAATAACAAATTGCAGGAAATTTTTGGAACACATAGTACATCACTGAAATGACCATTTTCTACTGGAATTGTTCCAGATCCTACAACACTTAGAGATCTATCATCACCAACAAATATTTGTTTGGTGTTACATTCATGCATAGTAGAAAATATGGCTTGATCCTTAGCCATATGATAATATGCTCCAGAATCAATGAGCCATACATTTGAAGTAGAAGAAGAAGATGCAGTATAAGAGTAACCAGAAGCACAAAGTGCATGTCCATGAAAGTTAGATTCTGAAGACGAATCTATGCTGATGTGGTGCTTCTTCATTGCTGCTTTCAAGGCCGCCATCTTCTTGAAACACTTAGATTCATCATGATTATATTTCCCACAAAAATTGCAATGACGCTCAGTCTTCTTTCCTTTTTGCTTGGACCATTTGTCAGTTTTTAAAGAAGGAGCTGACTGAGAGGATTTGGGACCCTTGTTGTTTGGCTTATTATTGCAAAAATTATGTTCCTTAGGAGGCTTGGAATTTTGTTTCTATTGGGACAATAAGGCTTTCCCAGATGTATCTACATTGTTAATTATTCTAAGATGAATGAGCTTATCTTTCTCTCTAATTAAGGAATCGCAAAAGGATTCAAGACTAGGATCTTGATAGCTAGTTGTAGTTAAGGATTCTTTCATGGAGTAGAATGTAGATGCAAAAACAAAATATGCAGGTCCAAGTTTGGAAAGAATATGATAAATACATTATTTGTATTCTTCCTTAATCTTGCATTCTGCACATAAGAGTCTAAGAGTTTTATACTTAGATAAATATTCTTGAATGCACGAAAAATCATTTGGATTCAAGGAAAGCAACTCATTCTCAAGTTGATGACCCCGAATTTCATTGTGTTTACCAAACATAGATTCCAACTTTTCTCAAGCTTTATCAGGTCATCAATGCCAGATATGTGCAATCGCAAATCAGTATAGATTGACATCCCAATCAATCCACGATCTTCATCACATATTTTTGCCCATTTAATTTTTTATCATCATCACTGGGTTCTGTTTCTTTCCCTGAGGTTATCCTGAAAAGTCCCCTACTTCGTAGAACATCCTCCATACGAGATTTCCATGAGAAATAGTTAGAACTTGTAAGCATAATATCACAAGGGGCGGCCATACTATAAAATAATGGCTAAAAAAATAGAAACTAACTATCTCGTTGCAAAGAGATCAAAAAATATATGGTTTTAAAAAAAGCGGCACTGAAAACTGATTCTGGATGATGAAGTTATGCTTGATCAAAGAAAATGTTGAAGATGTCCCCAATAGTGACGTGGTAGATATTAACTTGACCAAATAAAAGAAAATAACCCCCCTCTTCCCAAGATCAACCTTTGACAATCACTTTACAATAAAGTTGCTTTGAAGTGAATCACTTTTGTAGAATAAGTGAGGTTCACTTTTACAATAATGTTACTTTTAAATAGTGCAGCAATAAATTAAAAGAATTAAGTGACTCACTTTTTATTTTATTTTATTTATGTGAGATGCACTTTTACAATAAAGTAACTTGAAAATAGAAATTGCATGCACTAAAAAAGTAGCTTAATAAGACTTGAACTCAAGACCTATTAAGGAATAAAGCAACTTCAGACCAAGTGAGCTAAGTTTAAAAGGTACGTAAGAGTATGGAAAGAGGAAGGGGGCTTTTTTTTCTTTCTCTTCTCTCTCGTTCTTCGTGCTTGCTTTCTTTTCCTGTAAATCACAAAAAAAAACGAAACACAAAAAAAAGAACTTTTTCCACACAATGGGGTTAGATCTTGGTTAGCTTACTTGAAAAGTCTATGTTTTCAAGTTTTCTCATTGTTTCTGATTTGTTGTGATTGCATAAGGTGCATGGAAAAGAGCATACGTAGCCGAGAAGACAGGAAAAAAAATATTTCCCTCACTGTTTCTGATTTGTCACGATCATCCAGGGTTCAAGTAGGGAAGGAAACAATCCGAGACTAAAAAAAAAAATCTAATAATAAAATTGATAAAATATGAGAGATTTAAAAAAAACAAATCCGTCACTGTAACATTATACCTTCATATTTGCCGAAATGGGTGTTTCTGGAACAAATAGAAATGGTTTTCGGTGAAATGAAAATTGTTTCCCAATGGAAACGGCACTCTGGACACAATGGAATAGTTTCCACAAGCCAAAAATGCACAAAAAATCTAGAACCAGAAACCCTTTCAAAGTTTCAACAACACCGGTTCTAGATCTAGATCAAAACCGAAAGCGATTCTTCATAAAAGCTCTGATACGATGTTCGGGTACATAGGGTACTCTAGAAAGACCAAAAACCTTGACCAACCGCTTCACACAAATAGATCATAGATCAACACACTGATGTTTGTCATGTGGTTAAAACCCTCAAGAGGGAAATAGTCCACGGTCCCATCCAAATAGCTACTTGGATCAATTTGTTATGCAAAAGAAATAAAGTTACATGAGCTTCTCATAATCGATCAACTAACCAAGGACCCTCTATGCTCTTTAAATAGAGATCATAGAACAATCGGGTGTTAAGCCACAGATCAATGGTAGGTATGATCTAAAAGAAGTTGAACCGTCAGATCAGTCTATGTCTAGAACATAT
The DNA here is from genome assembly GCA_001517045.1 of Pseudotsuga menziesii. Classification (NCBI taxonomy): domain Eukaryota; kingdom Viridiplantae; phylum Streptophyta; class Pinopsida; order Pinales; family Pinaceae; genus Pseudotsuga; species Pseudotsuga menziesii. The sequence goes on from LPNX011147305.1 coordinate 90,926, forward strand.
CATGACCGTCAGATTAGAATATTTACAAATGCATACTAATGCATACTAAAGAAACACACTTTTACCTAACAGATATATTACACAAGTTGATCTTAACTAACTCCTAAGTGTATAAATATCCTAACACTCATAAGAAGAAACAAAAGATGGATTCATTCTTATTAGTAACTCATGGGGAAGATACTGGTAGTGATAAATTACATTATTTGTAGAAGAAGTTGTAGGGGATACCTTGGATGGGATAAAAGACACCATGGTGTAGATAAATCAATTTTTACTTACATTGATTGTGTCCAAGGACATAGGAGTAGTAGTGAAGGTCATCAAAGGCCCAAGATCAAATAATGTAAGTAGAGTAACATTACGATAATTGAAACACTTTTTATGAAACATTAATGGGAGGAGTGTCAATCATGAAAGACATGGAAATCAAATAATTAAGAGATAAATCATATCAAATAGTGACTATTTGAGAGAATTCTCATTCCCAAGTTTGATGGTGTCAATGAGACTATATGTGTGCTTTCCCATTTTTTAATTCATCAATACATTAGTCCTCTTTTGGCAGTGTATATATTTGTTTGCTTGCTACAATCCATCATAAGTTGTGTAATTGTGATTAAAGTTTGTATGTTGGATTCTTGTTGGCATAGGTTGCTTGAGATCTTTTTCCTTGATTAGGTAGCTATACTATCTAGAAATTTTATTGGATATTTTAGGTGCTTCAACTCTCATTTAGCTTGACACTTAGAGACCTCCAAATGTGATGTACTTTTAATAAAAATTATCATATCATCAAGGTATTTGTTAGGGATGACATGATTGTTAGGTGATGGACTTGCTTGTGATTCAAGGGTTTGGATAGCGAAGTTGTCACATTTCTTTTGAATAATCCTATGGTGGATTATTGGAAAATTCCATTTACAACCCTACTCCAATAAGGCTCTACATTTGATTGGGGAAAAACTAAAGGAAAGTGAATGGGATAAAGTTGTTCAGTTGAAACTAACTATTTGGGTGAAATTTGAGTTTACTTTTTATAACTAGTTAGAGTCTTATATCCAAGAATATTATTTCTTAGCACTAAACAATATAAAGCAATAAGACATGGTGGTTCGCTACATGAAAGAGTTCCTCCAAGCTAGCATGCTTGTAGTAAATTTTTTCCTTCATATGTAGTTGTCATGTATATTGATGTTTTGAAACAGCTCGTCCATATAAGTTGTGCCTCTTGAACAACAAACAGTGATCCCGAGGAAACTTAAAAATGAAACACCCTTGTTATTTATAGTTTTGGACAATCCAAGAGTAGAATGAAATACCTTATAGCGATTTTTTTCTCTGCATAAAGGGGTATTTTTTAACTACAAAGAGAAATTTCCAAGGCACACAAGGGCAAGACTCATGGAATATCCACATGATTGAGAATTTGGAAGAGGAACGATTGGAGGTGGATTAAAATGGGGTAGAGAACATATTAAAGGAATAAATTAATAACATGGATGCCAAATTTCTATAAGATATCATCGCTCTTGATGAGGTCACTTCCCCCCTTCAAACAACAAAGAGTGATCCTATGGCACCCCTCAAAAATCTAGTGCGCATGTTATCAACATTGTTGGACAATACAAGGGCAGAATGAAAAAATTTGCAACCATTTTAGATCTATGCACAAAAGGGATACATTCAAATTCAAAGAGAAATGGTCAAATCCAAAGAGAAATGGTTATTTAAAAAAAACAAAAATGGATAATCGTCGCTATAGCGACGAAGTTTAAAAAAAATACCATGAACCGTAGCTATAGCAAAGAACCACCCTTTACACAATTTTCATAATTGTCTCTATAGCAATGTGGTTCTTTCAGTAGTGTGACTAACCTTCTATTCATGTTTCGACGAAGCACCATTTCTAGTGTAGAAAATTCGTTGGTTCATTCGTCACAACTATTTGTATTTTCGTCGCTATAGCGACGTACTTTCGTCGCCACTTTTTGGTATTTTGGTCGCCACTTTTTTGTTATTATCAATTCTATAGAAATTCACTGTGATGGTTTGTCACTGAATATTCATCAAAACAACGATGAAACTTTTTCACAATAGTGACGACCCTACTTCATAGTAGAAACAAGCCATTCGTCGCAATAGCGGCACCAACCATGCGTCGCAATAGTGACTAAGTATGGAAAGTGTTGCTATAGAGACGAAATTTTTTCCATGAAAAGAAGGGGTCATGTTCATGGCTATAGAAATGTAAAAGTTTTGCAATAGAAACAATTTTTCATGGGAAAAATGTCCACATGTACAAGTGTCCATTTCACAGTGAGTGCTCACTCTCCCTGCTAGTGAGCCAATTTCAAGGGAGTTATATTCTCATCAAAATTGGATATTGGAGAGGCCACACTAACCTATAATTTGGAGATAAATGGAGTTTTTTATTTCATATATGATTCTGATATAGTTCTATATCTATCTCTTTCCCCATTCTCTCATTCCCTACCTCTCAATTCCCATATTTCCACATGCAAGGGCACTAGTGTGAATCATGCTTGCACTTCATTGAGTTTAGTTGATTCCAAAGAATTTTTTAATGATATTTGGGTCTATAATATGTTCCTAATACTCTCTATAAGTTTACTTAGCATAAATACACATGCAAAATGTCCACATTTCCAAGCTATGGTTTGACTAGTTTCCATGTATTGGTTTCCATTTCAAAGGAGTTGTGTATTTGATTTGTGTTGAGGGGTTTCTCTGATATTAAATGATGTTGAGTAGGATATTTATTTGAATTTTATGGTCTATAATACTAATTCTATGTTCTGAAGCATTTCATTTTCATTTCATGAGTCAAAGTTAAGCTATTAATTTCATTTCCCTTAAGCAATAGCACTAAAAATAAGCATTCGAATGTGAATATTTATAACTCTATTTGAATAAATTATTACAAAAAATTAAAACATTAAATTAATTATAATATCTTTACCCATACTCTTTTTGTCAATTTTGGAGGCTCTCACATGTGTTGGGAAGCCATTTATGTTCACACCCTAGGGAGAATTTAACCACAATTTACTAGTCATTTTTGCATTTTCTCCAATGAGCCCAAATAGAATTGTAGATGTTTATAACCTGTTATAAAGTGATTATAGAGTCCTTTGAGTTCTCATAATACTCACTATATCAGTCTGTATAAAATTTAATACCCTCTTGTTCCATTCAAAGCCCCTAGAGTTAAGACTAGTCAATACAATTTTGCCCAAAATTGTGCCTTCGATGAGAAATTTTATTTTTGGTCATTACAAATGTTTTCTTTGACATCCCTAGATTCATAAATATTTTAATTATAGGATTTCCACTATTCCAAAGAAATACTATTATTATATTTTGTTTTCTAGTTATAATTTTCCTCCAAACTTTCTTAGACACCACCTTATAAAGGTGCAATAGGTTTTCCTATCTTTTATTTATGTAGTTATTCTTATTCATTTTAATTAACGCTTTGTATATATTTATTTTACCAATTTTAGGGATAATTTGATGCGATAATTGTATCTACAACAAGATCTAGGAGCGCAAGAGACTCTCACAAATCGAGTTAGTTGCGAAACCAACGAAAAAGCTTGAAAGAAGAACAATTTTACATATACTTGTGAACATAAACCGGATATTATTGAACTGTCTAACATATGAATGTGTTAATAACATGTATATATTACATCTGGAACAATTTGTGAGGCTTAGGAAGCCAAATATGAGTGTACATGTTAAATGGACAAAATTGGCCTCAATCCCCCCTAGGTGGACCAAACAATCTCCAAATCAGCCCAAATGGTCACGAATCGTGGTGTGGATGTGGATGAAGTTTTATGGAGAAATAATGAATTTTAGGCATGTGTGGGTGAGAAAGTAGAGGTGTGTGGGAGTCTCTAGGTGACAATAAATACTCCTAGGGGAGCCAAAATGGACAAAAATACATCTAAGTGCCCCCTAATCAAACCCAGATCACCCAAATCAAGGATTTAGTGATCCAAGGAAATAAATGAGGGATCACATGTGTTGTATTGACCAACTATACCATTGTTGCATGTGTGAAAGGTATGAAAATAACCATTTCACCTCCTAGACAAATTCCCTAAGTTTAAACCATAGCAATTTAATACTAAGAAGAAAATGCAATTGACTAAGGTTATAAAACAAGGTACCAAGTGTTGGATTACTATTCTACCCCCCCCCCCCCCCCCCACTTAACCGTGAATTATTACAACTCATCAAAATATTATTGAAGGCCTTGGTAACAAAGGGTCAAGCCACCTCATTACAAACATAAATTTATTTGTCAGTGTAAAAGTGAGGAAAAGAGGAAAACCTCATGGGAAAAAAACTCCCCTAAAAAATGGACACAAGGATGAAAACCTATAAGTGAAGGGCACCCATCACCATCCATAACTCACTCCAAGAAATTATCTCAAGTAAGTGAATTTATTCTGAGCCCCAAATGTAGTGCATATGGATCTTTATGTTCTTTACTATCTTACTTTGTACTAGATATGTATATATCTTGATGTCACTTTTATTATCACACCAAATGGTAGTGTGTGAATCAAATGCAACCTCAAGCTCCCAAAGAATACATAGCAACCCCACACGTTGTGTGGCTACATTCACTGCTCCTCTATATTCGACCTCTACTGAAGAAAGAGAAATTGTGTGTTGTTTCTTACTATAACAGCAAATGGGACCATCAGAAAGCATAAAAAAAAAACCTAAACTGGAATTTCTATCATTGGGATCTCTAGTCGAATCCCAATCAGAAAATCCTACTAGTTATAGTGAAGAACTAGCTGCATAGTGTACCCCAAAACTCTCTGTTCCCTAAATATATTGAAGGATATTTTTGGATTCCTTTAAATGGAACTCATATGGCTACTTAATATACCTTAATACATCACTGACAACATAAGCTAAATCAGTTCTAGTATGTGTAAGTTACATCAAACTACCAACTAGTTGCATGTATAGTGAGCATTCTACCAAAGGAGAATCACCAAATTCACCTAGTTTTATGACATAAAGAAATATGCACTTGGCTGCCTTACAATAATCCATATTTAAATTTATTTGCATGTCTATATCATACTTATATCGAATGAGCATGATCCCTCTTTCATATTGCTCAATTTCCAATCCTAGAAATTATTTTAGCAATCCTAGATCTATCATTGCAAACTCACTATGTAGAGATTCCTTAATTGATCCAATTTGTTTGGTGCAGCTCCCTGTAATTTAGAGTTCATCCACATACAGTATAATAACCTACAATACATCATAATTTTTATGGAAAAAAGTGACTCCTTCAACCTGCAAACAAGTAAAGGATTGTCTTGGAAACCTTCATGTTTTTGCATTTATATCTCTTTTTGTAGTTCGCCATGGACAAATGCACTCTTTACATCTATGTGGTGAAGCTCCCAACATTTACTAGCAACAATGGCTAGAACTAGCCGAATTGAATCCATCTTTGCAACCGGTGCAAAGGTCTTGGTGTAGTCCACTAATTGGAATTGAGAGAAGGCCTTAGAAACTAATATATCCATTTACTTAAAATCAAAACCATCTACAACAATTTTGGTTTGAAATACCCACTTACATTGCACAAGCTTCCTCTTGGGAGGCAAGGGAAACAATTGCCATGTCTCATTCTCTTGGAAAGAATTGAATTCATATTGCATGGATGATTACCACCTTGGATCATGAAAATATTATTGATATGAATGTGGATCAGATATAATCATCATATAATATTCATCATCAATATCAATTTCAATTTCATAATAAGCACTGCCAAACTGGGATCTTGTCTTCATAGGATCTGGAGGATTTCCTGCTAGATCCCCAGTAACCTGTATGGTTTTCTCATCCCATTTGGGCCTTGAAGGTAAGTCATGTAAATAACTGTAATATTCAGTCATGTCTTTATCATAATTATCATAAAAAATAAATCTTGAATCATTACTTACATAATCATGGTGTTGGGAAGAAGAGCATTCCCCCGGTGCTAGATCAAAATATGGTATGATCTCCTCTTCGAATTGCACACTCCTGTAAATGAAAGTTTTGTGTGTGGATGTATAAAAGAGATTAAAAACATTCGTTTCTTCACCATAAACAGCCATGATACATTGTTTTTTCTGTGGCTTCAATTCCTTCCTCTTTTCTGATGGAATTCGAGCCCATTCCCTTGAGCCAAAAATTTTGAAATGTGAGACATTTGGTTTTTGGCCAAACCAAGCCTTGTAGGGTGTTTTCCCTTTGAATTGTTTATGTAAATCCATGTTCTGAATATATGAATCAAAATGGATGGCCTCATCCCATATATTTGGACTTAGATTCTTTTCCTCAATCATGCATGCAGCCATATCTTTGAGAGGCCTATGTTTCCTTTCTGCCACACCATTTTATTGTGGTGTGTAGGGGACCAAATGTCTCATTTGGATGCCACATTAATCACAAATATGATGCATATTTTTATTGACATATTATTTACCATTATTATTCCTAAGGATTTTTATCTTATTCCCACTTTGGTTCTCCACTAAGGCCTTCCAAATATTCAATGTCTTAAAGACTTCATATTTTAACTTAAGGAAGTACACCCAACAAAACCTCAAGTAGTCATCTATGAAAGTGATAACATACCTTGATCCTCCATAGAAGGGAGTGGGGAGAGGACCAATGAGGTATGAATCTACCAATCCAAGTTTTCTTTTGGCTCTACTTTCCTTCCCCTTCTCATAGCTGCGCTCTGGATGCTTTCCCACTACACAACCAATGCATGATCCATTGGAAGATTTGATTGAAGAAAGCCCTTCCACCATATCATCCTTATTGAATGCTTAAAGGTATTTGTAGTTCATGTGTCCAAATATTTCATGCCATATCTTGGAGGTATCATTGGCATAAGGTAGGATCACTTTCCCTCTAGAATTAGGAAGAAATTTTGAGAACTTATACATTCTACCTTGGTGATATACATACCCCCAATGCGACAACTTTGTTGGAAGAGATTTATGTTGTCTCTACCATGTCAGGAGTAAATGTTACTCTCTTGGATTCTCCAGTATGTTTAATTTGGTATACTAAAAACAAATTTGCTGCTAAATTAGGTACATAGAGGACATCATTGAAATATCCATGCTCAAGGTTGATCCTGCCAACTCCCTTTGTCTAGATCTCAGAGTCATCTCCCATTCAAACAGCTGAGACACTATTCAAATGTATGGAGGAGAAGATCTATATGACAAAGAACATATTCTTGTATGCACTCGAATCAATAATGAAGGTGGAGGGATCAGAAGAACCTACTACCAAGGAATGCCATTTCTCCTTGTTCTCAGAACTTGAGCTGCCATCTTTCTTCCTTGCACCATCTCGGACAGTGATGTTTTTTTTCTCTAGAAGTTGTGCCATCATGTAAATGATAGTATTTGTGCAGGATCTCTTTGAATGCCATCCCTTGTGGAAATAGGTGCATTTGGTTTTCTCCTTTCCCTTCTTGTATATCCTGTGAAAAATTCGAACCCCAATCAGGATTCTTGGGTCTGTCTAAATTATTCTTCTATGGTTGCTTCAAACTCTTGGATTTATGCTTTCCTTTGGAGGAATTAGAAACACCTACAACCAAGTCTTGATCCTTTCTTAATTTGATGGTGCTAGTTTGAACTAGCTTATCCTTCTCCTGCGTCAGGGACTCCATGAAGCTACCTAGTGTTGGGATTTTCCAATTTCGAATGGTTAGCTTTCCATAAAGGAATGTGCTAACAAAAACTGAGTATTATGGCCCCAACTTCGAAAGAATTTATAGTAGTAATTGTTCTTCATTCTTTGCAATTCCACACTGATTGATTTGAAGTACTAGATACTTGATTTTGGTGAAGAATGCTTGGATAGTGTCAAAATGTGATGGGATCAAGATCGTGAGCTCATTTTCATGCTGGTGCTATTGGGAACTCTATATGCAAGTTAATTAAAGCCAACATACAAAATGTTCAATATAAATTGTCAACTTGTGAAAGTGTTTTTATTGCAAAGATAATTTACACTGTCTGTGCTTAAACACTAAGTAGCTGATGTTGTTGAATAAACTATCCTACCTATCTGTTCAGCCCAAATCTTCCCATGAATAACTTAATCTAAATTACCTTCCTAAGAATGTATAATTATAATTACGTTCTTACAACTTTGATCTAGAAATAAAAGATTCAGGAAATAAACATCTAGACTTAATTTTGTAGAAAGTTAAATCCTAATATACCAGGCCATATGAAGATCTATTATAACTATCTCAATCCAACTTAATCTAAGAATAAAAAATGCAGAAATTGAACTCAACAATTATAACTGTAAATGGACTGAATTAGAAAAACTCAAGAAAGACAGCAATTGAAAGAAACTAGGGATGAGCTTTGTTGTTACAACTATCACACAAGTGCATAAGGAAAATTACATTCTTACAACTTTGATCTAAATTACCTTCCTAAGAATGCAGAATTATAATTACGTTCTTACAACTTTGATCTAGAAATACAAGATTCAGGAAATAAACATCTAGACTTAATTTTGTAGAAAGTTAAATCCTAATCTACCAGGCCATATGAAGATCTATTATAACTATCTCAATCCAACTTAATCTAAGAATCGGAAATGCAAAAATTGAACTCAACAATTATAACTTCAAATGGACTAAATTAGAAAAACTCAAGAAAGACAATAATTGAAAGAATCTAGGGATGAGCTTTGTTGTTACAACTATCACACAAGTGCATAAGGAAAATTAACCTACACAATCGACTGTCACACCACTCTATTGCAGATTATAGGAAATGCAATTACTGATCAATTGAGGAAACACACAATGAATCATTACTGCTACAGCTATTATAAAACAATGCATCTACTGTAACATCCACACCACATGACAGAAAATATAAATACATAATTAACTCAGCAATATATGTGGGAAGGAGGGCCCAGCCTTCAAACGGAGATGCCAAAGGATAACACAAGTTAAAACACATAAATTTGAAGAATCCTACTCCTTGTATTAGATGATGGAATAAAAGTATAGTCTCAGTCACAGCTTATACCATATGATTAATTATTTTCCAGCCCTCGGCTCTGAATAATTCCTAATATTTATACATAAATATTCATAACTTATACCTAGTAATATCAGGCAGCCATGAAGATCTATGATCTTCAGGATGACCTATTACAATGCCTGGTCACAGATGTGGGAGAAACAGAAGGAAGGAATATAGGAAGTCTATTTCACATGTTGATGTAATTGTAACTTTGGAATGTATTCACTTGTATTTCTTATATATTGTAACCCAATTTTTATTCTGGGATGTACTTGAGTCATGTCATGCCCCGATGTTTCTATCGGGGGGTTCTATAATGTAAACAAGTCATGTCAAGTCAATGTGGGTAACCCTCCTATTGATCAAGGGTTAAAGTCCCTGCAGTTCCGGGGCACTAGGGTTATTAGACTCACCTAGTGAAGTTGGCCCTAGTTGGGTTTAGTCAAGTCGAGAATTAGTATAAATAGAGAGCTAGCCTCTCTATTTATCACNAGAAAGACACTAGGGCAAGGAAGAAAGAGGTTACTGTTGTCACAAGATCATCTTACTATTTTGGGGTTTACTTTTGGTGTTGATTCTATCTATGAGGAAGTTGCAGGGTTTTCTCCATTTATGGTTTACCTGAGGAAAATCACTATGTTCATTGTCTCTTGTGTTTGATTGTTGTGCTTGTTGTTCTCTCAGTTAAATATCCTAATGTTATGCTAGCTTAATGTTAAAAATTGAACATGGTATCAGAGATAACCTGAGAAGAAGACACTGTGCAGCTACAAGAAATAGGGCTTCCTACTTTGTGGATCTCTCTCCACATATTTTCAGCAAAAGAAGGTTGGAATAACTCTCCTCCCTAGGGAATATCTTTATGTTGAAGCAGAATCCAATTCTAAGGTTTTTCAATTTTGGACCCAACACTATTGCCGGAAATTAGGGCTTTTCATAGAACTAGAATTTTTCATTGATCCTAGGCCTAGATTGATCTCCTCCTCAAAATTGAATTTAGGGATCAAATTCAAAGAATTTGGTTGGACAGAACTCCGAAAAAGAAAAACCCTAATCTGTACCTGAACTAGCACTATAGGATTTTAGCTCCAAATCCAAATCCAACATATTGACCTGGTAAGATCTAAATATTTTTTATTTCCATTTGAGCTTCTCAATTAAGATGTCTCATCATACCAATATTGATGAAAATCTTGAGGGAGCTGATAACTTTCGAGCCTGGAAGTATAGGATCTCCCTAGTTCTTGAAGAAAATGAGTTGGACTCCTATATCAGTGAGGAGGCTCCAGTTCCCGAGGGAGATGAGGCAAAGGCCTTACATAAGAAGAAGTTGGTTATGGAAAAGAGGATCATTGCTGATTCAATTAAGGATCGCCTCATACCACAGGTGTCCTCCCTAAAGACTCCTAAAGCTATGTTTGATGCCCTAACCAAATTGTTTGAAGGGAACAACACCAATCGGAAGATGACTCTAAGGAACCAATTGAAGAATATAAAGATCCAGAATGCTGAGACCATTTAGTCTTACTTTACAAGGGTATCTCAGATCAAGGAATAGCTAGAAGTAGTAGATGAAGAAGTGGAAAATGCAGAGATTGTAATGACCACCTTGAATGGTCTCCCTAGATCATGGGACTTATTCATTCAAGGAATCTTTGCCAGAAAGAAGTTAGTCAAGTTCAGTAGGCTATGGGAAGAATGCTCTCAAGAATATGCTCAGATAGCACCTTGAGAAGGGAAGATGGGAATTGAAGATAAAGCTCTCATGGTACACTCCAAGAAAACCAAGAGAAGTTCTCATCACTCCAGAGGTAAGAAATTTCATCATAAAGATAACATTAGAAAGGACCTATCTAAATTAAGATGCTATACATGTCTTGAAAGAGGATACTTTGAAAAAGACTGCCCTAGTAACAAGGTTAACTCTCATAAGAAGTAGGGAAACAAGAGAAGACATCATGCTATGCTGCAGAGGATGATGAACCTTCCAAGAAGAGAACCAGATATGAAAGTGAAGATTCTTCCAGTGATGAAGAATATGTTTTGATTTCCTCTCTTATGGGAAACATTACTCATGGAAGCAATGATTGGCTTATAGATAGTGGGGCTTCCAAGCATATGACAGGATTCAAGGAATCCTTTGTGAAACTTTTAGGACATGAATCACCTCACAAGGTGAAACTAGGAGATGACTACCAGTATATAATAAAAGGTAGTGGGGAATCCTCCTACAAGATAGACTCTGGAAAATCAATGATAATGAAAGAAGTATTGTTTGTACCAGGATTAAAGAAAAACATTCTCTCCATAGCTGCATTAGATGCAAAAGGAATGAGGGTTGCATTTATAGATGGTCAAGTCATCTTGTGGCCAAAAAGAAAGACTATCGATGATGTAGTAGTGATTGGAGAACAAGAAGGAGGATGGTACAAACTGAAGGGCCATCAAGAACAAGCCTTGGTCCATGAAATAGTAGAGCCAGATTAACTTTGGCATAGAAGGCTTACACATGTGCATTACAGAGCACTACCACTTGCAAGAAAAGCTATTGAAGGTCTTCCAGAAATTCAAGCAAAACATGATGGGGTCTGCAAAGGATGTGTGAAAGGAAAGAACACAAAGAAGACATTTCCAAGTAGCGAGAGAAAAGAAAAAGGAATCTTGGAAATCATCCACTCTGATGTATGTGGAACAATGTCATCAAGATCACGAAGTGGATATGTATATTATGTTTCTTTTATTGATGAATTTTACAGGAAGACATAGATTTACTTCATGAAGAACAAAGATGATATTTTTCAGTAATTTCAAAGAATTGAAAGCCTTGATCAAGAATCACATAGAAAAGAATATCAAGACCTTTCGATCAGATAATGGCGGAGAATTCAAATCAAATCAATTCAAAGAGTTATGAAAAGACTCAGGGATTGAAAGGGAGTTGTCCACTGCATACAATCCACAATAGAATGGGATTGCAGAAAGGAATAATAGAACTATCATGGAAGCTACAAGAGAAATGCTTCATGATCAAGATATTCCTATGTATATATGGGCAGAAGCTGCCAGAACAACAGTGTATGTACAGAACCATACTCCACATAGAGTACTCGAGAATAAGACTCTTGAAGAAGTATTCTCTGGTAAGAAACCAGAAGTCAACCATCTCTGAAAATTCAGATGTCCTGTGTACATACACATTCCAAAAGAGAAGAGGACAAAATTAGATCCTTCAGGAAATAAGGGTATATTTGTGGGATACTATAAAAGCTCGAACACTTACAGAATATACTTCCGAGGATTCAAGAATATTGACATTAGTAGGGATGTGACATTTGATGAAGACACTATTTACAAAAAATCCAGAAAGAAACCTACTGAAGAATCTGAAGAAGCAGGAGCACCCAGAGCTCACGATACAACCATGAATGAAGAAGTTCAAGAATTTGAAGAACCACAAGAACTTGTAGATCCACCTTAGGAGAAGAATCCTCACAAGAGGAAACCTGCTTGGGTACGAGAAGCTATTCAAGGTGCAGAAAGATATGGGGATCCAGAAGAGAATCACAGAGAAAGAAAGAGGACCAGATCCCGCTCTAGGTATGTTGCATTACTATGTGATTTTATCAATAAAGAACCTTCCAATTATGAAGAAGCAGCATATCAGAAAGAATGGAAGGATGCTATGATCAAAGAGTATGAATCGTTCATGAAGAATGATGTTTGGGATGTTATTCCAAGACCAGAAGGGAAGTTAGTTGTAACTTCCAAATGGATCTTCAAGATCAAGCATGCTATAGATGGTAGCATAGAGAAATATAAGGCAATTTTCATGGCTGGTGGTTTCTGACAGAAAGAAGGAATAGACTATGAAGAAACGTTTGCACCTATAGCCAGATACACTTCCATCAGATTAGTACTTGGTCTAGTTGCAGTGATGAAATGGAAGATACATCAAATGGATGTCAAGACTGCTTTCTTGAATGGTGTAGTGGAAGAGGAAGTGTATGTAGAACAACCACTTGGTTTTGAGACACATGACAGGGAGTCTAATGTCTGCAGATTGAAGAAAGCCCTGTATGGTTTGAAATAGGAACCCAGGACTTGGAATGGTAGAATTGATAGCTTTCTATCCATTTTGGGATTTACTAAGAGTAAAGTAGATTCCAACCTTTACTACAAGGTTGAAGATGGAAACCGAGTGATGCTCCTATTGTATCTAGATGATCTGTTTGTAACAGGAAGGGATGGGTTGATTGCTAATACGAAGAGGAAGCTTGCTGCCAAGTTTGAAATGAAGGACTTAGGTATGATGCATTATTTCCTAGGCATGGAGGTGTGGCAAAATGCAGATGGAATTTCCCTGGGACAAGGGAAATATACAGTAGAGATCCTGAAGAGGTTTGGGATGATGGAATGCAAGGCTATGGCCACACCTATGGAATCGAACTTGAAGCTATTGAATGATGCTTCATCAAAGATGGTTGATGCTATGATGTATCATCAGATAATTGGGTCCTTGATGTACCTGACAAACACAAGACCAGATATTTGCTTTGCTGTGAACACCTTGAGCTAGTTCTTGACAGATCTGAGACATGTTCACTTGATTCTTGCAAAGCATATTCTGTGGTACCTGAGGGGTATAGTTGATTATGGAATGATGTGAATCATAAGATTAACCTGGAGGGTTATGTTGATTCAGATTTGGCAGGGAATTCCATTGATGGGAAGAGCACTTCATGGTGTTGCTTTAGTATGGGATCAGGTGTGATCTCTTGGTTTAGCATGAAGCAATCTTGTGTGGCACTGAGTATAGCTGAAGCAGAGTATGTTGCAACTTGTTCAGCTAGTTGTGAGGTGGTATGGCTAAGGGAGCTACCGTCTGATTTATTTGATCTCCAGTTGGATGCTACTTGTATACATTATGACAACCAGAGTTGTGTGAAGTTGTCAGAGAACCCGATGTTCCATGACAGGTCGAAGCATATCGAGATCCGGTATCACTATATCAGGGATATGGTGTAGAGGGGAGAAGTGAAGCTCTAGTATGTTGCGATGGATGAACAAATAGCTCATATGTTGATGAAGCCATTCACCAAAGTGAAGTTTGATTACTTCAGGGAGAAGCTTGGTGTTCTCAAGATCGAGGTCCCTTCCAAAGGGAAGTGATGAGTCCATGAGCCATTCTGACATGGTGAGAGGATTGGTTCCTTCCATGGTCAGATGTAAGGGCCAAGCCATTCTGTCATGGTGAGAGGATTGGTTCCTTTCATGTATGATATGAGTGCTAAGCCATTTTGATATGACTATAGGATTGGTTCCTACATGATCAGATATAAGGGCTATTTCCATTCTTGGAATGGAGGTGCCTGGTCAGTTACCAGGAATACTTGGTCTAGTACTGTTGTGATGTGATTGAGGGATGTGTTCCCACTTGATCAGATATAAGGGTTGTGGCCATTATCTTAGAGAATGGAGGCACCTGGTTAGTTACAAGGAACCCTCAACCTTGGGTTGAGAGCCTTTCCATCATGGTTGCAGGATGTGTTCCTGCATGGGTGGATGTAAGTGCAGAGCCCTTCCATCATGGTTGTAGGATGTGTTCCAACATGGGTGGATGTAACTACAGAGCCCTTCCATCATGGTTGCAGGATGTGTTCCCACATGGGTGGATATAAGTGCAGATCTATTCCATCATGGTTGCAATATGTGTTCCCACATAGGTGGAAGTGCAGATACTTTTTAGCATGGTTGCAGGATGTGTTCCTACATGGCTAAATGTGAGTACTGGGCCTTTCTGATGTGATTATAGGATTGGTTTCTACATGATCAGATGTGAGTACTGGGCATGCCTTTCTGATATGGTGTTCGATGTGTTCCTCTCATGGTCAGATGTAAGTGCTGGGTGGGCCATTCTGACTTGGTGTCAGATATAAGCGCTGAAGAAGACCTACATGGAGGCTAGGCCCACACCAGCATGAAAAAGGGATAGCTCTATAGAACTTCCCATGACGAGAAGAATCATGAGATAGCACCCATGATGATCCGGTGATGATGATCCAGTAGTGATGGTCCAAATCGAGTGATGATCCAGATCTAGTGATGATGATCCAGATCTAGTGATAATCCAAATCCAGTGATGATCCAGATCAAGTGATGATCTAGGTCCAGTGATGATGATCTAGATCGAGTGATGATCTAGGTCCAGTGATGATGATCCAGATCCACTGATGATCCAGATCCACTGATGATCCAGATCGAGTGATGATGATCCAGATCTAGTGATGATCCAATCCAGTGATGATCCAGATCCGAAGATGAATATGACTTGAATATGAAGATGAATTGAAGATGAAGATGACTTGAAGATGTAGATAATGAGATGATCCAGAGAAGAATACCAGTGATGAAAATTGTGTCAAGAGAATACCTTCCTAGTTAAGAGGGAGTGTTGATGTAATTGTAACTTCAGAATGTATTCACTTGTATTTCTTATATATTTTAACCCAATGTTTATTCCAGGATGTACTTGAGTCATGTCATGCCCTAATGTTTCTCTCGAGAGGTTCTATAATGTAAACAAGTCATGTCAAGTCATTGTGGGTAACCCTCCTATTGATCAAGGGTTAAAGTCCTTGCAGTTCCGGGGCACTAGGGTTATCAGACTCACCTAGTGAAGTTGGCCTTAGTTGGGTTTAGCCAAGTAAAGAATTAGCATAAATAGAGAGCTAGCCTCTCTATTTATCACACACTCACTCACACTCAGTTGTAGTGCATAGATGAGGTTGAGAAAGACACTGGGGAAAGGAAGAAATAGGTTAATGACGTCGGGAGATAATCTTATTGTTTTGGGGGTTTCCTTTTGGTGATAATTCTATCTCTGAGGAAGTTGTGGGGTTTTCTCCATTTATGGTTTCCCTGAGGAAAAACAACGTGTTCATCGTCTCTTGTGTTTGATTATTGTGCTGGTTTTTCTCTCAGTTAAAGATCCTAATATTATGCTATCTTAATTTTAAAATCTAACATAACAAGTTGATAATGAAGTAACATAATACAATTAAGAGATAATCCATCGGTTGCAGCTACCCTTGAATAACGACGCACTATTGAGGCTGAGTCTGTTGCAGCTTACATGGAATGAGGATCTTTAACTGCATTTCACCTAAAAAGATGGAGTCCATGGGAACTGCTCGCAATGGATGTCTGTCTCTTCTAGAAACCACTTGGAATGGCACACCTGTATCGTTCACGTCTTGAACAATCTTCATAAAATATCAATTTATTAGCATAATTCAAGAGGTAAGGCCCTGTTTATTAAAATCATAAGTATTAATAAGATACAACAATAAGTAATCATACATATAATGAATCAGGTCTCCAATGAAGAAAGAACATCTGTTTGGTGGATAAAAATGGGGTAAGATAAGGCAAAAAGGGTATAGTGAGTGTGTTCAAAAGGGGGTCATTTCTGGGCCCAACATCTCCCCCCAACTATCCTGTTGCATGTCCCTATGAAACAACCTCCATTAGTTTGAATCTAAATCTAGCCTTGTATTTTGTTCATGGAGAGAGGAAAAATTATAAGGGAGTTCAGGTGATCCCTGTTCTTCTAGAAATCCATTGTAGGCAACCCAATATCTCCAACACTGCTCCTCTTCTTCCTTTGTCAAAAATAAATCTTCCCTGTACAGTTTTGCTGGCCACGAGCTAAGAGGAAATTTGTACTTGAGTCCCATCCAACTGGCTCCATACTTCCTTATATAGTCCACATATCCCTTGACCCTCAAAAGAGCATGTTTACAGTTCCTGAAACATTAAGGGTCCCTATTCTACAATGATAAAGGAGTGACTTTCCGTCTATGCTTACTGCTTTCCAGAGCTGATTGTTGCTGCATGGTAATTACGATGACATGCTTAGAGATGACCCTTTCTTGAATTTCCACTATCTGTTGGGTCTTGATGGAATATGTAAGCCTTTGCCGCTATAGAGCAAGGAGAAGGCGGGGAGATTGAGGCTCACTTCGAACCCAACGATTAGTGTTAGCCTCATTCTAAGAATCGGTCCAGAAAGGTCTCTTACACTGCACATGATTGCTGATAAAGGAGGAAAAAGACCTCAGCTTAATATATCCTAGGTAATGGGCAGGGTTAGAATAGTGGTCCAAGGGACAAGCCATTTCATGTAGGTAAAGTTCACAGAGAAGGTTCTGCTCAATGAAATTAATCTCCATAAAAGTATCCAGAAATTGGGCTGAGGTTTCCATTTCATAGGGTCTCCTCTCCTTCACTTCTTTCAATTTAAACCAAATAAATTGTTCAAACATAAATACAAGATAAGAAGGAGATGGTGCTCTTGTGCTCAACAATTCTTGGGAAAGAGTATAGAGCTGGTCTTTCTCCACCTTCATAGATTTGAACTTTTTCAGTTCCTTCAATTCTTTTTGTATCCCTTCCCATTGTAATTTCTGGAACATCAATTCTTCTTTCTTCTTTTCCCTTTATTCTCTGATAGTCTTCTCATGATCAGCGAGGGGAATAATTCCTTCTTGATACTTGCCCACCTACCTCTTCCATTTCTTCACTTCTATTTTTAACAATGAGATATCTTTGATCAGCCCCTGGATTATTTCATCTCATGCATTTTCCTCATCATTAGAGTCTATATCAACAAAGTTCTGGGAAAATTGAGTCTATACCTTGCCATCCAATGTTTCAGCTTGATCATTCTGCACTGGGGGTGTAACAACTTCCTTTTCTATTAAGGTTTCAACAGTCTCTATCTGCATAGGTACTTCTACAACCACTCCTAGGGATGTTGGTTCTTGTGTAACAACATCTTCTTTTTCAAGCTCCCCTTCAACAACTTCATCCTGTGTGGGAGCTTATGCCATTAATTCTAAGGGTGTTGGTTCTTGTGTGATAGCATCCTTTCCTTGCAACTCTCCTTCAACAACTTCAGCATTCAATTGTGAATACGTTGGTTCTTTTGTAACAACTTCTTCCTGAATTTCAATTTCCACATCTTCCTGAGTTCCAGCTATGAATACTTGGATTTCAGTCATGGTTTTGATAGGGAGATGCAAGACTAATCATTCTTGTATATTAGCGTCATGTTCCCCCCCCATTTCTTCATGCTGTTGGAATTTCTCTTGAGTTACTTCCATATCTCTCGAAAGATGGAATTGTTCCCCAAATATCTCAGTATCCCCTAATGACTGTGACTACATCTGTTCATCTTCTCCCAGCTCCACATTAGGGATTATGTCCACCTCATGATTCATTGTTCTTGGTTGAAATGGATTTTTAGCAAAGATTTCTATGAATGTTGGTTCTTGTGTAGCAACATCCTGATTGAATTCAATATCTTCCTATTGCTGGGACTCCTCTATTCGCTTGGTATCCTAAGATGGTTCTGGGGTCACAGTAAAAAATTCTAAGTTCGGTTCAGGAATTACCTCAATCTTTGGTTTGCATGCTTCTTCTTGAATGACAGTTTCGACAAACATTTCTGAAGGTGTTGGTTCTTGTGTGAGAACAACCTGCTTGGCTTCAGTATTACCTTTGTTAGGATGATCCAACAATTCTGGTGGCTGAGGCTGTAATTGCTCAACTTTTTCCAATTCTATATCGAGGATCAATCCTACTTATGGTTCATCTTCTTTACCTAATTCTACATCAGGTCCTTCTTGTACTTCTTCAGCTGTTGGTGTAGGATTTTGGGTTCCAAATGAATGCACTATGACTGTGTAACCTGATTGACTAAAAATTTCCCCACATGCAGGGAAGACTACTTTCTCCACTTCTTCATCCTCCTTAGTGGGAGATGATCCTTCTAACTTTTCTGTAGCTTCTACTAGTGTGTGCAGCCTTCTCTCTAACTATTTCTTACATATATCCTTCCAATTCTCCAATTATTTCCAAAGAAATTGCACTTCTTCCTTCAGTAACACATTTTCATACAAAAGCCCCTCAATTTGAGGTTCTTCTGCAACAGGCTCCTATGGAGCATTGTTTTTCCTTGGTCTCAAAATGGGAAATTCAATGTTTGCTTCAATATCTTCCCATTTGGCTCACATTGCTAAAGCTGATGTGACTTTTCTAGTTCTCCTTCTCCTCACTAGTTGAGATGCTTGTATTTCTTCTATTTAACTTCTTCTCTTCTTTGGAGGTACAAGGGTTTCCAACCCTGTATTTGATGTAAAAGGAATTATTCCTATTTCATCATCCCCTCTTTCCTCTGCCATCTTTGTTTCTTCTTTAATTAAAGTTCCCCTCCACTCAAGAGAGGATTTGATGGTGAGGAACTCTATGTTCTCAGCTATCATCAAATCTCCCACATATTTATCTTCAACTATCACAGCATCCAATGCTGCTCCATCTTTAGCTTCAGCTGCTAGAGCTCCCAAATTCTCTATCTCCTCCATAGGGTTTCTACTGCTACATCCTCCACCAATTCTTTATCTTCTTCTGATCCTGTCTCAACTCCCCCCCCAACTAAATTGGAGGGACATTGGTCATCCTGCTCTTCCTCTAATTGAACACCCAATGGAAGTGTAGGTTGCATTACTTCCTCTCTAATTGGAATCTCAGTCAAAAGTATAGGTTCCTGGGATATCTGAGGTTGGCCAATAAATTGTTCCCATGTTTGATTTCTCTGAGATAAGGCCCTTAAGATTAAAATTTTAATGAGGTCATGATGGGTAAGGGAATAATATGGATGCTTATCTGATATGACAAATACTGCCAAGTGAAGTATGTCTTTAAATAGAAAAAATAGAACATTAAGTAGATTTCTATGGCATAAATGAGATAGCAGTGGAAACTCAGAACAATAGATAGTTTGGTACCTACCTTCGTAGGTGATATACTTTTTGAGGAAGACAACCACTTGATCCCATGGGAGAGGCAATGACTATAATTCTATTCCCCATCCTGATGGACGCAATTGTTCACCTGCCACCAAAAAGTATTGTACTGGAGTGGCATTGGGACTTCTTCATCCAAACCAAGTTCTTCCTACTTGCGGGAGGACGGTAACCTCAGCTAGAATCACCTCAGAAACTTCTGTCCACAAACCCCTGATCTTCGAGTGGGTTTCTCTAATATTTAAAGCAAACTCCAGAGAAGTTTCACGATGAAAACCATTGAGACGTTGAAAAAAATCGGTCCAGCCTGCGGCTTCGAAGATAGAAAAAACTTCAGCATTCTTCTCCAATGCCTGCATGTTTGGAGGTTCATGGCAGGTTGGGATACCCATGTTATCCTTCTTTCTAAATTCTAGTATCAGCTTAACAAATTATAGAATCCGACAATGGAGATATCAATGCAGGACATGCATGAACAACATAGGTTGGAGTTGGGAAAATTTGGAAAGTTAAGACGAAAGTAAGCATAGAATCATTGGTAAGATTTTGCCCCAAATTAGGAAAGGGTGGCAGTTGTGAAATAATTTTGAGTAGCCATTATATCATGGGAATGGGCAGTTAATGGAGTACAGGTGTAACGACAAATATAAAAAGGTAGGTATGATTAACTCTATCAAATATGCTTAATGCTTAATCATGTAAATAACCAGAACTGTACCTTTGTAATTATGGGATGTACCCTGACTTCTCAAAGTAATACATCGTTTCAATGCAGCCTTCAAATTTAAATATTATTGCGTGTGTTCCACCATGATCCTTCTCTTGATGAACCAAAAGTTGTCTTGTCAATCTTGACATAATCATAATTAAAGCTGTGAAGTGAGTTGAAATCACAAAATCACAGACGACGGAAATTCTGGACGAAATTGAAGGAGTTGCATCCTGAATGTGGACAAATATGGAGGAGTTGCAGCCACAAACCATAGGAAAAATCAACCGAATTAGCAGAGTCACAACCATTTGAAAGCGTAAAAGTAGGAAATTTTTTTATGGAGTTACAGCTACGGTAAACAAGAAAATGGCTGATATTTTACAGAGTTGCAGATGTAAGAAACAAAAAAAGGAAATATATTATGGTGTTGTAGCTATGATGGAATGGAAAAATAGGTAGGTTTTTATGGTGTTGAAGCTGTGAAACAGGAAAAATAAGCAAGGTTCTTACAGTGTTGTAGGTGCGATGGAACAAAAAAGTAGGTAGGGTTCTACGGTGTTGCAACTGTAGAATGAGAAAAATTAGGCAAGGTTTCTGCGGTGTTGCAGCTACGATGGAACATAAAAGTAGGCAAGGTTCTATAGTGTTGTAGCTACAGGATGGGAAAAATAGGCAAGGTTTTTACAGTGTTGCAGCTACGACAAGGCCGAGAAATAGGAAAATTTTGCAGAGTTGCAGCTGCGCCGAACTGTTCATCATCCAAATTTTTCTTCTATAAGGAGCTCTTTCATAAAAAAAAAAATTAAAATTGGTTTACATGGTCCTCAGGCCCCGTCATGACCATTACTCCTTAAGTAAATTCCTGCACAGATTCTTAAAAAAAAATCAAGCGTAAAGGAAAAACAAAAAAAGAAATAAAAATAAATTTATTTATGTATAAAAATTTTGTGTGGAAATTGAAGCGACTTTCTAAAGATTGATAGGGGAAGAGGAAGATTATTTCCCTCACTGCAACTGGTATCTTGGATCAGCTACAATATGTGAAACAAATGTGTCCCTCAAAATTGGCTTATGATACAGTCGCAATCTATGACCGTTAGCGAATAATGGTGCACGGTTCTCATCAATGGTGACCAGGTGGATTGTAACATTGTCGAATACTCTCTCTATTAGATATGGACCCAACCATTGTGTGCATAGCTTACCTTTAAATTCCCTTTTGAATATTGAATCATTTAATAGTGCCTAGTCTCCTTCACAGAAGACTCAATTCTTGATGAACCAGTCGTGCTGATTAGATCTCTGAGGCTGAATTAATGTTGTCTGATCCATAGTATCTATGCATTTTTCCTCCAGTTCATTCAATTGATTCAATATGTTCATCGGGGATTCAGTCACATCTAAGTTTACCTCCATGGCTGTCTTCAAGATTTTGATTTCAAATTCAATGGGAAAGACAACACTCTTTCCATACACCAGGTCATAAGGAGAGAAATCTGTAGTATTGCGCCATGTAGTACGATATTCTCACACTACTTCTGGAATTCTGTCAGCCCAATCTCTACAATGGATCCTAACTGTTTTGGTGAGGATAGCTTCAATAACTTTATTGGTACTTTCCACTTGGCCATTGGCATGGAGATGGTAGGGTGAAGTTATCCTATGCTGAATATGGTACTTCTGTAGCAAAGCTTCAAATTTTTGTGACATAAATTATGGTCCTCCATCTTTGATTACTTCCTTGGGTATTTCAAAATGATAAAATATTTCCCCATACAGGAAATCTATCACAACTTGGTCATTGGCTTTCGCCAAAGCCACAGCTTCTACCCATTTTTCATGTAGTCTGTGTAGACTAAAACGTAGGATTTATGTTTTGAACGAGGATTGATAGGCCCAACAAAATCTAAGGCCCATCTGTCAAAAGGTTTTGTTGAGGCCTGGAAAATCGCAGGAGACAACAGCAAGGGATTCTCCCTAGTAAACATTCCCAACTAGCCTGTTACTGTTTGGTATGGGGAATCCGTTTGGTTTGCGGTCTGGCTATCATAGGTCAAGTAACAAAACAAAAGGGTTTTACCAGTTACGGCCCAGTCCACCATGTATCTTTTTTAGTTTTTTAGTTTTAAGTATGAGATGCAAATGCCTATCTAAAATTCATATTGATAGAGAATACGAGGAGTGGTCATAATGTGATGTGTAGGCTCTTAACTCTCTCGCATCTAAATCACACACAGCAAGAAAAATAAAACTAACTTAAATAAACTGTCCCTAGGGAGCAAGATTATCATTTAATGAGTACTGTATTACTGTTCATGCATTAAGAAAAATCATAGGTAGCTGTTCTTTATTTCAAAACACATAAACATGAATATATAGATGAAAAACAAGATAGCTCATTGTTTATGAAAAGCATTCATTACTCATATTGGAAATTCCATAAAATAAACTAGAGAGCATTCATATAAGAACATAGGTTCAACAAGTTAGAATGATCTCACAGTTAATGGACAAAATCTGAAAAAGGAATAGTTCCCCTTCAACAACATCCATTGCATAGCATTTGAACATTCCACCAAATCTTTCTCCAACAAGAAAAATTGTAATTATCTATTGCAAAAGGAAATAGTTATTCTTACAACATGTTCTCACAAGTCTAACTGGGAAAAAGTCCTTTCTTCTATCTAACTCTCTTATACTTATACTACAAGCCAAACTCTTAAACTACTGCTCGGTGACCTTTTGGCTCCCCCAACTGTTTAATCTCACAATTTTGTCTTTTGTGAGTGCTCGTGATTCATACAAACGTTACATTTCAAACTAATAATTAAAAGCACTTTTATAAAAAGGACTAGCTTGGTAACTGACAAAATATTCCCCAAGCCTGGGTCTTTGCTGCTATCGATCTATCTGAGATTTCAAACCTTTAATTTATTCTTCTCTATTTCTTCATTTTCTTTCTCTTCCTTCCCTGCTGCCTCATTTTTTCTACTTAGTCTTCTAGACATATCTTCTCTGCAGTAGCCATCACCCTGTCATGAACAACCAGTTCTTAGATAACTTAGCTTTTGGCAAAGTAACTCAAACTGTATTTGTTAACCCAAAAATCCCCCACTTAGCTCTCAATGGCCTACACCACCCAAGGACACCATCTCACAACTCTCATATCACTCCATTAGACCCCCACACCTCCAAAATATCCTAAGGATGAAAAAAAAAGCTAAAAACCCCAAAAAAGGAGCCGAAAATATCCCCCTAGAAGCTAAAGCCCTCAAAAAGGGGCTAAAACCCTAAAAGGGTGTAAAATTAGGGTGGAAGGGGCTAAAATCCCCAAAAATGGGCTAAAGCCTTGACCAAGGACTTAAAACCCTAAAACCCCTTGGAAAAGCTATAAAAGGTGGGTGGGGGGTCACTCTCAAAACACTTCTTCCATTTCCTATTGTTATGCTACTCGTGGATGCTTTGAGACCTTTGCCTCTCAAACCACCCACACTCCCTCTCCTTCATTTCCATTCCCCTTTGATCCATTGTTCCCAAAGCAAGAGAGGTGCTCCCATGAGCTAGGGCATGGTGGCCCATTCCCACTAGAGAAGGTATATTTTTGATTTTATGTTTATTTCTTTTCTTCTTAATATGCTTTTCTTTCTAACCCTTATCTCCATTTGCAGGTTTTGTTATTAATATTGTTTTGCAGGTTCTCCATGGTATCTTAGGTTTATTTGCAGGTTTTAAGGAGGCAGAACCCTAACCCATTTTCTGCAAAGGGGTTCACTAGTGCTTCATATCCTTCTTTCTGTTTTGTTCTTAGCTTATAGTTTAGTTTAGCTTTAGTTTTTTGTTCTTAGCCTTAGTGTTGGTTTATTGTTCTGCTTCTGTTATTTTCGTTTTGTTTTTCTGCATTTTCACCATTAGCAGGAACCTACCCTTGTGCCCTATAGGCATAAGGGATCCATTCCTTCCCCTGAAGCAGGGAGAAATCCTTGCTACAGATTTGGCGACCATACTAGGTCGATCCCACAGGATGCCTGGGCCAAACTTTTTATTTTCAAGTTTTTAAAAAATTTTGCCCTAGTTTTTCAGAAACTTTATCTTTAATCTGTCTTAAATACTATTTATTTTCTGTTTTAGTTACTACCGAAGCCTCTACTAGGAAGAACTAAGTCAGATTGACCCTAATACCAGTTACTGTCGGCCAGATCTGACTCTGTCTCACCAAAAAACCCCATTCTAGAGCAGGGTGCTCATATCGGGGAAAAAGGTGAGACTAGCGTGCACTTAATGGGCAAACAAGTGCACCTAGGGCACACTTAATCCCCAGTTAAGTGCGACTTCAACCCAGAAAATTAGGTTGCAGCTATTTCTGCATTCTGTGTGACGCCCTTGCTCATTTCTGAAAAAATATCGTGGCCCCCTCACTAGATTTGGTCAGAAATGTACAGCCTGTCAAACAGAACTTTAATTTAAGATTAATAGACAATAATTTTCAGTTTCAGAGGACTGTTAGTGCGGCCGAGCCGCCTCTATCCACCATTGCAGGTCATTTTTAGTTTCTGCTTTTATTTTCTGTAAATTATTTCATGAACAATGTGTAAATGTTAAGTAAACGATTATGGCTTAATAAAATGAACCTAGTCTAACTAAAAGCTACTTAAAAGTAACCATATTGCTTCCCCCTTCCTCCTCTACCTAGTCATCACCCTTTGGGGTATTCTGGGATACGGCGAAGGGTAAGCTTGTATAGATCTAGGCACTCCTTGATATTGTTCGAAACCACTAAAATTGGGTGACCTAGAAGGTAGAGGGGTTAGAGAAGGAGGGCTTATCATGGCGCTAATTGTCCTCCCTATTGACCAACCTATCATTCAGGAGGTGACCGCGGATCTACGAATGGGCTTAGTCCCATTGTGTTGAGAGCCCAACACCTTCTCTTGTTTGAAGAGGAATATCATTGTGAGGTAGACATTTAGTTAGGCCAGCAAACATTCAGGGTTAATCACTGTACTTGTTTACAATTTCTGTTTATTCTTGCATACACAACCACAATGGTATGAACTCTACCATGATGAATTCATAAACCATATTGTAGCAACCAAATACTAGAAAAACAAGCGAACAACTACACCATACCAAATAATTAACCCAACTCAGTTCATGATGCTGAGTAGGCCTTAAAATTTACTAATTTACACTAAGTCAAAACAACTCTGCAACCTTTGAGGACATAAGTCCCTGACTACCTCAACTGTGGGAAGTACATGGGCTTTTCCTAGAAACTCGTTGTGAGGAGTACCACAGGAACCCAAAAGTAGCTAGCCACTGAGAGAAATTGCCAAGTGAAATGGGCAACAACCCCTTCCGATTGAGTAGAGACACCTATGAGGAACAAGCCAAGAGCTATCTTCTAGTAGTCTTGGTGGCCTAGTGACCACCTTTAGAAAATAGGAAACCACTGAAATCGGGGTCCAAACATCATTCCCACCAAGTTTCTGACATAAATCTAACACAATTGATCCTCCACGATATTCCTCATTCCTGAGAGGCGAACCACCACCATTTGGAACACTCAATCGACACCATCGAAGCCACTCTCAGCAATCTCCCACACCATCAGAGGGCCACATAGCCTCTGATTCTGATTCAGACCCATATTAGTCTGAACCAAACCTCCATACGGCACCATCAAGCCCCATGGCTAGTGCGAACCTGGATCCATTTTCCGGCCTAACCTTAGCAAGTGGACCCATGTCCACATCACAACCTATCACCCACAACTTGGCAAGTGGCCCAAGCATATTCATGTAGACTATCATTGGCCAGCTACCACCACCCATAGTGACCATCCAAGCTAGCCCAATGGTAACACATGGGGGCAGTGGCCCCTCCACACACACTGCCCCTCTTGCCACACAGGGGGGCAGTCCACCATCCACCTACATTTCCCCTACTATCACACATGGGGGCAATGCCCCCGCCATCCATACCACCCCCACATAGCACTTGGGGGCATCAGCCAATCCACAATGGTGCCACCATAAGCATCCCTGACTGTGCAGATGCACTATGCAGCTGCAAACCCCACCACTATCGCAGCCCCATCCCACATTAATTTGGGGTCAAATATTCCCTTCATGGCTTGTCTCAAATTGCCTGAATTCGCCAGATTAACAAACGACCCCATATACCACCAAGATTTTTGGCCACCTATACCAACTAAGCTACCATCAAACATCCCCAAGTTTGAAGGCAAAGTCGTGGAATGTCCCCAAAACCACATAATGGCATTCCATCTATGGTGCTCATCCAATCGCATCGTAGATGACTCCGTCAGGCTGAGGCTGTTCCAACACACCCTTATAGGTGCCACAGCCAAATGGTACATTGAGCTACCATAAGCCAAGTACCCTAACTTCAAGTCCCTAGCCTTCATGTTCCTATAGTATTTTCAACTCCCTGTCTAATATGACAAGGGGGTGGATATCCTTCTATCCTGTTGTCAAAGCACTGCCACTCACATAACTGACCATATCCATGAGTGGCAGTGATTTCGTATCTTATGTAAAATCCAACTAGACGATAGGATCTTCTTGGATTGGTTTCTTGAGACTTTTCTCCCACCCATCACAAAGGACGCCACATCTGAACGTCCCCAATCTGAAGAAGAGGTCATATTGAAGGCCCAACAATTTGACCTCATCTATGCCTAGTATGAATACTTGTATACCGTCATTCCAGACGCTCCCCATCCAAGTACCTCCTACTGTGGTGCACCGGGGGCATCCCATGCGGCATGTTAGCACTAAATTTATTTTTGTCGGAATTGGTATTATTTCCTTCAAAATTTTAAGTTTTCATGGGTGGTTGAGTTGGTTTCCAAATTTTTCTCATTAAGTTATTTCCAAGTTGGAAAAGAAGAGAAGTTAAAGGAATTTTAAGTAAAAAGAGAAATAAATTTTTCACAAGTGGGGCAAAAAGTTTCATTAACTTTTGAATGAAATTTATAAAACAAGTTTTATAAAGTTATTATTTTATTTATATTCAAACTTATATAGTTTTGGATATTTTTTGCAAAGTCAAAAAGCGGCCTCCTATTCACCAAACCAAGTCTTAATGAAAGTTTAAGCGCTAAACAAGATTTATTACCTTTCTTAAGGTATAATCAAACCACTAGCACATAAAATAATCCAACAGCTTAAAAATAAAGTGAGTATTCATCAACAGTTATTATCAGATCTAGAGGGTAAAGTTGTGAGGTGGTTAAATTGGAAAGGTGGTAGCGCAATTTAAACCACTTTCCACGTCGTAACTTTTGGTGAATTATGTGGAGAAAAGTAGTTTGGGAAAAACAACTCAGTGGAGGATTCAGAATAGACCATTATGTAAAGTTGACTTGGTTTTTAAAAAATAATTTCATTTGTGTGCTGCGCGCGAAAGGAAGGAGACAGTCCGCCATATTTCCAAACTCAACTTTTAGATGTTTGTAATCACAGGGAAAATGGCAAAGATAAAGAGTCTGATCAAGGAGCTGGAAATTGATTTTAATAGAGCAAGAAAAGGGAAGCCACCACTCAACAATGCAGAAGGGAATCCCAAAAAGAACATCATACCAGAATTGTGGCAGAAATATATGCAGTGAGAACATTCATGAAGGTATTGGTACGTGTTTAAAGTTTTACAAACAAAATTTACAGTGGAAAGTGTGCCAAAGCTTGGGATTATTCAAGTGTTTGGAGGTACTATTAACAAATATGGCTACCTTGATCAATAAATTTGTGGGATATATCTTAAAATAGATGATCTTACAAGGATATATGCTATATTTTCTATGAATTACAGTTAAACAATTCAAGGTTTAGAAACAACATAGCATATTTTTCTGAAAATGACTGTTTTAGTCATTTCATTCAAAGACCTGTTTTCATCAAAAAAAGACAAATTTTCAAAATATGAAAGAGTTTTTCACAATAAAATTATGATATATAATAACCTCTCTCATTTTTTACCCAGGTGCTACATATTGGGAGAACCGAAGTCATCTTCAGAGGGAAAATGTTCAGATTTCAAAATGATTGTTCTACTTATCAAATTAAAATAATTGTTTACATCATATCAAGATGAATTTTGATAAAGTGAGAGAGGATTTTCTTAAAAACAAACCTTTCCACAATAACCTCTTTCATGTTTCACACAGGTGCTATGGTTTAGCAGAAACAAAGTTAGTTGTACATGCAATTGTCATGTTTTCCAAAGGACTATTTCAGCCATCAAATTCAAAGCATTGTTTTGGACAAATGGAATTTCATTTTACAAAAAAGAGAGAGGTTTTTATTCCTAATAATCCTATGATAAAAACCTCCTTGATTTTTTACACAGTAATCACAGGTTGGGAGAACTTAAAATATATTCTCAAGTCATTGTTCCAGAAATCTACAATTTTATTATCTGAGTCATTAGTTTCAAAGGCAGATTCCAAGGAGCTTGAGATTATTTTAGAGAAATTAAGACATGGGTTTTGTTGGGAACATGTTCAGTTACAAAAACCTTTCCCATATTGCACACAGATATCACCATTAGAGATATGCAGGAGAAACTTTGTTGTAACTGTTTCTATTTTTAGAAGTTCAGTTAGGTTTCGAATTCAAGGTTAGGTAGAGGTTATTCTTGTATAAATTAAAATGTAATTGATAGTTTTAGGATGAGTTATTTTTCAAGAGTGGAGAGGATCTACATTGTAATGGATTCACATTTTTCAGTAGATGAATGAAATTTGCAGAGGAGGAATGTAAAACCTTTTTCACATCAGAGATTCTTGTGCCATTTTTTTCTTCAGTAAGTAATTTCTTTATGTGACTGTTTATCCTGTTTCCCACTCCATTTTGTATTTTCTTTCATGATTAAGAATTATTTTTTATGGGATAGAATTCATCATGCATGCTCTAAGTCCACTGTTCAAGCATTTTCAAAATATTTTCTTCTAAAGTCTTGCAGAATTCACCCTAGTTAGGTGCTCTGTTTGATGGGATGTCTCCCTTTGTCTACTAATCAACCTGCTAATACCTCAATAATGAGGAAATGGTGCCTACCTTTCCTCTGATCATAAACATTCAAAACATTACCTCTTGTAACCTATTTCAGATCTGATTATTGACTCCATTACCTAATGGTCTCCTCCATGACTGCCCTACCAAGTCTTTTAAAACAAACTTGTCCTATTTCTCCCATCATAAATTTGACCTTCTGATTGTCTTTGATTAAATATATTGAGTATAAAAACTTTGTAAATAGTGAGAGATACCTCTCTGACTGTATTAGGTCAAAAATGCATTCTAAAGTGGTTTTTGTTGTTACCTTGGGATCTACCTTTCACAACCTGGGTACATTCTGAGTGTTAACAAATTGGCACCATTACCGGGGAACGAAGGTTCAAATATTCCCTGGGTATGAACGACATAGTTTCAGATTTAACTGTTGATGGTGAAAAATAGTCAGATATCAGCAAGGTTGTGCATCTTTCACCTGGCGACTCCATCTTTGAAGAATCCAGTTTTCAGAATTCCTATGGTGACTCCACTGTCAAAAGATTGTAAAGTTTGAAGAGTTGATTCAGTATATTCATTTTTCGAGATGAGTTATTTGTCTGCAAGGTATGCTACTATGAATCGTGCTCACATTCATGGTTTTCCAAATCAAATACCTAAAGTGGATTGGCAAACAAGTCTTCCAAATTTTAAAGATCAAAAGAATGATGATGCTACCCTTCATTTGGTTGGATTTCATATACATATACATAAGCTCGGAGTTAAATTGCATGAGGATTCTTTTATGAAAATGTTCATGGCTACTTTAGAAGGAGATGCAAGGTCATGGTATGAAGGGTTACCATCAGAAATTTTGTTTTCCCTTACTGATTTTCATACAGCATTTCATGAACATTACAAAAACCAATATCCCTCCTTGTTGCTGGTTCAAGATTGTTGTACGCATGTTAAAGGTTTCATTGAAGATTTGGAAAACTTATATAGTGATGATGAGTTAGTGGATGAAGAGATTTTAGAAATTTTATATGAGAACCCATTTCAGGAAAAAGAAATACAAATTAGCTATCGTCACATTCAAGAAAAATTTCAGTAGCTAATAATTTCTTCCACTACTGAAAGAGACATGAGCCAA
Organism: Pseudotsuga menziesii; assembly: GCA_001517045.1. NCBI lineage: Eukaryota > Viridiplantae > Streptophyta > Pinopsida > Pinales > Pinaceae > Pseudotsuga > Pseudotsuga menziesii. Next base: position 121,810 of record LPNX011147305.1, read on the forward strand.
AACTCTGATTCAAGAAACTACATTTATTTTCTTGAAGTAGATGATAATTTGCAGCAATATTGTCAATCTATGTGTGATGAAGAAGGAAGTTGGGATGGTCAATCAAACCCTTCTTCATATTATTCAACTTATGAAGTTTTGTTTCAAGATGAGGCTGCTTATTCCCAATCAGAAAATTCATTTTTGCAGCAGCAATTTCCTCTAAATTCTAATGCTTTTGTGGGTGATTACATAAGGAATTCTGATTCTGGAAATTTTCAATATTATAGTACCTCCACATATTTATTTTCTACAAATACAATTAAAGTGAAATCAGACCTTGGATTAGAATTGGAAAAAAGATATGAGCATGAAGATGATCATCCTAGTGATGTGAAAGAAGAGGGTTCTACTCTTGATGGTTTTTCTGAACATTGCAGTCAACTTGTTAAAAATTATGTTAGTGATGGTTTTAAAGAAAATTTTATCCTACTTATATATAATGAAAAGGAAGATAAATCATTCCATCAATCTCAGTATGTGAAAGAACCAACAGTGTGCAATAAACAAAGGGATCACAAAGAAGGAGATGAGGACTCTCAATGGGATGTTTCTTTAAATATTTCCAATTCAGAAACGCTTTGTCAGTAGATGGTTCAATTCAAAACAAATTGAGGATTTCAGAGAAAAATTAAGAGAAACACAATGGATTTCGCACCTGGTCTATGGGGTTCTTTGCTACCTCGCAGGGAGGATAGCATCCCTAGTTGGAGCCACTTGTTAGCACTAAATTTATTTTTGTCGGAATTGGTCTTATTTCCTTCAAAATTTTAAGTTTTCATGGGTGGTTGAGTTGGTTTCCAAAGTTTTCTCAATAAGCTATTTCCAAGTTGGCAAAGAAGAGAAGTTAAATGAATTTTAGGTAAAAAAAGAAATAAAATTTTCACAAGTGGGGCAAAAAGTTTTATTAACTTTTGAATGAAATTTATAAAACTCGTTTTATAAAGTTATTATTTTATTTATATTCAAACTTATATAATTTTGGATCTTTTTCCAAAGTAAAAAAGCGGCCTCTTATTCACCAAACCAAGTCTTAATGAAATTTTAAGCGCTAAACAAAATTTATTACCTTTTTTAAGGTATAATCAAACCACTAGCACATAAAATAATCCAACGGCTTAAAAATAAAGTGAGTATTCATAAACGATTATTATCAGATCCGGAGGGTAGAGTTGTGAGGTGGTTAAATTGGAAAGGTGGTAGCGGAATTTAAACCACTTTCCACATGGTAACTTTTGGTGAATTCCGTGGAGAAAAGTATTTTGGGAAAAACAACTCAGTGGAGGCTCCGAAATAGACCATTATGTAAATTTGACTTGGTTTTTAAAAAATCATTTCATTTGTGTGCTGTACACGAAAGGAAGGAGACAGTCTACCATATTTCCAAACTCAACTTTTACGTGTTTGTAATCACAGGGAAAATGGCGAAGATAAAGAGTCTGATCAAGGAGCTAGAAATTGATTTTAATAGAGCAAGAAAAGGGAAGCCACTACTCAACAATGCAGAAGGGAAGCCCAAAAAGAACATCATCCCGAAAGTGTTGCGGAAATATATACATTGAAAACATTCGTGAAGGTATTGGTATGTGTTTAAAGTTTTACAAACAGAATTTAAAGTGGAAAGTGTGCCAAAGCTTGGGATTCTTCAAGTGTTTGGAGGAACTATTAACAAATATGGCTACCTTGATCAATAAATTCATGGTATTTGTCTTAAAATAGATGATCTTACAAGGATAAATGCTATATGTTCTCTGAATTACTATTAAACAATTCAAGGTTTAGAAGCAACATAGCATATTTTTTCTGAAAATGATTGTTTTAGTCATTTCATTCAAAGACCTGTTTCCAGCAACAAAAGATGAATTTTCAAAAACTGAAAGAGGTTTTTCATCATACCATTATGATATACAATAACCTCTCTCAGTGTTTACCCAGGTGCTACATATTGGGAGAATCAAAGTCATCTTCAGAGGGAAAATGTTCAAATTTCAAAATGACTGTTCTAGTCATCAAATTAAAATAATTGTTTACATCAAATGAAGATGATTTTTGAGAAACAGAGAGAGGATTTTATTCAAAACACACCTTTCCACAATAAAATATTTCAGGTTTCACACAGGTGCTATGTTTTAGCAGAAACAAAGTTAGTTGTACAGGCAATTTTCAAGTTTTCCAAAGGACTATTTCAGCCATCAAATTCAAAGAATTGTTTTGGACAAATGGATTTTAATTTTATAAAAATGAGAGAGGTTTTTATTCTTAAAAATCCTATAATCAAAAAAATCCTTCATTTTCAACACAGTAATCACAGGTTGGGAGAATTTAAAATATCTTCACAAGTCATTTTTCCATAAATCTACAATTCTATTATCTGAGTCATCAGTTTCAAAGGAAAACTCTGAGGATCTTGAGATGAATTTGGAGAAATGAAGACATGGGTTTTATTGGGCACTTGTCCAGTTAGAAAAAAATTTCCATATTTCACATAGCTATCACCATTAGAGATATGCAGGAGAAACTTTGTTGTAACTGTTTCTATTTTTAGAAGTTCAGTTAGGTTTCGAATTCAAGGTTAGGTAGAGGTTATTCTTGTATAAATTAAAATGTAATTGATAGTTTTAGGATGGGGGATTTCTCAAGAGTGGAGAGCCTCTAAATTTTAATGGCTTCATGTTTTCGTAGATGAATGAAATTTGCAGAGGAGGAATGTAAAACCTTTTTCATGTTAGAGATTCTTGTGCCATCTTTTTCTTCAGTAAGTAATTTCTTTATGTGACTGTTTATCCTATTTCCCACTCCATTTTGTATTTGATTTCATGCTTGAGAATTAGTGTTTATGGGCTATAATTCATCATGCATGCTCTAAGTCCATTGTTCAAGCATTTTCAAAATATTTTCTTCTAAATTCTTGCAGAATTCACCCTAGTTAGGTGCTCTGTTTGATGGGATGTCTCCCTTTGTCTACTAATCAACCTGCTAATACCTCAAGACTGAGGAAATGGTGCCTACCTTGCCTTTGATCATAAAAATTCAAAACCTTACGTCCTGCAACCTATTTTAGATCTGATTGTTGACTCCATTTCCCAATGGTCTCCTCCATGACTGTCCTACCAAGTCTTTTAAAAAAAACTTGTCCTATTTGTCCCATCAAAAATATGACCTTTTGATTGTCTTTGATTGAATATCTTGAGTATAAAAACTTTGTAAATAGTGAGAGATCTCTTTCTGACTGTATTAGATTAGAAATACATTGTAAAGTGGTTTTTGTTGTTACCTTGGGATCTACCTTTCACAACCTGGGTACATTCTGAGTGTTAACAAATCGGCACCGTTGCCGAGGAACGAAGGTTCAAATATTCCCTGGGTATGAACAACATAGTTTCAGATTTGATTGTTGATGGTGAACAATAGTCAAATATTAGCAAGGTTGTGCATCTTTCACCTGGCGACTCCATCTTCGAAGAATCCAGTTTTCAGAATTCCTATGGTGACTCCACTGTCAAAATATTGTAAATTTTGAAGAGTTGATTCAGTATATCCATTTGTCGAGATGAGTTCTTTTTCTGTAAGGTATGATCCTATGAATTGTGCTCACATTCCTACTTTTCCAAATCGAATACCTAAAGTCAATTGGCAAACAAGTCTTCCAAAGTTTAAAGATCAAAAGAAAGATGATGCTGCCCTTCATTTGGTTAGATTTCTTATACATATACATAAGCTCAGAGTTAAATTGCATGCGGATTCTTTAATGAAAATGTTCATGGCTACTTTAGAAGGAGATGCAAGGTCATGGTATGAACGGTTACCATCCAAAATTTTGTTTTCCCTTACTGATTTTCATACAGTATTTCATGAACATTACAAAAACCAATATCCCTCCTTGTTGCTGGTTCAAGATTGTTGTACGCATGTTAAAGGTTTCATTGAAGATTTGGAAAACTTATATAATGATGATGAGTTAGTGGATGAAGATATTTTAGAAATTTTATATGAGAACCCATTTCAGAAAAAGGAAATACAAATTAGCTGTCTTCACATTCAAGAAAAATCTCAACAGTTAATAATTTCTTCCTCTACTGAAAGAGACATGAGCCAAAACTATGATTCGAGCAACTACATTTCTTTTCCTGAAGTAGATGATAATTTGCAGCAATCTTGTCAATCATTATGTGACCAAGAAGGAATTTGGGATGGTCAATCAAACCCTTCTTCATATTATTCAACTTCTGAAGTTTTGTTTCAAGATGAGGCTGCTTATTCCCAATCAAAAAATTCCTTTTTGCAGCAGCAATTTCCTCTAAATTCTAATGCTTCTGTGGGTGATTACATAAAGAATTCTGATTCTCCAAATTTTCAGTCTTATATTCCCTCCACATTTTTATTTTCTACAAATATAATTAAAGAGAAATCATACCTTGGATTAGAATTGGAAAAAAGATATGAGCATGAAGATGATCACCCTAGTGAAGTGAAAGAAGAGGGTTCTACTCTTGATGGTTTTTCTGAAGATTGTGGTCAACTTGTTAAAAATTATGTTAGTGATGATTTTAAAGAAAATTTTAGCTTACTTATATATAATGAAAAGGAAGAGAAATCATGCCATCAATCTCAGTATGTGAAAGAACCAATAGTGTGCAATAAACAAAGGGATCACAAAGAAGGAGTTGAGGACTTTCAATGGGATGTTTTTTTAAATCTTTCCAATTCAGAAATGCTTTGTCAAGAAGACATCTTTCTGCTTAATCTTGTTGAAGAACAATATGATATTCCTCTTGAAGTTCTTGAGAAGAATGGAGTTGTAAATGTAGAAATATTAAATGAAGTTGTTGATATATCATTTAAAAACAATCATGAGAATTTATTTCAAATCTCTTTTAAAGATCGGTTTGACAGTATGCAAGAGGAGTTACTTTTTGGACAGCCTTGTCATGACAAAGAGGTGATTGAGTATTTTGAAATTTGTCATGTTTTTTATGACCTAGTAGCAGAGGACATGGATAAATTTTTCAGATGGAGTAGTTGGTTATATCTTTGCAGCAAAGGACAAATTTTTCATCATAACCTATTTCTATTTTGTTCTTATGTTCTAATTTCAATCAATCATGAGGAAGAAATGGAATTATTGGATAAATTGATTGATTGGCTTCATTGGAAGTCATATTTTGCTTGATTGGGATTTTTGCTTAGTTAAGTAGGATAGGTAGGCATGAACAAGCTTGACATGGTGAGCATTTCTTTCAGCAGTTTTTAGTTTGGTTTCAGTTTCAAGTGTAATTCAGTTATAGGTTACAGGTGGACAGAGTGGTATTTGTTTACAAAATGGTGTCAGTAGATGGTTCAGTTCAAAACAGGTTGAGGATTTCAGAGAAAAATTAAGAGAAACCCAATGGATTTCACACCTGGTCTACGAGTTTATTTGCTACCTCGCAGGGAGGATATCATCCCTAGTTGGAGCCACTTGTTAGCACTAAATTTATTTTTGTCAGAATTGGTCTTATTTCCTTCAAAATTTTAAGTTTTCATGGGTGGTTGAGTTGGTTTACAAAGTTTTCTCATTAAGCAATTTCCAAGTTGGCAAAGAAGAGAAGTTAAAGGAATTTTAGGTAAAAAGAGAAATAATTTTTCCACAAGTGGGGCAAAAAGTTTTATTAACTTTTTAATGAAATTTATAAAATAGATTTTATAAAGTTATTATTTTATTTATATTCAAACTTATATAGTTTTGGATATTTTTTTCCAAAGTCAAAAAGCGGCCTCTTATTCACCAAACCAAGTCTTAATGAAAGTTTAAGCGCTAAACAAGATTCATTACCTTTCTTAAGGTATAATCAAACCACTAGCACATAAAATAATCCAACCGCTTAAAAATAAAGTGAGTATTCATCAACTGTTATTAGGGTAAAGTTGTGAGGTGGTTATATTAGAAAGGTGGTAGCGGAATTTAAACCACTTTCCACATGGTAACGTTTGGTGAATTTCGTGGAGAAAAGTAGTTTGGGAAAAACAACTCAGTCGAGGCTCCAGAATAGACCATTATGTAAAGTTGACTTGGTTTTTAAAAAATCATTTCATTTGTGTGTTGCGCGCAAAAGGAAGGAGATAGTCCTCCATATTTCCAAACTCAATGTTTACGTGTTTGTAATCATAGGGAAAATGGCGAAGATAAAGAGTCTGATCAAGGAGCTGGAAATTGATTTTAATAGAGCAAGAAAAGGGAAGCCACCACTCAACAATGCAGAAGGGAAGCCCAAAAAGAACATCAGCCAAGAAGTGTTGCAGAAATATATACAGTGAGAACATTCGTGAAAGTAATGGTATATGTTTAAAGTTTTACAAATAGAATTTACAGTGGAAAGTGTGCCAAAGCTTGGGATTATTCAAGTGTTTGGAAGCACTATTAACAAATATGTCTACCTTGATCAATCAATTGGTGGGATGTTTCTTAAAATAGATGATGTTACAAGGATATATGCTATATGTTCTCTAAATTACAGTTAAACAATTCAAGGTTTAGAAGCAACATAGAATATTTTTCTGAAAATGATTGTTTTAGTCATTTCATTCAAAGACTTGTTTCCAGCAAACAAAGATGAATTTTCAAAAACTGAAAGAGGTTTTTCATCATAAAATTATGATATACAATAACCTCTCTTATATTTTACCCAGGTTATTGGGATAATTGAAGTCATCTTCAGAGGGAAAATGTTCAGATTTCAAAATGATTGTTCTAGTCATCAAATTAAAATAATTGTTTACATCAAATGAAGATGAATTTTTAGAAATTGAGAGAGGAATTTCTTCACAAAGCACCTATCCACAATAAAATCTTTAATTTTTCACACAAGTGCTATGGTTTAGCAGAAACAAAGTCAGTTGTACAGGAAATTTTCATGTTTTCCAAAGGACTATTTTAGCCATCAAATTCAAAGAATTGTTTTGGACAAATGGAATTTAATTTTACAAAAATGAGAGAGGTTTTTATTCCTAACATGCATATAATAAAAAAACTCCTTCATGTTTTACACAGTAATCATAGGTTGGGAGTATTTAAAATATCTTCACAAGTCATTTTTCCAGAAATCTACAATTTTATTATCTGAATCATCAGTTTCAAAGGAAGATTCCAAGAATCTTGAGATGATTTTGGAGAAATGAAGACATGGGTTTTGTCGGGAACATGTCGAGTTACAAAAACCTTTCCCATATTTTATAAATATATCACCATTAGAGATATGCAAGAGAAACTTTGTTGTAACTGTTTTTATTTTTAGAAGTTCAGTTAGGTTTCGAATTCAAGGTTAGGTAGAGGTTATTCTTGTATAAATTAAAATTTAATTGATAGTTTTAGGAGGGAGGATTTTTCAAGATTGGAGAGCCTGTACATTGTAATGGCTTCATGTTTTCAGTAGATGAATGAAATTTGCAAAGGAGGAATGTAAAACCTTTTTCATGTCAGAGATTCTTGTGCCATCTTTTTCTTCAGTAAGTAATTTATTTATGTGACTATTTATCCTGTTTCCCACTCCATTTTGTATTTGATTTCATGCTTGAGCATTAGTGTTTATTGGATATAATTCATCATGCATGCTCTAAGTCCATTATTCAAGCATTTTCAAAATATTTTCTTCTAAAGTCTTGTAGAATTCACCCTATTTAGGTGCTCTGTTTGATGGGATGTCTCCCTTTGTCTACTAATCAACCTGCTAATACCTCAAGACTGAGGAAATGGTGCCTACCTTGCCTCTAATAATAAACCTTCTAAACCTTACCTCATGCAACCTATTTCAGATCTGATTGTTGACTCCATTGCCCTATGGTCTCCTCCGTGACTGTCCTACCAAGTCTTTTAGAACAAACTTGTCCTATTTGTCCCATCAAAAATATGACCTTCTGATTGTCTTTGATTGAATATATTGAGTATAAAAACTTTTTAAATAGTGATAGATCCCTCTTTGACTGTATTAGGTCAGAAATACATTCTAAAGTGGTTTTTGTTGTTACCTTGGGATCTACCTTTCACAACCTGGGTACATTCTGAGTGTTAACATGATGGACGACATCATAGGAACGGTCTCCCAACTACCACAGCCTCAACTGACACCACCTGTCGTTACACCAAAACCAAGCAACATAGCTAATGTTGCTTACCAAAACCAAGCCCTGGACTATGCTAGAATTATGTCCTAGTTTGGAGCAACAACTTCTTATGCAGAACCTGTGCCACTGCAGTCGGCTCAAGCCATGGCTTGGCCAACACAGCAGTATGTGGGGAAAATGCCCACATTTGTGGCACCACCACCCCGATAAATCTACTATGCATCAGTAGCACAACCTATGAAATCCCACACCCTCACTACACCCGCTCCATTGGGACATGTGTTCGCACAAAAAAATCATCCCAACCAGCGTACCCCCAACAATCAACAAGGGCAAGCTAGAAACAATCGGCCCCACAACCAAGGAAATAACCAACTGCAGGGAGGTGGTCAACAACAGAACCCTCCCAACAATGCTGTGGCAAACCAGCGAGCCCAAAACCCCCCATGACAAAATCCACCAAGACGCAATGCCCCGTTGCGCACAAATCAACCATGTACACTATGTGATGTCTATAGGAATTACACATTTGAGTGTCCCCTATTGGGGCTCCAGTGTTAACAACCCTAGAGTCTGGTAACTCCGCGGGTTTGGTGAAATCCTTGTAAGCGGAGTTACAGCTCAGAATAGTCCTAGGGGCGTCGGGGTTGAGTCAAAAACTTCTGTTGTAATAAACCCATGGTTTAAGTCCAGGGTTTAGGGTTTGGGATACCCATGGTCTAAGACCATGGTTTTGTATTAGTGCGCTGTATAAATATG
>LPNX011147305.1:130839-146033 GCA_001517045.1 Pseudotsuga menziesii
GGTCTCTTGTTGGTGCGAAGTTAAATTTATAAAGCCCAGGTCTGCCCTATAGTCCAACAAAGTGGTTCTGTTGCCGGTTGAACTCAGTATCCACGCAAGAGGGGTTTACATCGTACCTCGAGGGCTATGTTCTGGAGACCCTCTGTGAAAGAAATCGGTGATTGGCTGGATGAAAATTATCTGAAATTCGCTGAGCAAGAGAACAAAGATCCGCATCGTAGCGCAAACGAATTTTTACAAAGGTATGTTTTTTGTGATGTTTATGAAATTTTATTTGGTAGTATCCACATAGAGTTGCACCAGTGGGTATCTAGGTTGGCCGAGCAAAGGACGAACTTTCGTGGCGGTCAGTTTCCTGCTTGGACCCCCGCAACAATCAACCTGTTGAAAAGAGTAAACAACGGGATCTCTCGCGCTGTTGATTTCTGGATGACGCGAACCCTTGAGGCATTCGTGACGGAGTTCGCCATTGACACAAGTGCTTCCTTTAGTGAGGCGGAGCGACAGTTCTTCAAAGGACCAAGGGGTAAGTTTTTAAATTCATTTAGTCTGAGGATTAAGATGCTATTAGCTGAAAAAGGAATATTGCTTATTGAATCAGACTGTTAGATTGTGTATTACTAACCTATGTTTGCAAGTGAAAATACCTTCGACGAGCAAAGTGGTTTGCTGCAAAGTGGCAAAAGGTACAAGAGAACTTTTGAGTCATATACCCTAGGTTCGGACACCGATTCTACCCTTTTCAGTCTAGCAGCCTCAGAGCCCGAAGAAACCCCTTATGTTGGAAACCCCCCGGTAACCCCACAGCGCTGATCTGCTATCCCTGAGAACTTGTCACAGACCGACAGTAACCCTAGTATCAATACTCCTATCGCAGGTCAGTCTACCCCAGTAAGTTCCCCCCCGCCTACCCGCTGTCCCCCTCCAACGCCCCCTAGATATACTATGGCCCACATGACTGATGATATTAAGCTCCCTGTTTTCAAAGGAACTGGATCAGAGGATCCAAAACAGTTATGGTTTTTATGTGAGGTGGTGTGGACTGCTAAGAACATTACAGACCCAGTTGTAAGAACCGCGTAGCTCATTACTTCTTTCAGGGACCAGGCTTTGACCTGGTTCATGAAATTCTCTAGTACTCAGAATCCTTCCCTAGATGATATCAAGGCAGCAATAATCAAAGAGTTTAAGAAGCCCAAATCAGAGTCGTAGTGTATCACTGAATTAAAGGAGATTCAGCAGAAGAAAGGCGAATCAGTGTGGGACATTGATCAGAGGTTCAAAGTTCTACTTGACCAAGTCAGTTTCACAATTGGACCATCGCAGCACAAGGAATGGTTTATTGCCGCATTGCTACCACATATTAGAACTCCACTCATGCAACAGAAGGTTGCTGACCAGCAGGAAGCTCTGGAAATCATGATGAATCTTGAGACCGCACCTGTTAGAGATAATCCTGGTATTGTTCAAATCCAAGCACAGTTGGTAGCCATGGCCCTGGAACTCCGCGACATGAAGATAGGAAAACCTGGCCGCGAAGAGGTTTGGTGTACGCAATGTTGGACCGAAGGTCATGACAAGGATCGGTGTCCTCTGGTAAAAAATTACCTGAATACGGGTGTGCCAAACCCATTTTCACTGCACGTTCTATATTGCGAGCTCTGCAAAATAACAGGTCAGCATCGACCTGAGGACTGCCATCTGCTACAGAGGTATGGACAAGGATCTCAGAATCCCTATTGTAGATTCTGTAAGTCTGTAGGACATAATGAAGCTGAGTGTCACACCTATGACGCCTATCGGATACAAAATGAAGCACAGAGCAATCATGGTTATGGTTACCATGGTGGTGCATCCAGTAGAGGTGCTTTTGGAGGACGTGGTCATGGTGGTATGGCAGGTAGAGGCAGAGGCTAGGTTGTGTGCTACAACTGTAACCAAGACGGGCATCTCGCCCGCGACTGTCGGAACCCAACTACGACATGTCGCTATTGCCACGTAGTGGATCATGTGATCGAGCAATGCCCGCAGCTGATAGCTAAGATTCAGGCTAGAAACAATATTCCTACCCAGAATATCCAGATGATTTCCATCGAGCCATGCCCTGTCCTAGCTATTATGTTGTTACATGAAGTGGAGCTATGATGCACATACAGAATATGGAGAAATGGCTTGGCGATCCTTACGTTCGTAAAGCCCCCGTGAAAATCCCAGCATTTGATATCGACAGAGAAAAAGAGACATTCATGGAAGCCAAGAAAGATTTTGCTGACCCTAGTACACCAATTGCACCTGCGCAACCACCTCCGCCGCTGGCACAGCCGCAAGAAGCTTCGATGGACAAAGTAAGTACACTGTCCTCCTTTTTACAGAGTTTCCTGAAACTCTTAAGAAATCAGAATGCTTTAAATGAGCTGCAGAAAGTCATTGCTTCCTGCGAACCTCAGCAAAGCTATGGTCAGGACAAAACTATTAATAGAGTCAGAAGGACTAGCAGGGAAATGAGATTGAATGCTCAGGTAGGAGAATATGATATGACTGATGTCATTTTGGATCTAGGATTAGAAGTCAATGTTCTAACTAAGCAAACCTGGGAGAAAATGGGGAAACCTGCCCTTTCCTGGTCTCCTATACAGTTGAAGTTAGCCAATCAGCAAAGGATTGTGCCCCTAGGGAGATTCCTTAGTGTCCTAATCGATATTGATGGGGTCAGGTGTTATAGCAGATTTCACCACAGTAGGTGAATCACACATTGTATGGCCTTCCCCTATCCCGCTGCCGACTCATTATTCCCTATGGACCATTTATTGTCTTTTGATGTATCATTGACCATCCCTAAAAACATTAGAAAGTTGATATACGCGGCCTTTTCCCCGATAACCGTGTACATATGCGGATATTCCCTCTATAGTCACATACATCGGGATGTGTGCATAATCCAAAACTGTTGGACCGTTCCTTGCCTTGAATCCGACTCATATGACTCCTGGCCTTCCATATGCCTTGGGATCGCACGGATTCGACCTTTCAGTATCACTTTGGAAAGCTATATAAGGAACCATTGAGACATTGAAAACAAGAAGAGAGAATTGAGAGTACCTAAACTATAGTCCATTGTTGCCAGAACTATACTTGAGTCTGCATCCCTTTGTCCCTTTGGAGCATTGTTGTGCTCTTCCCAAGCTAGCCTTTGTTAGTGAGCTTGCTATCGGAGTGATGGAGGATTGAGGTGGTGGAGGCCCAAGTGGGGGATTCAGTTTCTCTGGTTCGCAGATGTGTCGTCAGAGGTTGTCACTTGTAATCTCTGATTCATATTAATAGAAATATCTTTTCCTGTCTAGTAATGTGTATTTGAATGAATGTTGCATCCATTGGAATATTTCAAATGCTTATACATTATTGATTATATATCCTAGAATAGATCTAACACCATGAAATATAGTATGATTGTATTGTTTACTTGTTGTTGAGGACGTGCTATAACAATTCAAGCTGAAGATTGGAAAGCTCAACGGGGATCTACTTCAATCGTCCAGAATGAGGTACGAGGTTCGATCCTCTAGTGTTAGATGCTTTTATTTCTATTGCATATTGGGAAAGATTGATTTCTGGAGTCTAGCTGTCTGTTGTGGTACCCCAAGCCATAGGAATTTCTCTCCGTAACAGAATTGGCAACTCCGCTGGGGAGTTCCTAGTAATTGTCCTTTGGGGGTTGATCTTTTGGCGTTCAATGTATTTGAAGTTCCCTCTCTCTCTTGTTTCTATGTCGGGTATGGGGGCATTTATTCCTGGTAGAGCTTGATTGGTGTGAATTTAGTCTCAGCCTGTCTGTTTGCCTGAATTTTTTGCATCTTTTTCTTCCTGTACGTGGGTTTGTCATTTACAGTCGCGTATACATGCGGGTTCCTCTGGAATTTCCGTGTATACACGCGGGTTCACTGCGCACAGTCGCGTATACCCTGGTTTTTACCTTTTTATGGAAGATTGTGGATTTCTGGGTGAATGTTGTTAGTTGCTGAGTCTCCTTTGGCACTGCCTGAGTCTGTTAAGGCCTCTGTTTTTTACCAGAAACGTATTTTTTTTTAGCCTAAATTTATTTTTAGGAAAGTTCTTATCATGGCATCTTTGATTTTTTGTTTGAGATTAGTGCATTAGAGTCCTTTTGCCTTAGTTCTTTGCTGGAATGTTGTTTATGTGTGCTTGCAGAGTCTGGGGTGGTTAGAATCATTCTCTTGCTTTTTGTATCTCTTTATTTTCAAAAAATCCTAAATATTTGCTTATCATCATGCATTGCATTATGCATTTTGCATTGTACTTGCATTAGATCTAGATTTGCTTTGGAGTAATAGTTAGGAATTCATTTAGGGAAATTTGCATTCAGCATTTGAAGAAGAAATTGTGCATTCACATAGTACGCATACCCTGTTTTCATGGACACAATGCATTTGCATTGATTGTTAGGTGTGCATTTTACTTCTTGTTGCGTCATAACACCATTAGTTGCACGACCATATCCTATTTTTGAGTAAATAAATCCAAACTAAAATCAACGCTAAATAAAATGAATTACACTCTTTTCTTTTTAGGGTGCACCAACAAGCTTAGGTTTTAGGATCTTGGAATAGTTCATTGAAAGTTAATTCTCCAAGATCACTAAACTACAACAACTAGGTGTCTGTCCAGGGAGTGTGTGAAATCCTTTATATAACCAGCGTTCTCAGGAAGCTCCTCTCAAAAGGGATTCAAGCACTAGGCAATGTGAGCGGTTGTTGATCGGGATAACCCCTGGTTGGTAACTGTGTAGCACCGGTGATATAGCCAGGATTGTATTCGTATCTGGGGGCTCTTTCGGGAATTTCGGGCTTTGCTACCCTGCCCATACGGTCAATCCCGCCTGGGACTGTCCACTTGAGCGTTGATTATATCGAGGTGACCTTAGTGACCTTACCTAGGATATCGAGGGGGTACGTGTAGAGGTTATTCTGCATGTGTCCCGGCCAGGTTGGGGTCGGACAGCACAGTCGCTATACGCATTGAAGCTGAGGGCCACAATAATTGGTTTTGAACCACCGCTTGTGGTGACAAGGGCCTCTCAAGCCTCTCCTAGGCAAGACATACCGGCCACATTTGGGAGCTCACTTATCCAGCCCTTATTTGCTTGCTTTTGGCTTTAGATTTGATAGTGATTGCTCTGTGTACGCTAGTTGGCCTAGGGTTGACGTAAATAGAGAGTCTTTGCTTTTTGTTGAGTCATTGTGGAGTCGGGTGTGGTTCCGCGCCGTTCTCGTCGGTTAGCAGGAATTCCGCCTTCCACTTCTCCTCCTCCTTTGGGAGAGGGGCCTATTCGGTCCAGGCGGACTGTGCCACACATTGATTCACACACCATGGAGGATCATTCAGAGATTATTCCTGACCCACCTCCTCCTATTCGTATTGACGATGGGGAACTTACTCCTACATATGATCCCTCACCTGACCTAGCTGAGATCGGTCCCATTATTTCCCAGATAGGATCTTTACATGATAGACCTACTCATACTAGGCCAGATTCCCCATTGACCCGATACCGGTATGGAATGCTGGAAGATGTCGAGACTCATTTTGACCCTCCTAGCACCAGCTATGGTGGTTATGTTACCACTAGTTTTCCTATGCATGACTTGACATTTCATGTTGATTCTGACTTTGATCCTAACACTATACCTGGGGGCATTCCCATGCCTTACCTTGCGGAGAGGTTTGGGAATACTAGTCACATTCCACCTTCCGTCCCAGCGGTGGAAGCTACATCTTATGTACCTTCTAGGTCTAGAGTTAGTGATCCCATAGCGATACCAGGTTCTAGATGAGTGATGATAGGCACTAGCACATATCTTCTTACAAAGATTCCTTCGTCCTCGCTTTCGAGTTCTTCAAATGCGAATCCTCCACCTTACTCTTGTGGTCCTTCGAGTCGTCATGTAGCTACGAGTCAGATCCGTACTGCGATTACTAGACCAGTTGTGTCTCAAGCCTACATACCACCCGTTGTTTTGGGAGGTTATGTTCATGTTTCTAGAGGTCAAGTTGCTACTTCTTTGACATATATCCCTACTTTCGGTATGTATATTCCTACTTCTAGAATGTATATTCCTACCTATGGAGTGTCTCATGGGCCATCGTAGCCGATGACCTATGGACCCTACTATGGGGTGCCGTATGGACAGGTCTCTCAACCTTATGGAGGTGGGTATTCACAACCTGCTTACTCTCCCAACTATGGCTTTGTAGCTCCTACTAGCCAAGGTCCACCCCATTATGAGACTTCCACGCCACCCTATACGGGTCATACAGGAGGAGGTCACTATGGCCAAGGTCATGGTGGTAATCAATCCTATGTGAACCAGGGAGCGGTCCCTAAACCTCATCATGCTAAGCTCCCTTTCCTCGTGACACTCAATTTACCTGACTTATCGAGACTTATGAATGATCCTGTGGCTCATGACCCGGCTTGGCCGGCTGTCCCTACCAAGCTTCCTTTGGACATACCTAAGTTCAAAGGAAAACCAGGAGAGGATCCGAGTGAACACGTTACGACATTCCACCTATGGTGCTCTTCCAATTCACTGCATCAGGACTCAGTCCGCTTGAGACTATTTCAACACACCCTTACACGGCCTACGGCGAAATGGTACATAGAGTTACCTAGGGGTGCCTTTACTTTGTTCGACGACCTTGCGATGACTTTCCTTAATCACTTTCAGCTACCAGTACGATATGATGTCGGTACTGAACTCTTGTCGACATTTCGGCAAGATAAAGCCACCCATATTTCTCATCATATTCAGGAGTGGCGTAGATGGAAGAGATTAATCAAAGCCTTTATACCACCGGAATTCCTCCTTGAGTGGTTCCTCAAATCGTTATTACCATATATCGCGAAGGATGTCTCCACATCCGAAGTGCAAAATGAGGAACAGGCCATCTTTAGGGTGCAGGAACTAGACTTGATCTATGCTCAGTCTGGTTTGTTATGTGATATTATACCTAATGCCCCTCGTTCTAGTTTCGATCCCAAGGTCAAACCTGGACCACATGCCGATGGCATTGTGGGTAGTGCAAGTAAGAAACCTGCAGGTTCGGTTGTGAAACAAGTTTCTCAATTGTCAATCAACCAATCTGCCTCGGGACAAGCTACGGCTTCATCTCAGCCCGCCCAAACGGCGAATGTACTGGCTGTGCAATCGTCCGACCAGAAAGGTAACTAGCAACCTAGATGGAATAGAAAAAAGGGTAAAAACAATAATAAGAAGGGTGGGAATAAAAATGAGAATGCCAACAATAATGACAAGAACAATAAAAATGATAGGGGGGACAAGCAGAATAAGCGTAAGGTTAAGTTTCCTTGCAAGCTTTGTAAGGACGATCACCTCACTTACTTGTGCCCTAGGATGGATGAAGCTTCGAATTTCATAGCACAGGGCCCAGCTGTGTTAACAAACCCTTTACCGCATAACCAAAATATGAACTCGAAGTCCCATGATCAATCTAGTGATGAAGATCCACCTGAAACTAGTGGTCGTGGGTGCATTAATATGGTCCGTGCCGCGAAAGTTGTGACACGTGCGAAAGATTATTCTTCGTCACAACCCAACCCAGGTAAAGAACCTGATCCACCAGGAACCCCTTTGCGTATTGAGAAACCCGTGGACAAACCTAAAGCTGCACCTCGCATTCCTAGGGGGTTACTTAAGCGTTCGGGGCATAATCCAAATGCCCGAGCCGCCCAGAACTATTCAGTTGTCGAGGACTTGGGTCATACTCCTTGTGCGATGTCTGCATTGGAGGTGCTTCAGAGTTGTCCATCGCAAAGGAAGGCATTGTTTTCCACTCTTGGTGTGAATGGTGATGATTCTTCCTCAATGATCAAGTTTGAAACCGTAGGACATCAGCCTCGCTTTCCCTACTATGTGTCCCTTTTGGTGCATGTAGAATGCCTTAATATGATCGTCAAGCGTAATGTGATTGATGAGGGCGTTGCTGCTTCTATGATGTCTTTGTCTTGTTGGAAGGGTCTTGGTTCTCCTAAGTTGTCAAAGTCTACGACCATGTTAACTGCTTTTGATGGGAGATCGTTTAGGCCGCACGGTATCCTTCCTTCTCTTAAAGTCCATTTGGGGGGAAGACCGTTGTGATAGAGGTCGAGGTGGTTGATGTGCCCCTGGACTACAATCTCTTACTAGGAAGGAATTGGATGTATAGTATGCAAGCCATCGCGTCTTCTGTATTTCGTGTTGTATGCTTTCCTCATAATGGGAAGATTGTGATGATTGATCAGATGTCATTCAAGAATCCGCCTGTTAGTGCATCTTCGGAAGCTTCGGTTCCAAAAGTTGAACATTCCCAGCCAGCAACTGGGAGTGTCGGTGTAGGTATGTATCCTTCCCTTATGGGAACCTTTAGTTGTCCTGCACCAGTCCTCATGATAGGATCTAGTTTCAATGGTGCTTCCACATCTACGAGATCGGTGCCTTTTCGCACAAGTCATATGGAAGATCCTTGGATTCTTCCTTCACCGAGTCCTTCGAGTGATGCCATTGAGACGAGTGTGTCGTTACCTACAGCCATGATTGCATACCAAGCTAATCTTCAATCTACTGCAGAGCCTTGTTCTTCTTCTTCACGAACAGAGGAAGAAGACCCCTATGTGCTGCCTGCATGGGCAGTACAGTCTTCTCATGCCCACGATTGCCTTGATACAGTTTTCCCTTCAGATGAAGTGATCATCGAGGCTATGTCAGGAGTTGAGCCACCATGGGAGGAACTCCATCATAGATCATATTTCCTTCCAGAGCTTGACTTGTTGGAGCATGAGGATTATAGGGAGATTCTTAGACAGAAAGATGGTAGGCCCATGATTCCATTAAGCTCTCCTAGTCAGATGGCTGATGGAAACATGGCAAACATATCATCAACTATGCCTATCAACATTTCTCGCAACCCTGGTATGGTTGAAAATGTGTATATTGGGGCAGATTGCTCCCAAGATGAGATTCGTGAGTATACCGAGCTGTTCATGGAATTCCATGATGTTTTTGCTTGGTCTTACGATGAGATGCCAGGGATTGACCCTCGGATTGTCGAACATGAAATTAAAACTTACCCCAATGCGAAGCCTGTTTGACAGCGTTTACACGCGGTAAATCCTAGGAAAGCACCCGCCATAAAGGCAGAGATAGAGAAACTATTGAAAGCAGGTTTCATCTATCCCGTTCCCTTGACAGAGTGGGTTTCAAATATCGTTCCGGTAGATAAGAAGAAAGGAGCGATCCATATATGCACTGATTTCCGTGATTTAAATCGTGCCTGTCCTAAGGATAACTTCCCCACACCGTTTATAGATCAGATTTTGGATGAGTGTGCGGGTAGCGAGGTGTTCTCCTTTATGGACGGTTTTTCCGGATATAATCAGATTCAAATTAAACCTGAGGACCAACATAAGACCGCATTTATTTGTCCTTGGGGAACATTTGCGTATCGAAAAATGCCTTTCGGCCTTAAAAATGCCGGAGCTACTTTTCAGGGGGCCATGACCTTGATTTTCCATGATCTCAAGTCCATTATCGAAGTATTTTTGGATGATCTCGCTGCTCATTCTCGTATGAGGATGCGTCATTCTTATCACTTGATATTGGTGTTCGAAAGATGCCGGCACTATGCTGTTAGATTAAACCCTCATAAGTGCATCTTTTGTGTGAAATCAGGTCATTTATTAGGATTTATCGTTTCGAAAGAGGGTATAAGAGTCGACCCCTTGAAAGTGGAGGCAATACTTCAGTTGTCTCCCCCGCGAAATATTCGTCATCTTCAGTGTTTGCAAGGCATGGCAAAATTCCTACGAAGATTTGTTGTCAATTTCGCCAATTTGACTAGAGGTTTCATGTGTCTCTTGAAGAAGGATACTCCTTTTGAATGGGATGAGCGAGCCCAGGAGTCCTTCGATTCCCTTAAGAGAGCTCTAGCATCGGCCCCAGTGATTAGTCCTCCGGATTATAGCCGTGATTTCCTATTATATGTGGCCGCGTCTTTAGAGACGATTGGGATGGTTTTGGTTCAAGAGGATGAGGAGCTCCAAGAGCATGTCATATACTATCTGAGCCGAAACCTTATTGACACAGAGATTTGGTATTCTCATGTAGAGAAGCTTGCCTTAGCCACTGTGCATGCGGTGCAGCGTTTGAGACATTATATTCTCCTTCGCCAAACTTTGGTGGTTGCCCATGTCAATCCATTTCAGTTCGTCCTCACATGTAGGATGATTGGGGGAAAATATAATAAATGGATTGTCATTCTACAAGAGTTTGATCTCGAGTTTGTTTCGGAAAAATCGAAGAAATCGTTAATATTTGCAGAGCTCATATCAGATTTTTCGAGCGAGGATGAGGATTCGGTATGTGAAGATACGTTCGTTGATGAACACATTTTCTTGATCTCAACGGCTGACCCATGGTACAGTGATATCATAGTATATTTGCAAATGCAGAGGACCCCTACTCAAGTCTCGCGAGATGAGCGACGTCGATTACGTCACGTTTCCAAGAACTACCTCATAGTGGACAATACTTTGTACCACCGTGGTGTAGATTCCCTTTTATGACGTTGTTTAACTCACGATGAGGCTGAGGTAGTGCTTAATGATTGCCATGGAGGGGCGTGTGGTGGTCATTTATCTGGGCTTGCTACAGCCCAAAAGTTTTTGAGAGCAGGATATTTCTGGAAGTCGATCTTCAAGGATTGTATTGAAGCGGTCAAGAGGTGCCACCCTTGCCAGGTGTTTGCACGTAACATGTGCTCGAAGCCTGCCCCGTTGCACCCTATTATCACCGCCGGTCCCTTCACCAAGTGGGGGCTAGATTTTATGGATTGCAACCCAGCTTCAGCTGGGGGGCACCATCATATCATTGTGGCTATCGATTACTTCACGAAATGGGCTGAGGCAATGCCTACAGTAAAATCCGACGGTGAGACAGCCGCTCACTTCGTATTCAACCAAATCATCTCTAGGTTCGGGATTCTGAGAGAGCTTGTCACTGACCATGGCTCGCACTTTCATAATCGTATGATGGAAGAATTGGCCTCCAAGTTAGGATATAAGCAAGAGCACTCCTCTTCTTACTATCCTCAAGCGAATGGACAGGTTGAAGCTGTGAATAAATCACTTAAGTCCATTCTCCAACGAACCATCGCACAAAGCAAGACGAATTGGCATATTATGTTGTATCCTGCTTTGTGGGCATACCGAACCGCGGTAAAGACTGCCACTGGTTTTTCTCCATATCAGCTTGTTCATGGAGTGGAGTCAATATTGCCGGTTGAATGCGAGATTCTTTCATTGAAGTTAGCCATAGAACTCTTACCAGACACTTCACCTTTGGAGGAGCGTTTGGTTCACCTTGAGCAACTCGATGAGAAGCGTAGAGATGCCTTGGTGACTCTAGAGGTTAATAAGCGTCGCGTGAAGGCCCAATACGATAAGTATGTCCGTCCGAGAGTGTTTAGTGAGGGAGACTTGATCCTTTTGTGGGATCAATCGAAAGAACCCTTGGGGGCAGGGAAGTTCAATCCTATGTGGCGTGGTCCTTACGTGGTCAAGCGAGTATTAGAGAAGGGTGCCTACGAGTTAGTGGATTACGAAGGGACGGCCTTGGCGGAGCCTAGAAATGGGCTCTATCTTAAAAAATACTATGCATAATCTTTATCCAAGGTTGTTTGTTGTATATTATTGTACAGATTTTTTGCATAGTTAGGTCTTGTTTATCGTGATCGGGTTTGTGATTAGTTTCCATTTATTGTGGCAGATGTCAATGGAGTCTTCCACCTTCGTAGGATTCGCGGATGGTGCAAGCAGTCACACTCAACACTCAGCCTCAGCTGGTTGGGTGATTTTTACTCCTATGGGTCATGTACTGTCTTCAGGAGGGGTATGTCTACGGCCATCTTCCAACAATGTTGCTGAATATAGTGCCGTTATCGAGCTTCTATGGGATGCCATTTCGCATGGTGTTCTCTCTCTTGAGGTACGTCTTGATTCAGAGTTAGTAGTGTCACAGCTAAATGGTTTGTACCATGTTAGAGATCCGACGTTATTAAGGAGATTCTTACGTGTGAGATTGCTAGAACGACAATTTGAGAACATAACATATATACACATTCCAAGAAATTTTAATCAAATTGCTGACTCATATGCTAACTATGTGTTAGATTGGCATTTGTTTCATTCATCATAAATTAATCATAAGCACAATGTTTGCACATGTAAATAAATAAACCGATCACCATAAAACTTTTTTATATATACATCAAAATGTGGTAATACATAGTGTCATAATACAAAATTGGGGCTTTGCAAGCCACCATCATATACACGGTAGTACAAAATAGATACACTCCCAGGTGTCTACTCTTGTGGAGGTGGATGAGGGTTGTGATCATGATATGTCACCACGGCTCTAGCTAGCCATCGAAATAAACGCACCCATGTGCGTGGTACACCAACCACCTGTCTCTGCATAGCCTCAGGAAAGTCCTCGACTTGCGCCATGGGAATCCTGTGAGTCAGTCGCACAAAGTTGGTATGGATGCTTTGGAGCGTTCGCTCCGCATCCACACCAGTGATATCGTCTCCTCTTCCCCTCCGTCTATGATGTGGGAAGCCCTCTGGTCGTCGTGGTCCCACATCTGCACATCAATGGTAGATGTCACTATGTATTGTCACCCAAAAACATGTCTTTTTGATTCCATTAATCAAGAAAACACAAAAAAAATAAAATTAAATACTTCAAAAATTTTAAAAAGACTAAGGGTCGAGATTCGTTACCTATGTCTCCATATGCTGACCCTGGTGGTAATGGCATGTCCGGGTCTCCCCAGAAGTCTATCCCTGCATAAGGGTAGTCCTCTATGGCAATAATCTGTCGTCGCCACCAAGGGAAAAAGTCTGCTGGATAGGGGTTGGCCACCCTACCGCCCCCCAGTCTGCGCATCACGTCTGCCCAACGTTGTTGGGCCGGATCTCGAACCCCATGGAGAGGAACATCCACTCTAGGGCTCAATCCTGGAACCCGCTCTAAGAAGAAAGTGCTCAAGATACTACTAAACCCGAAGTTTCGTATCCTACCTGCCTTGCACTCACTGAGCTGATGTTTCATGTTGCTCAATAGTGATGTGCTCCAGTCATAGATGGTCGGTGTCATACACTCCACCGCATAGAACATCAATGGCCGAGAGGCCTGATGGAGTGATGCTAAGCCTGCTATCCTGCCTAGTGTCAGTAAGATGGCCTTTAGGCCCAGTACCTGTATAGCGTTGGTGGGGACTTGGCTCCCCACCTTCTCTGTCTCTGGATAGTAGTATACTGCGATGTACTCATCTATAGTCAGCCCATGACCTGGCCCTCCGCGGGCACGAAGTTTCACCGTCTCACCCCGCCGTGGTAGACCTGTGATAAAATAGATATCCTCCACCTCAATGGTGAGGGACATGCCGTCTAGCCGAAAGGACTCTGAGTCCGGATCCCAATAGTCTACAAGCATCTGTAGTAGTCCTGGTTTGGCCCTCAAGCCTCCTAGGCACCAAAACTTGTAGAGTCTGCATCTTCTTAGAGCCTCTTGAGCCATTCTGTCAGCCCTTACTGCATCCTCTACATCACCATGCTCGCGTTCTCGCCACTCTAGCACCATCCTGCATGAGAAATTGACCAAAATGTCCATTAGATTCATAAAAATCTTAGTGCGCGGCGTCATACGCGGCTGTTTTCAAAACAGCCGCGTATGTACACGGTTTCAGGCCCCTTTTCCGCGTATAGACAGCCCTATATGCGGAAAAAACCTCGATATCCACGTGGGTCGTGGTGCTCATGTAAGTTTGGCCATTAAAAATTCATTTGACCATGAAAAATTATAAAATTTGTATTGAAATGCAAGCTGAGAACATGAGTGAGTACCTGGAAGAATCGGTTGTGAATTCCGTCGGCTGAATCTCCTGGAATTTGCAGTTGAATATCAGAGCTCCAATGGGTAAAATTTTCAAATGATTTATATTTTTTACTATTTATAGAAATATTTTCAAATATTTGAAAATTTTTACCCCCTTTCCTATAGTTTTGACCGTTTCTAACCTTTTTGGACCGTTTTTGACCTAATTTGTGATGTAGAAGACCGTTTTCAGCAATGTTTCAGCCTTTGGATTGACCCGTTAATACTGATCTCAGGTATAAAGTCTATACTGGCATATAGGTTAGGTTCACCACTGTTTGCATTTTGCATGACCTTATGACCATGTCACTATATCCTTAGGTACAAACCCACTCTATTATGTCACGGAACCTTCTTGCTGCTATAGAAGTGGTATGATGTGAGTGGTAGAGACTCACCTTACATGGGTACCCTAGATAGCGCCTCATTTGCATTTGGTTCCCATGCCGATGTTTCCCCCTTTAGGGTGTGGGAGTCCGTTGTATAGTATTGCCAGGATGTTTAGCAAGAGCCTCATACTCCTCTTGATCTTATGTTGGCCTGTATCCCCCCGGACTCCCCTTATATCGAGTTGTGAATGCATTATCATGAGCTTTGCCTGTCTTATTGAGCTTTATGCCGGCTCCCCTGACATTGCATTTCAGCCTTATAGCCCGAGCTTGTCTCATGTCTAGCCATGCAGAGCCTTTATTTATATCTTTCGCAGCTTGATTCCTTTTTTACCGGGAGGGGATTTTCCCCTGAGTGTCGATATCCTACACATGTATCCTTGAATTGAGCATAGGTATGTTCCACTGCTTGGAACTAGTTTGTTTGCCTTTATGACACTCGTCTCCTCCTAGTTTGTAACTATAAAGCTAGTTTATTCTTTTTTCAAGCTTTTTGAATAACTGAAAAAGACCAAAAAAAATAAAAAAACCAAAAAACCGGACAAGAAAAGATATTATTTTTGGCAGTTGTCGAGTTGTGTCGCCTTCAAACAGAGCACTATATATCACATCCATTGGTTGGGTTATAATTTGAATTTAGGAGCTGTACTCGTTATCTGAGTTTTATCTCCACCGACTAGTTAAGCTTCCAGTCCCTATGGAGCCTCTATTGATGCCTTCTGCGTCATAGAGATGTCCCAGTTTGTATATCGAGTCTATGCTGCCTTCATTCAGTCACCATACGCCGTTATGC
>LPNX011147305.1:146351-176716 GCA_001517045.1 Pseudotsuga menziesii
TGCATATGCAGATTTGTATTATGGTATTATGCTGATTGGGTGGCTGGTCTTCCATTTGGGTACCTTCATCACTTCATTTCTGGGATGGACTTATAATGTATTTCGGCCATCGTATAACCCCTCTGATCTCATACATTAGGGGGCATCTGTTATAGCGGATTTCACCACACTAGGTGAATCACACATTGTATGGCCTTCCCCTATCCCGCTGCAGACTCATTATTCCCTATGGACCATTTA
Organism: Pseudotsuga menziesii; assembly: GCA_001517045.1. Lineage (NCBI taxonomy): Eukaryota > Viridiplantae > Streptophyta > Pinopsida > Pinales > Pinaceae > Pseudotsuga > Pseudotsuga menziesii. The sequence continues at coordinate 146,592 of LPNX011147305.1, forward strand.
TTGTCTTTTGATGTATCATTGACCATCCCTAAAAACATTAGAAAGTTGATATACGTGGCCTTTTCCCCGATAACCGTGTACATACGCGGATATTCCCTCTATAGTCGCGTACATCGGGATGTGTGCATAATCCAAAACTGTTGGACCGTTCCTTGCCTTGAATCCAACTCATATGACTCCTAGCCTTCCATATGCCTTGGGATCGTATGGATTCAAACTTTCAGTATCACTTTGGAAAGCTATATAAGGAACCATTGAGACATTGAAAACAAGAAGAGAGAATTGAGAGTACCTAAACTATAGTCCATTGTTGCCAGAACTATACTTGAGTCTGCATCCCTTTGTCCCTTTGGAGCACTGTTGTGCTCTTCCCAAGCTTTCCTTTGTTAGTGATCTTGCTATCGGAATGATGGAGGATTGAGGTGGTTGAGGCCCAAGTGGGGGATTCAATTTCTCCAGTTCGCAGACGTGCTGTCAGAGGTTGTCACTTGTAATCTCTGATTCATATTAATAGAAATATCTTTTCCTGTCCAGTAATGTGTATTTGAATGAATGTTGCATCCATTGGAATATGTCAAATGCTTATACATCATTGATTATATATGCTAGAATAGATCTAACACCATGAAATATAGTATGCTTGTATTGTTTACTTGTTGTTGAGGACGTGCTATAACAATTCAAGCTGAAGATTGGAAAGCTCAACGGGGATCTACTTCAACCGTCCGGAATAAGGTACGAGGTTCGATCCTCTAGTGTTAGATGCTTTTATTTCTATTGCATATTGGGAAAGATTGATTTTTGGAGTCTAGTTGTCTGTTGTGGTACCCCAAGACATAGGAATTTCTCTCTATAACATCAGGACTTTAGCTGACTTCGAAGTTATTGAGATCATTGATGACAGTAACCCCTACCCAGCCTTATTAGGAATTGAATGGGAAATGGAAAATGCTGCAGTCATTAACCTTAAGAAGAGACAGATGACCTTCGAAGGGAAAGATTTGAGAGTCATCGTACCCCTGGACCCATCACAAGGAGAAAGGTACATAGAACCACTACGAGACGAAGATCAGGATGACCTGGAGAACATCTATAACATTACAGCTAAGGAAGAAGATTATTTCGATCCTACTGCCGAAGGTATTTTGGATTGGCAGTGTGACAGCTCCTGTATGACAAAATCTGATGATGGGTTAGAGAACTGGCAGAACAGACTCCATGAGCTGCATGGACATAGATGCACCAGAATTACCAAGTCTCTCAGATGGCTTGGTACTCAAGACAGTGCCCTCCCTATTTTCGATGGGTTTTTAGATCCAGAGCAGTTTATTGGACAATTTTCAGAACGGGTACCAGAATCACAGAGACTAGAGACCCTGGATTCAACATTCAGGGCCACAGTAGCCAGATGGTGGAACAGCCATAAGAAAAATATTCCTAATTGGGAAACTTGTCAGAAGCTCCTTCACCTGAGATTCAGGGACCAGCCCCAGGAGCTGCGAAGCAAGTTTGATGGAAATTCTAGCTCCCAGGAACATTTGGCAAAATTCTACGAGGCGTGGAAGTATGTACCTCAGGAAGAATGGGTACATAGATTTGTGCATACTCTGGAGCCAATAGCAAGGAACTGGTACGCAGAGGTTGAGCTTCACCGGGATACTGTAAGTTGGGATTGTCTTGTTAATAGTTTTGTACTTACCTTTTCCACTAATGAAGTTTTTCCAGCTCTAGATGTAGCTATCAGGTTGATCCACACTAAGGTATTTAATGATCAAGAGGTAGAAGAATACCGACCTGATTGGAGGACACAAGAAGCTCATGCCGTAGAATGTTATAACCTCGCAATTGACGAGGATGAGGATCCGCGCAACATTGATATTCCTGAGTCAGAAGGGCACTGTGAAGTACAAGGACCAGCAGTTGAAGTAGTGGAAGTGACTCAGCCCCTAAAGACGTGGACCGTCAACATTGGATCAGAAGACCATCCTAAGTATGCTACCATTGGAGATTACTGGGACAATGAGATGGTAAGCAAAGTGACCCAACTTCTCCATGAATATCAGGACCTATTCCCGATGAAGTTCTCAGAGATGAAAGGTATCCTCGGGGATATCGGTGTGATAAAAATCCCGTTGAAACCTGATGTGAATCCTGTGAAACAGCGTCCTTATAGGTTGAACCCTAAGTATAAGGAAAAAGTTCAGCTGGAGTTGGATAAGATGCTCACTACAGGAATCATTGAACCGGTTGAAGAATCTGAGTGGGTCAGCTTTATGGTGGTGCAAGAGAAGAAGACTAAAGGTGAGATCTGAATCTGTGTTGATCTAAGGAAGTTGAATGATGCTTGCTGACATGACCCCTTCCCCACCCTTTTTACGGATGAAGTGCTTGACAATGTCGGGGGTTAAGAGGTGTACTCTTTTACTGATGGATTTTCAGGTTACCATCAGATTAGAATTGCTCCAGAGGATCGACATAAGACAACTTTTGCTACAGAAATGGGGTCCTTTCAGTATACAGTTATGCCATTTGGGTTGAAGAATGCCCCTGCTATATTTTCTAGAGTAGTCATCTCCGCATTTAAGGAATTTATACATAAATTCCTCGAATTATATTTCGATGACTGGACTATCTTTGGGCTAGTAAAAGATCATATAACTAGTTTAATACTTATGTTGGATAAGTGTAGATAGCACTAGATCTCCTTGAACTTGAAAAAGTGCATATTTTGTGCGCCATTTGGGATTTTGTTGGGACACATTGTATGCAAGCAAGGATTGATGATGGATCCTGTGAAGATAGCTATTATTGTGAACCTGCCACCTCCGAAGTCTGTTAAAGAACTTTGCACCACCCTTGGTCACACTGGCTATTACAAGAAATTCATCAAAAACTATGCTCAGATCACTGCCCCTATGGAAAGGCAGCTAAAGAAAGATATTAAGTTCGAGTGGACACCTGAGTGCCAAGAAAGATTGGATGTGCTAAAAGAAAAAATGGTCACCGCTCCTATCTTAGTATTCCCTTACTGGAATAAGGAGTTCCATGTACATGTGGATGCATCCTCCATTGCTTTGGGTACTATCTTGGCTCAATCTGGTGAAGGTAATATCGATCACCCCATTGCTTTTGCAAGTAGAAAATTGTCTAAAACAGAGAAAAATTACACTATGACAGAACGCGAAGGTCTCGCTATGGTGTATGCACTACATAAGTTTCGACATTATCTGCTAGGATCTCACTTTAAGATGTTCACTGACCACTCTGCTTTGAAGTATTTGGTTAACAAGCCTGTACTAGGTGGGAGGATATGCAAGTGGATAATTCTATTTCAGGAATATGATTTTGAGATCATAGTTAAGCCTGGAAGACTTAACCTAGGACCTGACCACTTGTCGAGGCTCGAGTCAGGAGAAGAACCTACCAGTTTGGACGAAAGTCTTCCTGATGCCCAGTTGTTTGCTATCCAGATGATTGATGAGTACTTTCAGGATATTGTTCAGTATTTGTCTACAGGTTTTCCACCCGCTGAGATGACCACACAGTAGAAGAAGCAGTTGGTGGTTCGCGCAACGGACTTCACCTTAATAGCAGGACAGCTGTATAAAATGGGACTAGATGAAATACTGCGCAGATGTGTCTTGGAGCATGAGAAGCCACTGATTTTTGCTGAGGCACACTTTGGCCCCACAGGAGGTCATTATGCAGGAAAAACCATGGCACAGAAGATTTTGACTGCCAGATTGTGGTGGCCTATGATTCACAAGGATGCAAGAGAATATTGCCACAGCTACGACATATGTCAAATAACAGGAAAACCATCCAGGAGAGATGAGATGCCTCTAGTCCCACAGGTAACTTTACAAGCATTTGAAAAATGGGCAATTGATTTTGTTGGCCCTATCAATCCCCCTGCGAAGAAGTCTGGAGCACGATAAATTATTACAGCAACTGATTACCTTACCCGCTGGGCCGAAGCTCAACCAGTCAAGACTTGTAGCGCTGCTGTAGCTGCGAAGTTCATCTTCGACAACATTTTGTCCAGATTTGGGTGTCCTAGAATTATTATGAGTGATCAAGGATCACATTTTCTAAACAAGACTATTGAAGTCTTGACTGAAGAATTCCAGGTTTATCATCAGAAGAGTACTGCCTATCATCCAGAAGCAAATGGAACTGTCGAAGATTTTAACAAGATCCTTGAACATGCTTTGACGAAGGTTTGCAATGTTAACAGAAATGACTGGGATATTAGAATTTCAGCAGTCCTCTGGGCATATAGAACTACCTGCAAGAAATTTATAGGCCATACACCTTTTAGGTTGGTTTATGGGCAAGAAGCAGTCATGCCCATGGAATACATTGTTCCTAGCCTCAGAATATCCTCTTTTATAGAGATGGTTGACCCAGCTATAATGACAGCAAGGCTGACAAAGATACTAGAACTGGAAGAGGATAGATTTATTGCAGGGTTCCAATAGCAAGTGCAGAAGGCTCGAGAAAAAGCATGGCATGATAGGCACATCAATAAGAAGCAATTCCAGCAGGGTGATCTTGTGCTCTTATACGATAGCAAATTCATGAAATTCCCAGGTAAGTTCAAGACATATTGGAAAGGACCGTACATAGTACAGAAAGTTACTGATGGTGGCGCAGTTCAGCTAGCTAAGTTGAATGGAGAAATTTTACCTTCGATGGTAAATGAAATTCGTTTGAAGAAGTATAGGGACAGGCCAGGACCCCCTAATCAGAAGTAGCCCCTAGAAGGATAGTCTAACTCCCAAGAATAGTTGAAACTTGGGTACCGCATGGGGTAGTAAGTATCAAGGGATAATATTGCGTCGCAGTTGTGGGAAGTCATTATGTCGGAGGTCCAAGGTGTGTCGCAGCCTAAAATGTGATGGATGGGACAAAATGGATTTGGCAGTGCCGGCACGAGAACTGCTCTTCATACCTATAATAATGAGATTTTGGGGGAAAATATGACGCCGTGTGGACAAGATTTCTGGTATTCCATCAGATTTGGTGTCATTAATGCACCATGATGACAGATTATGCTACGGGATTCTATAAAACAATGCATCAGCCTGCGACTCCTGCATTAAGCATTTCTTTGAGTTGTTCAGTTGGAACCATGTCAAACAATTGCGAAGTCCACAAGTTAGTACGAGAGTTCAAAGAGAGAGGGTTACAGAACCTTCTGAGCAATTCACCAGTACAGTCCTATCTGACTAAGGGACAAAGGAAGGCAGAAGTTTGCTCTGAATCGGATGAAGGCAGGCAGAAGTTCGCTCTAACATGGAGCGACGAAGGGCACAAGGCCTGATAACAAGCCTCTGGAGAATTTCACCATCTATCCTTCTGGGTTGACAGAACCCAGGCGACTGTTTTCCTTATGCAGCTTGACACGCAATTCTGGGGACCCTTAGTTGTGGATGGTCAAGTGATCGCCAAATAGAGTGAAAGGTGGGGTTGCAGATGGATCCAAAAGACCGTCCTCAGCATAAATAGCACGAAGGAAGGAAGCGAGTGACCGACAACAGCAGGGAGGGCATCAGCAAGCAACGCACTATGTCTTTGCCAACAACGTCTATCACCAGCCAAGTAGATGAGTGTCCCAGGATGGGACACTGGTGAGTCTTAGGGGCATGTTGGGGCTCCAGTGTTAATGACCCTAGAGTCTGGTAACTCCATGGGTTTGGTGAAAGCCTTGTAAGCGGAGTTACAGCTCAAAATAGTCTTAGGGGCGTCAGGGTTGAGTCAAAGACCTCTGTTGTAATAAACCCGTGGTTTAAGTCCAGGGTTTAGGGTTTGGGATACCCATGGTCTAAGACCATGGTTTTGTATTAGTGCGTTGTATAAATATGCACTTGTGTAAAGAAGTGAGGTTAGGTTTTTGAATGTAAGAAAGATAAGGTGAAGCTAAGGCTATTTTGTAAGTGAAGGATAATGTCACGTCCCCATGCCTCCGATCGGAAAAGAGGACGTGACTACAAGATTCAAGCACCCGGGCTAAGAGCCCCATGAACATATGCATGCACAAAATTGCTGAAATAGAACCTTCAACTAAAACATGCACATATTCAATTTAATCATCATACACAGTGGAAACCAACAGCATTCAAACATGCATGCATTCATTTAACATGTTCATCATTTTCATTAGCAGAAAGTAAGGTTGCAGAAGTAAAATAGGTAGGATCACTTATCTTATGAAAAATCCTTCCGCAACCAGCTACGTCGCTGCAACATTCCACCCAACCATAGGCCAGCGTACTCCTTAATCTCTCAGCAGTGCTACCACCCCCGAGCTGGGCATGATTCTCCAAGGAATAAGGAAACTAGTAGGCTTACACCTAGCCAAGGGTACACAAAACACACAGCCAAGCCAACAGAGTTGGGTTTATCAGGCCATTAGGGAGCTGGAGAAGGAAAATTGATAAGCTGGTGAGCCCCTTAAAGAGCCAAGAGCACCTACACCATAACTAGCCTGACCTCTAAGACACCCAAACACACCCAACACAAGGAATCAGTCCCTTCTCTGCTACACAGCCCCTCAGACCCTGCATTCCCTTCCAGTGCTATTCAGGGGTGATGGAGAAGAAGGCTAACCCTCTAGCTCTGTCTGTGAGGTTTCCAGCCACCAGGTTTATCAAGCAAATCTAAGCCAACATCCCTGCTCCTCTCATAGTCCGAATACCAACCATTGCACTTAGGCAATCAATTCAGCTATCACAGCTTAACCAGGGAAAAATGAATTCTGAGTCATTCTTGGCCCTATCGTGGCCAAAATGGCTCTCAGGTGAATTTACAATAGTCCCCAGCATGTAAGGAATACCACAACAACCACATCCAACAACGTGGGAAAACACAGCCCATCCTAGCCATGAGATCACCAAGAAAACATATACAGACCACGCTGGGGAAGAAATTACAGTCTCCCATCCTGTGGATGAGCGTGAGCAACAATGCCGAACCCATAATCAGCCAGTGGGGAGTGGATATGACCACATCATCCACAAATCCATGGGGAAAGAAACTACGTGGGTAAAACCCAAAAAGTTCTATGCGTGAAGATAAAAAATGGGAAAGAATCCCTCTGCGTGAGAATGAACAACAATGGAGGGGGGGCGTGAATTGCAAGTGTGTGAACGTTTTTGCACAGTCATGGGGAGAGTGGAAAAAATACCTGTGTGATCGATGGCATTCGTTTTTCCTAGCCATAGTGAAGTCAACCATGGTGGAGTGTGCGTGTGGGGGAGGACTGACAGTCCTGCCACCCCCACTCCCCAAAACAATTAACTTCCTCAACCACCAGCATTCTTCCTTAATGAAAGTGGCTGGGTAAAGCAAGGAAAAGAAGACATGGGTATTTTTCTCTCATTGGCCAAGGTTTGACTAATTTCCCCCACACCCTTATCCTTGTGAAAATCATGCCCCTTTCTCATTTTAGTTGCTGCGATCGTAGCTGGTCGGGTTCATTTAATTAATTATAGATGCATATTTACATGATGACCAAGACAATATATGCCGCATGCCCTGATATACCATCGGTGACAAATTAAAATCCAAAACATAACATGACTTATCAATGGTGGGGCCTTGGCCTTTAGCTCCACACCATGATCATTACAATATGTACATCATATACATCTAATGCAACGGGGTCAAAACCGGGGCATTACAGATAAGTCCCAGTTGAGTGCGTGGATGACCTCTGCAGCTGTGTGCGTAGAGGGTTTGTAAGTGATAAGGAAATCTGCAGTTGTGTGCGTAGAGGGTTTGTAAGTGATAAGGAAATATGAAGCTGAGTGCGCAGAGGCCTGCTATTGTGTGCGCAGCTTTGAGAACTGAAGAGATCTGCAGCTGAGTGCGTAGATCAGAACTGTGATTTTGTAGAAAAGTTGAATAAAACATAGTTCTATGGATGTAACCCCTACACTGGGGGTGAACCATGTTATATCTGGTGTTGTGGTTCTTATGTGGCTTTCTATTATGTTCTTTTATTCTTCACTGTGCATTCCCAGTAAGGGTTGAGCAAGTCACGGTGTTATTTAACTGCGAAGATATATATATGTGAACGATTAAACTCTGTGTTAATTGATTATAAATTGATAAAAGCTAAAGGTGCAGTAATCTCCCTCTTCTGCTTGCAGAAACTTGATTCTGCGGCATCCCATAGCTGTTTCAGGTGAGACTGCAACCTGTTCGCAGGTTGTTGCTGAAAGGGACAACACTGTGGGTCTCTTGTTGGTGCGAAGTTGAAGGTATAAAACCCAGGTCTGCCCTATAGTCCAACATCCCCTCATGGCTCGTGCTAAGAAGGTTATTCAAAATGAGGCCCAACAGGCTGCCAACGCTGCCAATCAAACCCAACCCAACCCAGCCCCATAAGGATCTCCTCCCATGGTGCTTCCAAACCCACTACCAGTCCAAGGATTGGTGGGAACCGATCCCCCTCCCCAGGCCAATCCCAACGCTCCGGGGGCACCACCCACGGCTGAATTAGATGTTCACCACCTGCTAGCCATGACCACTAAAGAGGTCAACTTACAGACTAAACAAAATTAGTATGGTACCACCACCAAACATGCCAACTCATCAGCAGCATCCACTTCTAAGACAATCAACTTACCTCTTCAGTTACCCCCATTCCCATGCCCCACCATACACAGAGTTTCCAATAATGCCATAGCCAGAGCTGTAGTCAGCTATAGCATTATGGATGATTTGGCACAAACACCAACTGCCATGTCCGCTCTTCAGGTCTTTAAAATGTGCCCAATGCAGCAGAAAGCCTTACTAGCCACTCTAGGGGCAGTAGACCCCTTCGACTCCAAGTTAATCACATTTGACATAGAGAACGGAGAGCCTCACATGCCCTCCACTACTGCCTTCCATATCCCGATGTCCATCCAAAACTTGGTTGTGCACCGATTCATAGTGGATGAGTGTCTACCAATGTTATCCCTACCATCACCACCATTGAGTTGCAAGTGGTGACCACACATGCTAACTTCATCCCTGTAACCAACACTATGGTTGAAAACACATCAGCCTCCCCACCATTGAATGTGGGCCCTGGATTGTTTACCAATCCCACCATGACGGCTCCTTTCCCGTTGGTGTCACCACCACCAACATAAAAGCAAACTGTGGACTTGTGCATGGTCTCATCTAGCACCGCTGCACCCAAACAGCAACCACAGCTGCAGCCCCAACCACAACCGCAACATCATCCATAGCCGCCACATCATCTACAGCCGTAGCACTACGCATAGCTGCAACCACAACCTCACCCCCACATGCAACTAGCAGGGAGTTATCTGGGCTTATCTCTAGTCCATACAATTCCCTTCCTCTTTCCCCCACCTAGTGTCATGAGCAATCCGGTCATGGCCACCTTAAGCCTACCCAAATTTATGTTGGGGATCACACTATGGTATCTTGATCCACCAGCTCAACCAATAATGCCCCAAGTTGTTTTAACCCCGGTGCAACCTATCGCAGTTGAATCTCATGCCCCACTCGGTCCGCACAAGCCAACCGCTGCACCTGCACCAGCACAACCCCAACCCAAAAGAGCTAGGGGAAAGAACACCAAAACCACCACAACAACGAGACAAGTCCCACCTTGCACCATCTACAAGCAATAGGGCCATCCAACTTAGAGTTTCTCTGAAATCCCAATAATCTAGGTGCATCTAGATTCCATGGATATGAACGAAAACATCCCCATGGTCGAACTCCCAATCGCTCCAGTAGTAAGGAACAAGGAATTGAGGACAAACCATGCTTGTGCCCTTTACGGCTTGTATGGAAATTACTCCCACCATTTCCAAGACTTACCCAAGTTTTGAATGGCTCTCGCTGACCTCTGTCACCATTCCCTTGAGTCTGAGATCACCCTGATCAAAGAAGTTCACCCCCCACCTCCTTCTTCAGACACCATGTCCATTTACATGATGTCTAGTTCAACTGACCCATTCGCCTCCACCATCACTAACAGTCCATCAGACCTGTCTCTTCCATTGTTTCCCCAGCCACCGCCGCAACCTTAGTTGAAACCTCAACCTCAATTACCAGGGAAACAGTGGGGTTCATTCCTGATCAACATGATCCTTTTCCTTGTTCTTTTCCTTTTCCTTTTCCCACAATCCAAGATTGTCAGTAAGTATGTCTTGGCAGCCTGCAATCTATGGGATTTCACACTGGGAGATCCTGTGTGGTGCCTTGAACAACCTACCATACCTCTGAGGCCCCAATATGTGTTGACTCATGTCCATCCAATTGAGATGATGTTGCACCTACCTCCAGGTCCATCAAAGACTCCTCCTGTCTCTAGGCCTTCCCCTCTTCCTCCAATAGAGACTGGGGGCAAGGCCATCAAAAACACAACCAATACCACTTTCATGATATCTAGCACCAGTTTCCATTTCATCTCGTCAGTCGTGGAATATCCACCAGATCTATCCCAGCACCACTTACGCAATGATGGAGAGATCTGTAAGAACACCTCTGGTTTTACCCCATTCCCTTTAAACCATAGTGTGTAATCGGTTCTTCCCATAATAGACCAGATTCCATGACCCCACCTTGCCAATGACCTTTGTCTCAGCAAGGGGGCATACCTCTTCATTGAATCTGATGGACAACTCTTGGAGAACCCCCACAACAGGCTCTACCTCAAGAGATTTTATGCTTAACATCACCAATGAGTCGCTTCATTTTCTTTTCTTGTTTTCCAATGTTTTTTAGCATAATTTAGGGCAACACCATTAGTTTCTAAATCTAAATTCACCCGGAACTGATTCAAGACACCTCTCACACCTTCAAGCTCAAATTTCCATTTCCTTATGAGACCATCGTCTCATATTTAACAAACAAATTTCGGGACCGCTTCCCAGAAGTCACCTCGATTTATGAGCCATGACATGACGATGCGAGTGTCTATGGACCTGTACTTGTATCACACCTCCCAACCGCACCTTACATGAACATTCGGGCCACCACTCGTTAAGGACTGTAAATTTAGCTTTTATTTTGCATTTTTAACACATAGTTGCCCTTTCCATTCACCGCACCTTACGCGGACCTCTAGACCACTGTCTATAAAAAAATTATTTTTCTTACACATATTTGGCATATAAATGCCTCCAGACTTGTACTCACATCGCATGTGGTCAAGTTCATCCACCACAACACACACACACGCTCTCCTGACCTTTTTCTAAGAGCCACCTCAGTTTGCATCTCTCTATCGCACCGAATCACAGGCCTCTACCACGGTCTATCCCACACATGTATTGGTATGTTTGAGAGCCTTCTGCTCCATCCATACTGCAAGGATGACCTTTGGACCTCTGTCCACCATCCTGACATGGGGCACCGCTCATGCCACCGCAGTCAGTTGACCACATTAGATTTTTGTTTAAGCTATTTTCTAACTCCTTAAAACAATGAAAAGATCGTCGAGCGCAACTGCTTCCTTCCTCGCTTGCTAAAGTAGAGGAAAGGGCATATACACTGTCTTTTTTACCTCCTTTTGCAAACCATGTAGGCCATCAATTGAAATGGACCTCCTTGGCACACTCAAGATGAGACCATTCCCCTCTGCATACTTTTATGCTTTCTCGGGAAAAGGGGTCGCACTTTACGAAAAAGCTCACCATCAGTTGTCGTTAAGCTCTTTTCCAGCCGTTTCATCAAGAAAATATTGCCTAGCAAACTTGGTTTCATTCATGCTCGTAAAATTATTTGAATGACTGTCCAACCAGTATAGGTTTAAGTCTCTCATCTCCTCTAGGATGGACGACCTCTCCTATGTATACGTTTATCCTTTTTCAGGCATAGGAGACTACCAACAAAAAAGAGCCCCCACTCGAGTCTTCTTCGTGCTTTCAGACTCTCTAAAATTGAGAGCACTATCGACCATTTACCTTCTCGTGCTCGCCAAAAATCCACGAGATCGTACCACAATGGTGTCCCTAGACACCACCCCACAGAAAACAGTTTGGTATCATCCCCACAATGGGTTGCCTTTGTTTAGAGTACTCTACAATGTGTCTTCCTTAGATCCCATTAGTATCAAAAGTACCCACCTCCTCCAAGTATTTCCCATTTGTAGCGACATTCCTGGTAATACAACTATGATCCCATTCCCTGGTCCACCCTGATGTCATACTCTGAACAAAGGAAGTTTGAGTCTCCCACTCCCCCACTACCCCTATTCAGTTCTTTCCCTTCCCTCCCCTCCCCCCAAATTCAGTGAGTCAATCTGCATATTGCTTCATACCTTTTGGTTTTCTCCCTCGCACTCCTGGTCAAGGAAACATCATTTCCTTGAATAAGGGAAGGTCTCCCTCTGTCGACGCTAGCACACATATTCTGGAGAATAGACCCAGAGGTTCCTATACCTTTGTTTCATTAACATCATCGATGAGCTCCTTGGACCACTTGAGAGGAGCCTTTAGTGTCTCTTGGGATGGTTGTTTCTCACGTGCTCGACTTCAACTCTATCATCGCACTGTTGAGATTCATACAGGGTTTGTTCCATGCAGTACTTGGTCGAAGACCCTAGATGTCACCCGAATCTAGCACATTGGTGAGTCCACTTGAGGGACCTAAACAGGTTATGTCCCTTTTTATTTTTGGGTTGCGTTAGAGACAGTGATTTGAAGCCCCAACAGTGCTTCGATATAGTTTTATGATTGATGTAGAATACTTGTACCACAAAGACTCTGACTCTCAATCAGCAAGTCCACACAGCTATGTATCAAATCTAGCAGATCATCAGTCATGAAGATATAGCATTCCATGAGAATTCCATGGGTCCAATGTACCAGATCAGTATTGTATTCAGCCTCACATGGAGGCAACCATTATTGTAACATCAGTTGTCTATGACCGACTCTTGTATTTTAGAGCATAGATCAAATTATTATTTTGACATTGTCACGAGCATGGGGATGCCCTCTTGGTCCATATACATTTCACACATTTATTGTATCTCACCCATTGATGGGAACCAAATTAATACAAAAACCAAAAGCCACCATGCCCTAGCCCCAGAAGCACCACCTCTACACAGCAAATCCTATGATGTCCGTTGACCATACATTGAGCTCCTGCCCTCACACATCAGCGGGCAATTTTTTAACCCAAAAATCCTCCACTTAGCTCTCAATGGCCTACACCACCCAAGGACAGCATCTCACAACTCTCATATCACTCCATTAGACCTTTTATTAGACCCCCACACCTACAAAATAGCCTAAAGATGAAGCAAAAGGGCTAAAAACCCCAAAAAGGAGCACAAAATAGCCCCCTAGGAGCTAAAGCCCTCAAAAAGGGGCTAAAACCCTAAAAGGGGCTAAAATCCCAAAAAAGGGGCTAAATCCCTAACCAAGGGCTTAAAACCCGAAAACCCCTTGGAAAAGCTATAAAAGGAGGATGGCGGGTCACTCTCAAAACACTCTCCCATTTCCTATTGTTATGTTTCCCATAGATGCTTTGAGACCTTTGCCTCTCAAACCACCCACACTCCCTCTCCTTCATTTCCATTCCCCTTTGAGCCATTGCTCCCAAACCAAGAGAGGTTCTCCCATGAGCTAGGGCATGGTGGCCCATTCCCACAAGAGAAGGTATATTTGTGATTTTATGTTTATTTCTTTGCTTCTTAATATGTTTTTCTTTCTAACCCTTATTTCCATTTGCAGGTTTTGTTATTAACATTGTTTTGTAGGTTCTCCATGGTAGCTTAGGTTTATTTGCAGGTTTTAAGGAGGTGAAACCCTAACCCATTTTGTGCAGAGGGGTTTACAAGTGCTTCATCTCCTTCTTTCTGTTTTGTTCTTATCTTATAGTTTAGTTTATCTTTAGTTTTTTGTTCTTAGCCTTACTGTTGGTTTATTGTTTTGCTTATGTTATTTCCATTTCATTTTTCTGCATTTTCACCATTAGGAGGAACCTACCCTTGTGCCCTATAGGCATAAGGGAGCCATTCCTGCCCCTGTAGGAGGGATAAATCCTTGCTACAGTATTAATACATGCATTCTATAAAATGAGCTATAAACAATATTAATGCTTGAAAAGAAAAATGATAAGGCAAAGAAAATCCTATACGCTGGGTCCGGAAAACCTCTAAGCCTGATGTCCCACTAAAACAATAGTCCCAACAGAACAGATTCTTCATCTAAAACCAAACCACAACTAAAATAACTAGAAACCTTGCGAAAGAAGCATGGATCTAGACAATGCAACCACCACCTCTCAAACACCAAACCCCCAAACTGCACTCTTCACTTCAGAAAAAACCTCGACTTAACCAGCACCCATGGGAAAACTTTTCCATCACATAAAATAGAGTAACAACACAACAAATTGTGGGAAAACCCTATCGACAGTTGGAAGCAAAAACACTAAGCATCAGATGATCATTTCACTGAGAAGACGCAACGGTGGGTGACATATAGAGTATGGGCTCCACAGCCAAATAAAACGCCGACGAAATAAACACTAGAGACAGTAGCATCGGACATCAGAATGACTCTAGAATCATATGGTTAGTGAAAAGAGGATCTGTAACGCTGGAAGTCACATGGACCAAAAGTTCCATAGACCAATAAACATCAGAAAAAAACAGAACAAACCATCGATGAAAATCAATCAAACCATTGGAGAAAGGAAAAACTACATGTCGGATGGTTAGTCTACTCCAGAGCCACAATGGTGGGATTCAAATAGACTACAAACTATGCAGCAACCGAAAACATCGGCGATCGGAACACCCGAAGACTAATCCCCCGATCAAATGTATAACATAGTTTCGATAGCGAAATGAGAAAAATCAAAGACCCTACGGGATCGACAAAGATAAAGGCTTCAGTCGGAGTACTTGCAATCTTCCATCTGAAATGGTGGCCACACAAAGGACTTATGCTCTGACAATGATGAGGCAAAAAACACTGATATGAATATAAAATGAAAAAATCGTCGATGAAAAATAAGGCTTTGGATCAGGCCATTTGTTATTGAGCTTCCGCAATGGCGGCTATGTAGAAAACTATGGCCTCGATTCATAGTTCGATAAGCTTCCGACAGCGAAAAAGAGAATCATCCATAAGTCAAAACATTAGTAGACAAAGATAGTCATTTAATAATTTACATCAATTTAACCTCAAAAATCAAAATCTGTAGCAGAGGACAACCACGTTCATCAATCAAAAGCAAATCCAGGAAAGATAAAATTAAAAGGAGGGTCCAAAATTTTTAGAAATTTGGGAAAACATTGCAGCTGCAACAATTGGTGACTACCTAGTGAACCCAGATCTCTGGATAATTTCTTCCTTAAGTAACAGACTATTTAACAATAAAACCAACATGTTGAATTCTTCTAGATGTCTAGATTTCCCAAATGGTAACCGTATGTACTTTTAATCATTGATGATAGTCCAATTAGGAAAATGGAAACCAGGATTTCAAAGTCAAGATAACTCTTTAAATGCCAGGAATATGAGTTTCATTTATTACCTCTATCTTCAGGTGTTAGGGAGAGAAATTCCTATGTCTTGGGGTACCACAACAGACAGCTTGACTCCAGAAATCAATCCTTTCCAATATGCAATAGAAATTAAATGTCTAACACTAAAGGATTAGACCTTGTAACTTATTCCAGACGGTTGAAGTAGATCCCCGTTGAGCTTTCCAATCTTCAATTGGAATTGATAGAATACTTCCTCAACAACAAGTAAACAATACAAGCATACTGTATATCATGGTGTTAGACCTATTCTATCATATATAATCAATAATGTAAAATCATTTGACATAATCCAATGGATACAATATTCATTCAAACACACATTATTGGATAGGAAAATATATTTCTATTAATATAAATTAGAGATTACAAGATAGATACAACCTCTGACGGCACGTCTACGAAACGGAGAAACTGAATCCCCCACTTGGGCCTCCACCACTTCAATCCTCCATATCTTGATAGCAAGCTCACAAGAAAAAGGCAAGCTTGGGAAGAACACAAAAGTGCTCCAAGGGACAAAGGGATGCAGACTCAAGCATAAGTTCCAGCAACAATGGACTATAGTTTCTTTGCTCTCAATTCTCTCTTATGCCTTCAATGTACCAAGGGGTTCATTATATAGCTTTCAAAGGGATAATGAAAGGTCGAATCCGTGCGATCTCAAGGCATATGGAAGGCCAGGAGTCAAATGAGTCGAATCCATGTCAAGGAAAAATCCAAAAGGATTTGGATTATGCACACATCCCGATGTACGTGGTTATAGGGGTCAAACCCGCATATGTACACAATTATAGGTTTATAATCCACGTATATCATTTTTCATATGTTTGTAGGGATGATCGAGGAAACATCAAAGGACAAAAAGTGGTCCATAGGATCTAAGGAGTCTACAGTGGGACAAGGGAAGTCCATACAATGTGTGATTCACCTAGAGTGGTGAAATCCACTATAACAGATGCCCCCTAATGTATGAGATCAGAGGGGTTATATGATGGCCGAAATACATTATAAGTCCATCCCAGAAGTGGAGTGATGAAGGATCCCAAATGGAAGACCAGCCACACAATCAACATAGTACAATAATACAACTCTGCATATAACTGCAAATACATATAACAGTGCTGGATACATAAGAGTACAATGGCCATGAATAGGCATAATACATGATATCACAGATGTGGTCATCGCCACGTACAATATACATACATCAGAATCTCCATGATGAAGATATACAAAGGATCATGATCTCCAAAATGGCTGAAGATATATAATAGATCAAGATCTCCATAGTGGTTGGAAATGTCTGACATAAACTGGAATCAAGTCACGAGAGCTGAAATCTCATGAACACTGGCATGATCAAGGAGGTAGCATATAAGAGATGCCACTAATATGGAAAGTCTTCTACACCAACCGCTATGAGTACATGTCCTACTATGCGAATAGAGGTGTTGAGGTTGAACATAGTATTCCATCGTCTGATTACCAGTCATTGATGTATATCGTTAACAGACGTGAGATCACCCACCGATAATGAAAATGGGAATCAAGGTACTAGAGTGCAAACTAAAAAGTGTGAATAAATGTGTTGAGGTTGAACACTTGAGAGGATCCATTGATCAGGGACATTGATGTATTCCCAAGAAACTGTCGATGGCAAGAGAACCTGCCACTGATGAATGGAAGTCTCAAGGCACTCAAAATGACTCTAGATTCCAATCCCAGAATAAATGATCTAAAT
This sequence comes from Pseudotsuga menziesii, assembly GCA_001517045.1. Taxonomy (NCBI): domain Eukaryota; kingdom Viridiplantae; phylum Streptophyta; class Pinopsida; order Pinales; family Pinaceae; genus Pseudotsuga; species Pseudotsuga menziesii. The sequence continues at coordinate 163,877 of LPNX011147305.1, forward strand.
TCGATGGGATGTAATCCGCTGGAAGGAGGGAATTAAGGCATCTCCCATCATCCAACATGAGGTACTCAACCAAGCTGTATAATGTGGAAGGACTCGATCATAAGGTGCACGAACCAATAACTATACTGGGAATGGTCGACATGCAAAGTCAAGATAACTGAGGAATGACCGACTCAGGTTTCAACTTCCTTCGAACAAGAGCATAATGGCATATGGTGACTAAATGTAGGAAGCATAGACTCGATATAAAAACTGGGACATCTCTATGACACAGGAGGCATCAACAGAGGCTCCATAGGGACTGGAAGCTTAACCAGTCGATGGAGATAAGCTCAAATAAACGAGTACAGCTCCTAAAGTCAAACTATAGCCCAACCAATGGATGTGATATACAGTGCTCTATTCGAAGGCGACATGACTCAACAGCTACCAAAGATAACATCTTTCCTTGTTTGACTTTTTGGTTTTTTGATTTTTTTGGACTTTTTCAGTTATTTGAAAAGATTGAAAAAAGAATAAACTAGCTTTATAGTTACAAACTAGGAGGAGACGAATGTCATAAGGGTAAACAAACTAGTTCCAAGCAGTGGAACATACCTATGCTCAATGCAAGGATACATGTGTAGGATATCGACACTCGGGGGAAAATCCCCTCCCAGTAAAAAGGGAAATCAAGTTGCAAAGGATATACAAAATGGCTCTGCATGGATAGACATGAGACAAGCTCGGGCTATATGGCTGAAACACAATGTCAGGGGAGTCGACATAAAGCTCAATAAGGCAGGAAAAGCTCATGATAATGCATTCACAACTTGACATCAGGGAGTCCGAAGGGAAATAGGCTAGCATAAGATCAATAGGAGTATGAGGCTCTTGCAAAATGTCATGGAAGTACTATACAACGTACTCCTACACCCTAAAGGAGAAAATTTTGGCATGGGAACCAAATGCAAATAACGTGCTACCTAGGGTACCCATGTAAGGTGAAGCTCTACCACTCGTATCATGCCACTTCTAAAGCAACAAGAAGGTTCTGTGACATAATAGAGTGGGTTCGTACCTAAGGACATGGTGATATGGTCATAAGGTCATGAAAAATGCAAATGGTAGTGAACCTAACCTATATGCCAGTGTAGACATGATACCTGAGATCAGTACGAATGGGTCAATCCAAAGGCTAAAACGACATTGCAAATGGTCTTCTACATCACAAATTATGTCAAAAACGGTCCAAAATGGTTAGAAAATGTCGAAACTATAGGAAAGCGGGTAAAAATTTTCAAATATTTGAAATTTTTTCTATAAATAGTAAAAAATATAAATCATTTGAAACTTTTACCCATTTGAGCTCTGATTTTCAACTGCAAATTCCAGGAGATCCAGCTGGCGGAATTCACAACCATTTCTTCCAAGTATTTACTCATGCTCTCCTCTTGCATTTTGATATAATTTTTGTAAGTTTTCATGGTTAAATGAATTTTTTAGGCCATCTCTACATAAGCATTGTGGCCCACATGGATATCGAGGATTTTTCTGCGTATAGGGCTGGCTATATGTGGGAAAGGGGCTAAAACCCACATACATACGTGGTTGTTTTCAAAACAGTCGCGTATGAGGCCACACAAGTGATTTTATAAGAAACTAATGGGCAATTTTCCAATTTCTCTTGCAGGATGGTGCTAGAGTGGAGACAGCGCGAGCATGGTGAAGTAGAGGAAGTAGTAAGGGCCGACTTAATGGCTCAACAAGCATTACGTGCATGCGAACTCTACAAGTTTTGGTGTCTTAGTGGTTTGAGGGCCAAACCAAGATTGCTAGAGATGCTGGTAGACTATTGGGATCCAGACTCAAAGTCCTTCCGTATTTATGGGATGTCCCTCACTATAGAGGTGGAAGACATATACTTTATCACAGGTCTTCCTAGATGAGGGGAGGTGGTGAACCTTCATTCTCTAGGTGGGCCAGGGGGTGTCCTTACTATCGATGAGTACATAGCCATGTACTGCTACCCAGATACTGAGAAGGTGGGGATTCAAGTCCCCACCAACGTTATACAGGTGCTAGGCCTAAAGGCCATATTACTGACGTTAGGCAGGATAGCAGGCTTAGCCTCACTCCATTAGGCCTCACGGCCGCTAATGTTCTATGCGGTGGAGTGTATGAGACCCACCATCTATGACTGGAGTACCACACTACTGAGCAACATGAAACACTAGCTCAGTGAGTGTAAGGCAGGAAGGGTATGGAACTTTGTGTTCAGCAGCATTCTAAGCATGTTTTTCTTCGAGCGTGTTCCAGGATTGAGCCCTAGAGTGGATGTTCCTCTCCACGGAGTTAGAGATCCTGCCCAACGATGTTGGGAAGACACTATGCGCAGACTGGGGGGTGGTAGGGTGGCCAACCCATATCTAGCTGACTTCTTTTGATGGTGGCGATGACAGATAGTTGCCATAGATGACTACCCCTATGCAGGGATAGACTTCCGAGGGGATTCAGACATGCCATTGCCACCAGGATCAGCATATGGTGAGATAGGTAATGAATATCGACCCTCACTCTTTTTAAAAATTTTGAGTTATTTAATTTTTTTGTATTTTCTTGACTATGTGGAATCAAAAATACATGTTTTTGCATGACAATACATAGTGACATCTACCATTCATGTGCAAATGTGGGACCACGGCGACCAGAGGGATTCCCACGTCATAGACGGAGGGGAAGAGGAGATGACATCATGGGTGTGGATGCGGAGTGAACGCTCTAGAGCATTCATACCAAATTTTTGAGACTGACTCATAGAGTTCCCATGGTGCAAGTCAAGGACTTTCCTGAGGCCATGCAGCGACAGGTGGTGGGTGTACCACGCCCATGGGTGCGTTTGTTTCGATGGCTAGCTAGAGTTTTGGTGACGTTCCATGATCACAACCCTCCTCCTCCTCCACAGGATTAGACACCTGGGAGTGTATATGTTTTGTACGACCGTGTATTATATGATGGTGGATTTAAAATCCCCACTTTTGTATTATGACACTATGTATTACCACATTTTTGATGTATATAATTTTTTTTTATCGTGATCGATTTATTTATTTACATGTGTAAAAATTGTGTTTATGATTAATTTATTGTGAATGAAACAAATGCCAATCTAACATGTAGTTAGCATATGAGTCAGCAAATTGATTATTATTTCTTGGAATGTGTATATATGTTATATTGTCAAATTGCCATTCTAACAATCTCACACGCAAGAACCTTCTCAATAAGGTCGGATCTCTAACATGGTACAAACCATTGAGCTATGACACTACTAAATCTGAATCAAGACATACCTCAAGAGATAGAACACCATGCAAAATGGAATCCCGTAGAAGCTCAATAACGTCTCTATATTCAGCAATATTGTTGGAAGATGGCCGTAGACATACACCTCCTGAAGACAGTACCTGACCCATAGGAGTATAAATCACCCAAGTAGCAGAGACTGAGTGTTGAGTGTGACAGCTTGTACCATCCACGAATCCTATGTAGGTGGAAGATTCCATTGACATCCGCAAAAAGAAACGGAAACTAATCACAAACCCGATCACGATAAGAAAAGACCTAACTATGCAAATCTGTACAATAATATACAACAAGTAGTCTTGGCTAAAGATCATGCATAGTATTTTTTGAGATAGAGCCCATTTCTAGGCTCTGCCAAAGCTATGCCTTCATAATCGACTAACTCATAGGTACCCTTCTCTAACAAACGCTTGACCACATAAGGACCACGCCACATAGGATTAAATTTCCATGCCCCTAAGGGTTCTTTCAATTAATCCCACAAAAGGACCAAGTCTCCTTCACTAAACACTCTTGGACAGTCAGACTTATGGTATTGGACCTTAACGCGACGTTTATTAACCTCCAGAGCCACCAAGGCATCTCGACGCTACTCATCAAGTTGCTCAAGGTGAACCAAACGCTCCTCCAAAGGTGAAGTGTTTGGTAAGAGTTCCACAGCTAACTTCAATGAAGGAATCTCGCATTCAACAGGCAATATCAAATTCACTCCATCTACAATCTGATATGGAGAAAAAATAGTGGCAGTCTTAACCGCGGTTCGATATTCCCACAAAGGAGGATATAACATAATGTGCCAATTCATCTTGCTTTGTGCCATGGTTTGTTGGAGAATGGATTTGAGTGATTTATTCACTGCCTCTACCTATCCATTCACTTAGGAGTAATAATAAGAGGAGTGCTCTTTCTTATACACTAACTTGGATGCCAACTCTTCCATCATATGGTTCTGAAAGTGTGAGCCATGGTCAGTGACAAGCTCTTTTGGAATCCCGAACTGAGTAATGATTTGGTTGAATATGAAGTGAGCAGTTGTCTCAGTGTCAGATTTTACTGTAGGCATAGCCTCAACCCATTTCGTGAAATAATCATCAGCCACTATAATGTGATGGTGCCCCCCAGTCGAAGCTAGGTTGCAATCCATAAAATCAAGCCCCCACTTAGTGAAGGGACTGGCGATGATAATGGGATGTAAAGGGGTAGGTTTCGAGCGCATATTACGTGTGAACACCTGGTAAGGGTGGCACCTCTTGACCGGATCGACACAATCTTTAAATATTGACGGCTAGAAATAACCCGCTCTCAAAATCTTTTGAGCTGTAGAAAGCCCAGAATAATGACCACCACACGCCCCTCTATGGAAATCATTCAGCACAACCTCAACCTCATCATGAGTTAAACAATGTCGTAAAATGGAATCTACCCCATGGTGGTACAAAGTATTGTCCACTATAAGGTAGTTCTTAGAGATGTGACGTAATCGTCATCGTTCATCTAGCGAGAGGTGAGTAGGGGTCCTCTGCGTTTGCAGATATACTATGATATCCCCATACCATGGGTCTAACGTTGAGACTAAGAAGATGTGTTCATCGACAAACGTATCTTCACAAACCAACTCCTCGGCCTCACTTGAGAAATCCAATATAAGCTCTGCAAAGATTAAATATTTCTTCGATTTTGCCAAAACAAACTCGAGATCGAATTCTTGCAGAATGACAATCGATTTATTATACTTTCCCCCAATCATCCTTCGTGTGAGGATGAACTGAAATGGATTGACATGGGCCACAACCATGGTCTGGCAAAGGAGAATATAATGTCTCAAATGCTGAACCGCATGTACGGTAGCTAAATCAAGCTTCTCGACATGAGAATAACGAATCTTTGCGTCAATAAGGTTTCAGCTCAGATAATATATGACATGCTCCTGGAGCTCCTCATCCTCCTGAACCAACACCATACCAATCATCTCTAAGGACGCAGCCACATATAATAGAAAATGACGGCTATAATCTGGAGGACTAATCACCGGGGCCAATGCTAGGGCTCACTTGAGTGCATCGAAGGACTCCTGGGCTCGCTCATCCCATTCAAAGGGAGTATCCTTCTTCAAGAGACGCATGAAGCCTCTAGTCAAATTGGCAAAGTTGACAACAAATCTTTGTAAGAAGTTTGCCATGCCTTGCAAACACTAAAGATGATGAATGTTCTTTGGGGGAGACAACTGAAGTATTTCCTCAACCTTCAAAGGGTCGACTCTTATACCCTCTTTCGAAACGATGAATCCTAACAAATGACCTGACTTCACGCAAAAGATGCACTTATGAGGATTTAATCTAACTGAATAGTTCCGGCATATTTTGAATACCAATCTCAAGTGATAGGGATGATGCATTCTCATACGAGAATGAGCAGCGAGGTCATCCAAAAATACTTCAATAATAGACTTGAGATCATGGAAGATCAAGGTCATCACCCGCTGAAACATAGCTCCGGTGTTTTTAAGGCCGAAAGGCATTTTTCGATATGAAAATGTTCCCCAAGGACAAATAAATGCAGTCTTGTGTTGGTCCTCAGGTTTAATCTGGATTTGATTATACCCGGAAAATCCATCCATAAAGGAGAACACCTTGCTACCCGCACACTCATCCAAAATCTGATCTATAAATGTTATGGGGAAGTTATCCTTAGGACAGGAACGATTCAAATTGTGGAAATTAGTGCATATACAGATCACTCCCTACTTCTTATCCACCAGAATAGGGTTTGAAACCCACTCTGTCAAGGGAACGGGATAGATGAAACTGGATTTCAACAGCTTCTCTATCTCTGCCTTAATGGCGGGTGATTTCCTAGGATTCACGGTGTGTAAACGTTGTCGAACAAGCTTAGAGTTGGGGTAAGTCTTAATCTCATGTTCGACAATCCGAGGGTCAATACCTAGCATCTCATCGTAAGACCAAGCAAAAACATTATGGAATTCCTTGAATTGCTCAGTATATTCTAGAATCTCAACATGGGAACATTCTGCCCCAATATAGACATTCTCAATTGTTCTAGGATTGCGAGAGATATTGATAGGAATCGTGGAATATATGTTCTCCATGTTTCCATCAGCCATCGGACCAGGAGAGCTTAATGTCCAACCATAGGCCTACCAATTCTCTGACTAAGAATCTCCCTATAATCCTCACGCTCCAAATGGTAAAGCTCTAGAAGAAACTATGATCTATGATGAATTTCCTCCCATGGTGGCTCAATTCCCGACATAGCCTCGATAATCGCTTCATCTGAAGGGAAAACCATATCAAGGTAGTCGTGGGCATGAGAAGACTATACTGCCCATGCTGGCAGCACATAGAGGTCTTCCTCCTCCATCTGTGAAGAGGAAGAACAAGGCTCTGCAACACTCTTGATATTAGCTTGATAAGCTATCATGGCTGCAGGAAACGGCACACTCGTCTTGACAGGCTCACTTGAAGTGCTCGATGTAGGAAGAATCCAAGGGTCTTCCATATGAGTCGTGTAAAAAGACACCGAGGTCGTAGAAGTTGAATCCTCATCAGAACAAGATCCTATCATTAGGTTCGGTGCAGGACAACTAAAGCTTCCCATAAGGGATGGATACATGCCTACACCCACACTCCCAATTACCGGCTGAGAGTGCCCAACGATCAAGATCGAAGCTCCCAAAGATACGATAACAGAAGGATTCTTGAATGCCATTTGATCAATCATTACAATCTTCCCATTATGTGAAAAGCATACAATGCGGAACAAGGAATAAGTAATGGCTTGCATACTATACATCCAGTTCCTACCTAGCAAGAGATTGTAGTCAAGGAGCACATCAACCACCTTGACCTCTATCGTAACGGTATTCCCCCCTAAATAGACTTTAAGGGAAGGAAGGATACCGTGCGGCCTAAAAGATCGCCCATCAAACGTAGTTAACATAGTCACTGATTTAGACATCTCAGGAGAACCGAGACCCTTCCAACAGGACAAAGACATCATAGAAGCAGGAACGCCCTCGTCAATCACAGTGCACTTGATGGTCATACCAAGATATTCTACATGCACCAAAAGGGACACATAGTAGGGAAAGCGAGGCTGATTTCGTACGGTTTCAAATTTGATCACTGAGGAAGAATCATCACCGTTCACACCAAGAGAAGAAAGAAACGCCTTCCTTTGCGAAGGACAACTCTGAAGCACTTCCAATGCAGACATCGCACAAGGAGTGTGGCCCAAATCCTAGACAATTGAATAATTATGGGTGGCTTGGGCATTTGGATTATGCCCCAAATGCTTAAGGACTCCCTTAGGAATGCGAGGTGCAGCCTCAGGTTTATCCGTAGGTTTCTCAATGCACAAAGGGGTTCCTGGTGGATTAGGTTCTTTTCCTGGGCTGGGTTGTGACGAACTATAATCTTTCGCATGAGTCACAACCTTGGCAGCATGGACCATGTTAATGCACCCACGACCACTACCCTCTGGTGGATCATCATCACTAGACTGGTCATGGGACTTCGAGTTCATATTTTGATTATGCGGTAAAGGGTTGGGTAGCATAGCTGGGACTTGTGCTAAGAATCTTGAAGTGAGGTGATCATCCTTACATAACTTGCAAGGGAACTTAACCTTACGTTTCACTTGCTTGTCCCCCCCAGCATTTTTACCGTTCTTGTCATTATTGGTAGCATTCTCATTCTTATTTCCACCCTTTTGATTATTATTCTTACCCTTTTTTCTATTCCGTCCGGGCTGTTGGTTACCCTTCTGGTCCGACGATTGCACATAAGGTACATTCACCATTTGGGCGGGTTGAGACGAAGTCGTAGCTTGTCCTGAAGTAGATTGGTTGAGTGACAACTCACTGACTTGTTTTGCAACTGAATCTGCAGGTTTCGCACTTTCACAACCCATAATGCCATCGGCATGTGGTCCAGGTTTGACTTTGGGATCGAAACTGGAATGAGGAGCGTTGGGAATAATCTCACACAACAAACCGAACTGAGCATAGATCAAGTCCAGTTCCTGCACCCTAAAAATCGCTTGTTCCTCATTTTGCACTCCAGATGTGGAAACATCCTTCGCTATATATGGCAATAACTATTTGAGGAACCACTCGAGGAGGAACTCTGGCGGTATAAAAGCTTTAATTAATATCTTCTATCTATGCCACTCTTGAATATGATCAGAAATATGGGTGGCTTTATCTTGCTGAAATGTTAACAAGATTTTAGTACCAATGTGATAGCACACTGGTAGCTGGAAGTGATTAAGAAAAGTCATCGCAAGGTCATCGAATAAAGTGAAAGCGCCCCTAGGTAACTCTATATACCATTTCGTAGCAGGCCCTATGAGGGTGCATTGAAATAGTCTCAAATGAACTGAGTCCTGATGTAATGAATTCGAAGAGCACCATAGGTGAAACATAGTAACGTGTTTGCTCGGATCCTCACCCGGTTTGCCTTTGAACTTAGGTATGTCCAAAGGAATCTTGGTAGGGATAGCTAGCCAAGCCGGCTCATGAGCCACAGGATCATTCGTAAGTCTTGATAAGTTAGGAAGATTGAGCTTCGCGAGGAAAGGGAGCCTAGGATGATGAGGTCTATGGACTGCTCCTTGGTTCATATAGGATTGATTACCACCATGGCCTTGGCCATAGTGACCTCCTCCCGTATGACCCGTATAGGGTGGTGTGGAAGCACCATAATGAGGTGGACCTTGACTAGTAGGAGCTACAAAGCTGTAGTTAGGAGAGTAAGCAGGGTGTGAATACCCACCTCCATAAGGTGAATAAACCTATCCATATTGCATCCCATAATAGGGTCCATAGGTCATCGCATGCGATGCCCCATGGGACACTCCATAGGTAGGAAGATACGCTTAGGAAGCAGGAATATACATACCGGAAGTAGGGATATATGCCGCAGAAGTATTAATCTGACCTCTAGAAGCAAGAACATAGCCTCCCGAAGCAACAGGAAGTATGTGAACGTGAGACACAATCGGTCTAGTAACCGTAGTACGGACATGACTCATAGCCATGTGCCGACTCGAAGGACCATGTAAGTAAGGTGGAGGATGCACATTTGAAGAACTAGGGGTCGAGGACAAAGGAACCTGAGTAATAATATAAGTACTACTGCCTATTGTCACTCATCTCGGATCAGGTATCCTAATCGGATCACTAACTCTATACCTAGGAGGGATATATGATGTAGCTTCCACCACTAGGACAAAAGGTGCAATGTGACTAGTGCTCCCAAACCTCTCTGCATGGTAAGGAATTAGAGTGCTCCCAGGCATAGTGTTAGGCTTCAAGTCAGATTCGACATGAAATGTCAAATCATGCATAGGAAAACCATCTATACCATAACTACCATAGCTAGTAGTGGCAGGTTCAAAATGAGTCTCGACGTCTTTCGGCATGCCATACTGGTAACGCGTCAAAGGGGAATCAACCCTAGAGTGAGTAGGTCTATCATGCATGGCTCCTATCTCAGAAATCATAGGACCTAACTTAGCTAAGTCGGGTGAAGGATTGTAAGTAGGAGTAAATTCCCCATCGTCAACACAAATGGGAGGAGGTGGCTCATAAATATCCTCTAAACAGTCTCTCATGGTGTGTGAATCACTGTGTGACATAGTCCGCTTGGACTATCTAGGTTCCTCTCCCAAAGGAGGAGGAGAAGTAGAAGGTGGAAGTCCTGCTAAATGACGAGAATGACGCGGAACTACACCCGAATCCACAATGACTCAAAAAATAGCGAAGACTCTCTATTTACGTAAACCCTAGGCCAACTATCATGCACAGATCAATCACTAATAAAATCTAAATCCAAATGCAAGAAAACAAGGGCTAGATAAGTGAGCTCCCGAATGAAGTCAAAACATCAGTAGACAAATATAGCCATTTAACAATTTACATCAATTTAACCTCAAAAATCAAAATTTGTAGCAGAGGACAACCAAGTTCATCAATCAAAAGCAAATCCAGGCAAGATAAAATTAAAAGGAGGGTCCAAAATTTTTAGAAATTTGGGAAAACATTGCAGCTGCAACAATTGGTGACTACCTGGTGAACCTAGATCTCTGGACAATTTATTCCTTAAGTAACATACTATTTAACAATAAAACTAACATGTTGAATTATTCTAGATGTCTAGATTTCCCAAATGGTAACCGTATGTAATTTTAATCATTGATGATAGTCCAATTAGGAAAATGGAAACCAGGATTTCAAAGTCAAGATAACTCTTTAGATGCCAGGAATATGAGTTTCATTTATTACCTCTGTCTTCAGGTAGCTTCCAGCTTGGACACCATAGGATTGTAACATATGGTAAACAAAAATATTCATTTGTTCCTCATTCCCATGCCATTTTGCACTTTTTTGTGCTTTTGAACTTTTTTGTTCTTTTGAGTCCTCCTCATGCCTTTCTTTCTGAATTTTTTATTCAGCCTCCTCTATCCATAGTTTCCTTTTGTGTGAGAGATGTATTTAATTTTCAGCTCATGGATGGAGAAGAACTTTTGGCAATTTTGTACTCATATGATTCAGTACTTTGTTTTGATACATATTGCTTTCTTAGGAGTTTTGACTCTTATTAGCCTTTTGGCTTTGAATTCTCGGCATGGGATCATTTATATATAATATATTGTTTACCTTTCTTCCTTTCCATGGGTCTTTTGCTATCACCCCCTAAGACATTTTAAATGTGAGATAGATGAAGCCTTGAAATAGTATTCCATACTTTTTGATCCTGAGTTATTTTACAGGGATTAAGTAGGACTTCAATGTGTTCATATCCATTTAGGAAAACTGTTTAAACTAGAAGAAATTCTTTCAGATAAAACAATAGTACATAGTCTTATACTCAAGGACTTTAGTTAATCCATAATTTTAATGCTCTCCATGCAACCAAAAGTTTGCTTCTTTTTATTGAAAACAATCAAAATCTAAACTAAAAACAAACAGAAATAAAATAAATCAAACAAACAATCAAAATCAGTTTATTTATGTACAAAACAAAAACAAAAATCAGGAAAAGTAAGGTTTGAGAACTAAACCCTTAACTGGTAAGTTCTCCTCCCACCCCTGTAAATCTTGCAATTTGTAGGTTGAGGGGTCAATTTTTGCTGCAATCTGAAAAGGGCCTACCCATAAATATTGAAACTTTGTGTGCTTCCCCTTCTCATCATGCCAGTGATCCCACTTAAGAACCAGGTCTCCCACTTCAAATTCCTTTGTTCCATCTTTGTGCTTATCAAACCACCTTTTTACTACTTCCTGCTGCTGCTTAAAACGTTCTTTGGCCCTGGATCTAGACTCTTTCTCTTTCAAAAGATTATAGATTATAATTTGTAGGATTTCATTATCTGTGCCTCTAGACTCTTGGGTTATTATGGAATATGGTAGCATAATGTTAGGAGGAAGTATAGCCTCTTTCCCATAAACAAGGGTATACAGCGACACACCTAAGGAATTCTTGGGTGTGACCCTATCAGCCCAAAGAGCATTCGGTAGTGCTAAATGCCAACTTCTCTAGTTTTCTATCACAGTCTTTTTTAAGATCCTAATCAAATTCTTGTTTGTAGATTCTTCCAAACCATTCCCTTGGGGGTACTAGTTGGCAGAATAATGCAACTTAATTCCTTTTTCATGAGAAAATGTAGTTAATCTAATAGAAGAAAAATAAATAGCATTATCAAAAACAAGGGAAACTGGAACCCCAAACCTGGTCATAATATGGTCTTGCAAGAAATCCATGACTGCATCTTCATTGACCTTACATAGCGGAATGGCCTCGACCCATCTAGTGAAGTAGTCAGTTGCTATTAAAATATATTTCTGCTGCAAGGAAGAATTTGGTTTTATTTCTCCAATGATATTAATTCCCCACTTCTCAAATCGTTCCATTATCATCATAGGCTTCAATGGTCCTGCTGCTTTTGCTTGTCTTCCCCCACACCTCTAGCAGATATCACACTTTCTAACATGGTCATGAGCACCCTTGAATAGTGTTACCACCTAAGTTGTACTTAGTGGTTTTTAGCAAGTGAGCCCGGTGAACCGGACAGGGATAACTTGTTCGGACTTCAAAAAGACCTTTGGAAGTACTTCTGGGAAGTGCTTGTTGTACTATATCACATGTTCATACCCCATGAGGGAATTGTAATAAATGTTCTAGCATGATAGTGTCTGTAAAAGACTTGGTCTCTTAGACTTTATTTGTCAATCCGATCAGCCCAGGTTGTTTTTTCCCTTGGTTATTATTCGTTGTTGAACAAACGACTGATAATTTCTGAGTTTTTCACTCCATACCTCCAAAGTTGGGGTGGTCGTCTTGGCATTTAGGCCTATTGAGGTTATTAGAGCCTATGTGTCAATGTATAAACATTCTAGACATCATTTTTGAGTCATATGAACATGTCTAAGTCCCCTTAGGTGTTTTTCAATTTTTCAATTTTTTAGTTTTTTCA
>LPNX011147305.1:182602-203739 GCA_001517045.1 Pseudotsuga menziesii
CAAATCCAAAATCATAAATCAATGGATTCTCAGCCGATTTGATGGAAATCAGTCAGATCTGAAGCAGATTGACTGGATCTGACAAATCCTTGACTGAAGGAGGTGATTAAATTAGATCCAGAGTTGATCTTGAGCATCCTTTATGAGGAATTTCGCCCTCCCTCTCTCCTCAACACGTTTTTGGCTCAACTGGATGATTTTTGGTAGATTCTTCAGTCAACATGTTGAGGTGTCAGTCAGATCAGCCCCCCGATTGACAGTTGCACTCAGTGAGACTCAGATCTAGCTCAGCTAGACACAGATCAGGCATTGATGAACACTTCATCAGTTGATTTCACTTGATTCCATGAGTAATTGCGCCCTCCCTGGGCTAGATGGCCTGCAAATTGTATATATCCAGGCACAGCCTCCTCTTGAAAGCAAGTTAGAACTGGGATTGAGGTGTTGTTGATCTTGTACTGTATTGTTTTTTCATTCTGGAATAAAGAAGCTTTGGAGGCAAGATCTATGGTGTAATTCTCTTCATGTGTGGATGTTGATTATCGAATGCTTATGAGGTATAATCTGCTTTTGTTTATCATTGGTTTGCTGGTTAATTGTTGGCCTTGAAGGAGAGATATCCCTCATGTTAGGGTAAGAGTTTATTCTAGTTTGATTTATGCTCTTACTGCTACTTGTTCCAGATCTATTGGATTTGTATGTATTTTAAGTTTAATTGCATGCTTTCCAATCATCTCTTTCGGCAGCACCTATGTTTTAACCATCTGTTTGTGCAAGGATTTTTAAGTTGCAGGTGATCTCACTGGTAGAAGAGATTGAGCTAGTTTGAATCTTCCTCATATTCAGTATCTTATGAATGACATAGTCCCTCGGTGTTCCACTAAAGCAGAATACAAAGCCCAACATTCCCAGGCTTCAAACACTCTTTCTCTCTCTTCCTCCTTTAAAAACTATTAAAGTTTACTCAAACTGGTTACTTTAAAGGATTCTTATTAATATGATCTATCTCATCAGGAAAAACACACATAGATATGATCAGTAATATCCCTCCTTTATTCTAGATCTTAGTTCTATTTTGCTCATAAAGTTCAAATTCAAGAGATCTAGCTAAAAGTACCTTAGTTTCGCAAGTAATTTAGTGAAAATTCATAGCTTGCTGTTAAGGTAGTTTCTTTTGCTGTTTGATAATTTCAATATTCTGCAATATCAGTGCTTTTAATTGGCTGCACAAACAGAAAGCCAAGATCCCAAGGAAATCTTGCTTTCCTTGGTTCCCTGTTCGCCGTTTTAGCTAGTTTAATTTCATTATTTTTTTAGATAAAGTAGGCTGACCCAAAGGTACTCTTAAAGTGCTTTTGGGAATTTTTTATTCTAACTATCTCACTGTCATTTAGCAGGTATGCCATAGAATAAAGGAAGCTGCTGTCCAAAGTGGCTTTTGGAGCGCTCAAATCCCCCTAGGGGTCTCTCTTTTGTCACATAATTTGTAAATTTTTTGTATAAACTATAATATCTTGGTTTAAGCCTGTATAAGGACCAACAAAGCTCTTTTTTATCAGTTCTTTGATATTGTAACCTCTTTAATAAATCATCCTTTGAATAGGCTCTTTCGAGCCCATTCCCCATCCCCCCTGGGGGGATTCGCGTCGGTGCCATTTTCGTCATTTTCTGCTTATTTCCTTTTACTAGTATTGATCTGATTTGTAGGGTAGTATATTTGATCTTGTTTTTAATTCCATATTCCATATCTTACTTTCAAAAGTAATCATAATACTTACCCCACGATTTTCCGAGTGACCCGAAAGGGGAAAGAGATTTGCGGTAGGATTAATCAGAAAACCAGATTTGTATAGTTGTTTTATTTTTTCTATCATTTGTTTATCAGCAGCTTTAAAATTAACCCCTCATCGATTCCCTGATTGAGATCCACTTGGATCGAAATAGGTTCTTGGAGGCTTTTCTTTTAAACAAGAACACATCTCTTAAAAACTTATTAAAATTTACAAGATTCTAGTGTGTATACTCTGCACTTGGCTGCAGTTCATCCAATCAGTAAAGCTGTATCAAAAGCACTTGGGTGACTAGCATAATTAGGACTCACCCTCCCCAATTAACAAACCATCAAGTGAAAATCCAACACCTCGATCAAACCTTTACGGTGGCAAAATACCCAAAGGAAGTGGGAACCTACTGAAAAGTGACCTCGGGGCGTCGATCTCTGTCACACCCTAATGGGTGCATTATGAACATAGCCCTAGAGACTCCATTTCACCCCCCTAGAGACTCCATTTCATCCCACATATTCATTGCGGGTAGCCGTATAGGTTTTGTTTTGGACATACTCCAAGTACTCTCGGGTATATCTGGAGTCCCCCTTTTAGCCTAATTTAATCAATCCATACTTCAATTTTAACTTAAAACATACCAAGATGCAATCGCAAAACATTCACTCCAAGAACATGCAAGCACATTGATCTCTTTGATTTGACTCCATTATTAAGGCACTGGTCATTTTTGCTTCATATATATATTGTTCATCAACTTTGTGCTTTCGTGTGTTATTTTCATATCTTGTCATCTTCAATTGTTTATAGTTAAAATATTTGAACTCCTAAGTAACTGATTCAGTTTAACATCACCACACTAAGTAATCATCCTTAGTAACATAATAGGGTCTACCCCCCAAGTTGTAATTAACATGCATTAGGATGATGTACTATGCATAGAATCACTACTACATATGGCTCAAATGTCCCATGACAATTTGCCACGAACAAGTTAAAATCGATTTTTTCGTGGAAAAACAATTTAAAATTTTGGAAAAAAATGAAAATGTCCCTAACGATCATCGCTATAGTGATGCATAGTCCATAATGTTGCTATAGCGACGGACATTCATTGCTATAGAAACGTATATTACATTCATCTCTAGAGAAAGGACGAGAAAGAAATCCCAAAGCATCGAACCTCAGAGCTATTGATGTTACCCTACAAGATGAGCAGCCGCACTGCAAAAATCATTCCCAAAACCCTAAACCCCAAGGTAAAGGCATAAAATGCATTAATTATTTGAATGTCAGTCTTCCTAGATGACATCCTGAGATTCAAGGTCGACGAGGACGTGGAGAAGGATGGAAAGAGAAAGCAGTTTGAGGTGCCCGACATCTTAGTGGAAGATCTGGAGGACAGGCGTCTTTGGTTGCAGAGAATCAAGCACGAACAGGATGGACTTTCTTTCGTTTATCTCATCATTGGCTATGAGGCCATCCTGCATCACAATCCATTGGAAATCTATGTGATAAGAGGTAAAAATGAACATCTCGTCTCGTTTAATATCAAAGGAATTTTCCATTTTGAGAAACTTAGAAATAAGAACGACGAAGAGAATTGGGATGAGCAATTTCGCAGTTATAATCTCCAGTAGAAATGGAAAAACAACAAAGACATGGAATTTTCCCCTGGAGCTCCAAAATGGATGCAGATAGGTGCAGTAAGTGGCATATATCCACTAGTTATGTACCCAATGTATTGGTGAAGTGATGATACCTCCTAAGCTAGGGAAATTAGTCAAATAGACTTTATGTGGTCAAATGAGACAAAGGGAAGAATGATAATAATCCTAACACATAGATGACTAGTCCTTCAAAGAGAAAGATGATTTCCTCTGGAATACTGTTAGATCCTCTTTTTTTTCATGTATATATCATGTTTACTTAAATAGGTGGTTTGGAAGCTCATATATTCTTTGTTGACAAATTGGGATCCTTACAATTTTCTTAGAGTTTTATTTTTATTTTTTATAAATAACCACATGCACAAGTATACAAAAATATACATACATTGTTCATAATTATATAATGTTTTTAGGATATTTAAGTGATTTTCAACACCAATATCCAAATACATGACACTTAATGCAAGTGGGTTTGATAGAAACATGAAACAAAAAGTAAAACATATTTTTAACAAATTTATTTTTGAATAAAATGATTTTTTTAACCATTAATATTATTGAAATATTTACATACAATATATTTTATACATAAAATATGGGACAAAAAAGTAGCTTCCATAAGCTAGTCTCATATTAAATTTTTGAATAAAATCCTTTCTTTAACCATTAATATTATTGAAATATTTACATACAATATTTTTTATACATAAAATATGAGACACAAAAGTAGCTTTAGTGGCATATTAAACCAATGAACTAAAAAATTCTATATCCAAGTTCAAAATCACCTTGAAGAACCAATGATTAAGTAGAAATAGACAAACGACAAAGACGTGGAATTTTCCAAACCCCATGGCGCCCAATCTACTAGCCTAGACATTTATTTTCATAGGGCCAAGAATGTGTATGGGATACCCAAACATGCCACTGACCTCACCCTCAAGCCAACTGGAGGTCCCCAGGTCGATTCCGAGCCCTACCGCTTATTCAATCTTGATTTCTTTGAATACATCAGCGAATCCCCCTTTCGACTCTTCGGTTCCATTCCTTTCATGCTGTCTCATAGCAAGGAATACACAACTGGTTTTTTCTGGTTAAATTTTGCTGAAATGCAAATAGATGTGTTCACTGTGGGGTGGGAGGGGGGTTTTGCTTCTGCTTCCGATTCCAACGTGAATACCGACGCGATCCATACCATGTGGATGGCTGAGAGTGGTATGCTGAATGGGTTTTTTTTTGTTGGTCCTGCCCCCAAGGATGTTATGAGGCAATATGCTAGACTTACTAGAACTTCTTCCATGCCACAGCTTTTCGCAAGTGCCTATCACCAGTGTCATTGGACTTACAGAGACAAGGAAGATCTAGCCAATTTGGAGGCCAAGTTTGATGAGTTTGATATACCTTATGATGTTATTTGGATTTAAATTGAGCAGACTGATGGGAAGAGATACTTTACATGGGACAATTTTCTGTTTCTGAATCCAGGGGAGATGCAGAATAAGCTCATGGAAAAAGTCTGACATATGGTGGCTATTTTTTATCCTCATATTAAGAGGGATGATGGATTTCTGCTACACAAGGAAGTGACTCAAAAGGGGTATTATGTTAAGGATGTCCATGGTAAGGATTATGATGGCTAGTGTTGGTCAGGTGCGTCAGCTTATATGAACATTCTAAATCTAGAAATCGGATCATGGTGGGATGACAAGTTTTCTCTCAGCTACTATAAGGGTTCAACACCATCGTTGTACATATGGAATGATATGAATGAACCTTCTGTATTCAATGGTCCATATGTATGTTGTTGTTCTCATAGGCTCCCATTATTTTCCTTGAATTTTTTTATTTAAGATACACATTTATGAGCTTCAAAATTCATAGATGAAATTCATTGGAGTTTTGATTTGTTTTCTCTGTGATGCTCCCTTCTATGGTGCAGGCAAAAATGCCCAGAGATGCTCTTCATTTTGGAGATGTTGAGCGCTGTGATGTTCACAATGCTTATGGATATTTCTTTCATATGAGTTCTGCTGATGGTCTTCTGAAATGAGGAGTAGGGAATGATAGGACATTTTTTTTATCACGTTCCTTTTTTGTTGGAAGCCAGAGGGTCGACATAGTTTGGACGGGAGACAATACAGTGGATTGGGACCAACTGAGAGTTTCTGTTCCAATGCTGTTAATCCTTGGTCTCACTGGAATGACATTTTCTGTTATATAATTGTGTTGATATATTTCATTAACCATTCTTGCAGAATTTTATAGAAGGAACCTGATATCTACCGCAATTTTTGTGCAGGTGCTAATGTTGGTGGCTTTTTTTGAAATCTTGAGCCCGAATTACTACTTCGATGGTACCAGTTAGGTGCATATTACCCTTTTTTTAGAGCTCATTCACATCATGAAACCAACAGGAGAGAGCCCTGTCTATTTGAGTAAAATTTATCTACCCTATTTATTTTTGTTGTCTTTCTCATGACCTGCCACACACCACAATAATTTCCATATTTTTTTCTCTATTCTTAATAGGCACTATTTTTTGTGGCACAATATATCTGTAGTGAGTTATTCAATGTGTCATTCTTTGACTTTTGTCTTACGAAAAATCAAGGATTGGGACTGTTTTTTACATATTGAATCTCCCCAGTTGAGTATATTTTAGTTTCTTGTGCAAAATTTATCACGAAACTCTGCCTATTTAGTATTTACACTTGCCTTATGTTGATGATTTTGTCCTCCTGTATGGCTCTTGAGTCTTGCGACAGTTTAATGTTCACTTGCAATCTCTCACAAGTGAATGAACTTGTTGTTGTGCCCTCCTTTTTTAGCTAGTTCTCTGGTGAATATGAGATTATTTGGTTTGTATTATGTAGTTGGATCTATTGATTGAAATCATTTATGTCCTCATGAATATAGATATATTTTTTCTTAGGAAAATATTGTAAACTTTTAGTTCAGTATGAAAAAACTTACATCTATAAACATCGTAGATCTCTCTGATGTTCATCTCCATCACAAGCTAGTGTGATACCTCATAATCAAAATGTCAACCAAAATAAAATGTCCATAATCATAAACTACTTTTAAGTCTTACGTACAGTCATCTATATATGTAAAATACAAAACATGGCTTTGAGCCCATTCATCATCAAATTCAAAATTTGAAAACATGTATATCCAGTGAAGATGGATTGCTCACAACAGAAAGAGAGAAATGCAAATATGTCAGGTATAGAGGGATCTCAAAGAAACTAGGAGAAATACCCCAAATTTCTCTTCATTAATCTCCCATGTACCCTCTGGAATCTTCAATGCTTTTTTGGAAGGTGTGTCTACTATTCTACTTCCATGTTTAGCTCTTTGTAGGTTTTCAAATGAAATGGGTGAGAAAGAAGCTTCTAGTGCCTTTAATTGGTTGAAAAATGGTCTCAGGATAAGGTCCTACATCCCAAATAGATGGGAAACATTGATTATTAAAATAGGAATCTTTACTCCACATTCATTCATTAAACGCTAATTTTATAATTTTTTTGTCAATAAAAGCAATTGTATTATTGTGCCTAGAATTACGTCAGCTTTCCCATTTAGCAAGAAATTATATGCTAGACCACTATATACTTATGCACTTATAGGATGACCAATTGAACCTTTATGCCATAGCTGTAGGCTGGATGTGGCCAAAAAATTCCAGGAAAAAAAGATACATGAGTTATATAATGACTGTGGTCTATTGGTGTCTTGCATAAATATATCTAAACTTCATTTTGGCTCAGGGAATTTGCAGATAAGTTATTATGTAGTTCTCTTCATAATTTTTCTAATATAGGGGGAATTGTATATATTAATATTATTGTTGGATGAATAAATGAACTGAGTAATCCCTAGTTAAATGTTTATGTATTCTATATTTGTATATGTAGTATACTGGACCACTAAGCTCAGATTGTTATAGAAATGTAAAATCTTCTTGCTCCTCCTATTGAAAGAATAGTTGCATTCTGAGAGTTCTATATGTGCCATCCAAATCTGTTAGGGAGATGTTCCATTTTGAGTAACTGGGTTATTTATCCTTTTTTAAGATAACCAATAAATCAATTTTAAAATAAAATTTGAAGGTGGAAGTGTCTACATTTTTTTTTTTTGCAAATACATTTTAGTGTCATTTAGTAATGATCTCATCTAAAGCAAAGTTATCAATATCATTTGAAGGACATTATTCTAATGCATCTAACATAAATACAATATTTTCACTTATTTAGACAAATGAAACAAATGAACTTCTTCTTAAGATCACCTGCTACATTTTGCAGATTTGTGGAGACATTCGTGGGCAATTTTATGATATGAAAGAGTTGTTCAAATTTGGTGGAGATTGTCACAGACCAATTATTTATTTTTAGGTGACTTTGTTGACAGAGGTTTTTACTCCGTGGAGACTTTCTTACTGCTTCTTGCATTGAAGGTATTATTTTCTTTATTTTTTACTCTGTTTTGGGAAAGATTTCAACATTATCCAATTACTTGAAACAGTGTATGTTTGCATTGAATAAGTTTGTAAATTCTTGATCCTAAGTTTTTTTTTTCTTTAAAACAGAAACTGAGTATAGTTTGTATTCAAATGCTGTAGCATGTTTCCATCTGGTTGTTACAAGAGTTCAAAGATTGTCCAAAAAATAGAACTGTAAAGACATCCCAGAAGATAATTGGCTCTACTTTTCTCAGAATGGATTCTATATATTTTTCATCTATTACAATATTGTTGGCACTATATACCCACACAAACTGTCCAAGAAGAATACAAAAAACGCAATAGATCAAAAAAGGAATTGGGAATCAAGTTTCGTTGTTTCTTAGTTAGCATGTCATGCTATTTATCAAAATCTCAAATGATTAATTGGAACTTTTCTTTTCTAAGATCTTTGATCTTTAAATATTATATAATTTATGTTGCACAAAAGTTTTGAGATAGTCTTCGATAAGCCTTTATCCATGGTTTCTTTTCAACATATTTTTCTTCAATTCTACATTTTATTGTCACCATGGTGACATGTACTCAATCCTACAGTTTTTAAATTTTTTTTTTTTAAAGAAATAATTTTTCGTCATCCTCCTGCATAATTGGGAAGATGGTACCCATGAATTGCCCCCTCTTCCCTAGTTTTTAGGATGGAGGGCAGCAACCACCAGCTACAGTAGCAGCTGGTAAACTAGCAATATTTGGTTTGAATGGATCCCAAGGTCTCCTTGGGCATTATTCCTTAGCAGAAAGTGCTGAATCAACCTACCCCTTTTTTCCAAAGAAAAAAATTGCAACGAGATGAAACAAGTTACATTTTGAAAGTGCATCTAGGCATGGGTAAAAAAATTGCATTAGCTGTCCAGAAATGTTCATAAGTTTACGCTCGTAAGATAATATGTTAATTACATAATATCATCAAATCAATCCTATTGATAGACTGCATCTCTTTCAACAAAATATGACTACAAATTATGTAATAAAATGTCTCAGAAAGGTCCTAATAGAAACCATAATATCAACAATGGGCCAGCAAGATCGAAGAAACAAGTCAACGATCAGAAGATGAGATGTTTAGGCTCCTGGGGTAGGGGCCCTCCATTCTAATGATCAACCATTTCCCACTGCACATGAACCCCCTGCTTTGAAATCCTATCAGCTAGGTCAGTCAACTCCCTAAAATTGTATGTAAAAATAAATGTGGACAAATTGTTCTTATGAAGAATCACCTCAGACAAACTACAAGTATCTTTTATTCAAAGCTTCCTTACCATTGATCCAATGTATGTATATTTTAGAGTCACCAACCTATTTATTCGTCTTTCTAGAGAAATCCTTTGTAGAGCTGCTATTTCTCTTAGCTCTGCCCAATTGTTAGAACCTTATCCCAAGCCTAGTTTTAAAGTATATAAGAGAGAGTCGAATAGGTAAATAGCACCACCATCCCCACACATCTAGGATTTCCAAGGCCGACACCATTTAAGAAGACCCAAGGTGTGCTTTTTCCAACCTAGCTATCACTTAGGGCTACTCAATTCTACAGTTTTGTGCACATCATCATTTGTGATAATTTATAAACATTGATTTGAACTTATCTGGGATGAAAGTGCAGATGCTATAGTAAGTTTACTAGCAAGCATCTAAGGTTCCTTGTACACGCTGACAAGTTCAACAAGGATGAAAGTGCAGATGCTATAGTAAGTTTACTAATAAGCAGCAGTTCTGGGAACCTCTCAGTCCTTGTACAAATTCCATTATCAAATCTGGGTGGCATTTTGAGTCAGAGGAACAGTAAAAACTAAAAATACATTTTCTAGCACTTTTGAGCATTTTTTGGAAAATCTGGGCATGTTGGATCCGCTTAAAAATCATTAAGGTCGAATTTGGGCATGTCTAAGGGTCAAAACAACCCTAAAATAGTGATAGACAGCAGCAAAAGTCAGCATAGTAGGCTTTGTTTTATTAGGAAGTTTTATTTCATGAAAAGTGGGATGTGAATATCGACTTGGTCTACCATGGAGGATGATCTTCCCTGTGGAACTAGGATTCATATTCTTCCTATCTACAAGCACATTAGTAAAAAGACTCACTTCCTTCAATGAACATAGAAAATTGACTCCAATTTTCCAATTATTTGCGACCAAGAAATATTTTTGCAGTAGTTATTCTCAATCCTATACCCACCTCCTAGATTGTATTTTTAGCTCTTCCCTCCAAATTCAGCCATGTAGCTTGAATCATAATACTTTTAATTTTTGATTTAGTTGATATGCACAAGTACATAAAAGTGTGTTGGATCTATTCCATCTTCTAACCATGTTGTAGGTCACAAGTGTCGTAATAGAAAGGACATAATCTACAATAGCATGTTCGTTCCTTCCAAACAAGTGATCCATGCCCTCATATGACATAAACATTCCCACTTAGAATGTGTTTGTCTGATACAAGCAATCAATGCCCCTTTTTCACCATACAAGTGACCTAAATCTAACCAATAGGTTCCAATACTTTCTCCACAACATCATTCTCCTTTTCCAATAACGTGGTAGAAAAGGGGCTTTCATAGCCATGTGGTGCTTCATTATTTGCTCAAACCATGTCATGCGAATAGAAAGAGAAAATCACATTAAGTGGAATGTCACAACCATGAATATAATTGAAAACCCTGTCATCTATCATATGTTTTCCCCATGTTAAATATCTTTCTAGATGGCCCTAGATTTGACTCTTATAGGCATCGTCAACAATTACAGGAAACTCTACACTGATCTTCCCAGTGCTGTGAAGGGCAGCTTTTCTCAAACATTTCACAGGCTACAGGAGCATCCTTTATCACTAGAAACATCGTGTAGGAAACTAGGTATGGAAGTCAATTTAGACAAGAGCAACGTGGTTATATTGTCCATCAAAAAGAAGACAAATCAGGCTCAAATTAGGTTAAAAATGAGCCTTTGGAGATAATACAGAACTACAAATACTTGGCATTAGAGTTCAACAAAAATCTGAATTGGGAATCATGTACAAGAAAGACACTCCAAGGGAAAGGAAGTCAACTTTCCTTCTACAAAATATGTGTGAATTGGCAAAGATGTGGGACCAAGAAATAATCAGCTCTCTATTCTAGACATTTGTAACACCAATAATTCTATATGAATGCCAGGTTTGGGCTTATCTTGAAAAAAAAAGGTGGAGAAAAATAGAGAGAATGCAGAAGCACATAATGTCATCCTTTCTCCAATTAAGAGCAACTACTCCCTATGAAATCATGTTGGCAGAAATAGGTTTGTATTCAATTGACTTGGGAGCAATGAGGATGCTAATTTTGAATATACAAAGGGTGGCTGAAATGGATGACCAACAACCACCAAATAAAATCAGCAAATAAGTGTTGTAGTGAAAGAACAACACATGGGAGATTCAGTGCCAAAATGGCTAGAAAGTTGGGACATGGTAGAAGAATATTCCTGATAAATAAAAAAGAGACCAAAAGGCACCTACAGGCTTGTTACATGAAGAGAAAATTGAAGGAAAAATGCAGGAAAAAAAGCAGTACTACATAGTACATTGGCAAGTTCAACCAAATATTGAAATCAATATACAGGAATATCTGAAACCAATATGGCTTGGAAAAAAATACTGTATACACATTATCCCAACTAAGGACATGTTCACATGGGATAAGATGCATGACAAGGAGATGGAAGGAGCCCAAAGAAGAATGGGATTGCAGGACAGGTCAAACATGTGGTTGAGGAGATGTAGAAACATACCAGCTCTTCTTGCTTCATTGTTAGGCATATAACCACATTAGAAAGTAGTCCATGATGGAAGGAATCACCTGGACAACAATATTATAGGACTTGTAGCTTGAATATAGTGAAAAAAGAGCTTCAAGGATGAGAGAGCCAAGGGACAAACTAATGCAGGAATGCTAGTATAGAATAGTTGACCCACCCCAACGGAATTACCCAGAAAAGCAGACTGATGACTCATGCAAGGCATGCCTTATGGAGGGAGTCCTGTTTATTTTTCCTTCATTTTATTGTATCATTCCTGCATTCTCATTTTTGACTTCCATAAAGGCTTGACCTCACAAAGATGTAACTGATCCTTCCCATAGACCATTCCCCCTCATAGACATTTAATAAAATTCCATTTTATTCTATTCATGTCCTCTTATATTTTGTAATTTCTTGCATTTTGTGATGTTGGACACACCTTTTTGTTTTATTGTTGAACATTCTTTTATAAATACCTTTTCTAAGAAAAAAAGAAAGCAGATCATCAAATCAAAGTTCAAACTATAGAATTGCGATGATAGACTTGCACTATGAACAAGCAACCAGCTACAAGTATGATGTCTTAAAAGTCATTTTGTGTTCCAAAAAAGATTCTTTATTCAAGTTGATGAGTGAAAATGTTAGTAGATTTATAATAGACAATAATGCTTCCAGTTCCCATGCATAGTTTCTAATACCTTCTCTTGAAAAAATCCTTTTCTATGAATAATGATTACACATTACTAAAATTAGGAAAATAAGAAAGCGATTATTTGTATGCTAGATGTGAAATTTAAATAGTTCTAGTAGTCTCTCAAATAGGGTAAGAAACACCTATGAAATACAAAAATGTTCTCTCTTGTTTTGGGCTTCGATGAACTAACTCAGTTGTCTCTAACATAACAAGCATTGGCACAATGTATACAATCAACAATTTGTATAAAGCCTCTATGTAAGAGTTGTAGTAACTATACAGTCTCTGCTGAAGTAACCTAAAGGTTTGAACCAAGTTATGGTGCATGCAATCTTTGGGTTATAAGGTAGACTGACCCTTCATATATTAACGTGTTTAGCCCTTCATACATAGACCTTATTTGATAGCTATCCAATGCTTCAATTGGTCGATTAGTATTCCTTTTCTTATATGTGACATTTGTTGGAACTTTGAATTTGTTTCAGGTATGACATTCTAGATTTGTGCCTTAACAGACCTGAGGAAAAACTAAACTCAACAGTTATAAGCCATGTATAAGAGCAAAGGTCAAAGTTTCCAATTGAATAGACTTATTGGCAAGGGATGGATGTTTCTCCTTCCTTTTTATTAGCGAACATGCAACTAAGGAAATTGTATAAAATGTAGCCCCTACTTTTAACTTTTCAGTAAAATGAGCTGAAAATTGAAGAGCTATAGGGTCCCACATTAAGAATTCATTTATTTAGTTACCCCTTCTTTGGGAAAATTTTAAAATTGCTTCAGGAAGTGGAGAGAAACCACCTTGATCATATGCATGACACTTCAGACATATATGAAGTAGAACCAATGAATTTTGAGGACAAGATTCCAGTGATATAATGAAACCTCTAGAAAACATGACCGACATTTTTTGGTTTCCCATAATGGCTGCAATTTCCATCTGTTAATATTGTTTTACAAGATATTCATGCAGTGAATTCCTACTATTTTTCTCAATGTCCAATTATAAAAAAATCAGTGCCAAGTTTGCATGGCTTCCTTTACCAAGAAATCCATCTAGCATCAAATACAAATCCATGCCTGCTACGTGAAGATTTTGTGGATGTTTTTGTTCTTTATTAGGCTATTTTTTGAGCTTTTCTATGAGATTGTATTGGGGAATTACTTTTTGTCCATAAATCTCTTGCCAAAGTGTCAAATTTTAGTTCTTAGTTTACCCAAATTTTGTGTTGTTTTTTGAAGCATTTCAGATTTTGGCATGAACTACCTTCTTCATAGATGTATAGGGTGCATATACAGGTGCTATATAGGTGTGACTGAAGTGCAGTCTCATTTTTTTTAATGTGTTGAATTGATGATGTTGTCTTTTATAGAAATCCATTAAAATTAGTTACGGTTTTTTCTTTCTTAGGTGGAGAGATGCTTACTTGGAAGTTGGAACAAGTTCGAACCAAATTAGCAGAGGGAGATCTTCAAGGTCATATTGAAAACTTCAGGTATTTTCCATTAGAAACAAAAAATATGGATTCGGATTTCCTATGAACCACAGGTGTTTTACTAAACCACTGTTTATGATAATATAGCTTTCTTGTGCTGAAGTTATACTTTCCTACAGTTAGTGATGTTATCACATTTCACCTATTTTCATTGAGAGTAGTGCATATTACACCATCCATGGCAAATGAGATGATTAAAGTAGTGCTTTTTATATTGTCGGAAAGGTTCATAAATTATAACTTTCTTTTTTAGAGTTTTACCATACTTGTAATCACTGCCAATATTATAATTATAAAAAGGTTTGAAAATTGACCAGATCGACATTGAATGTCCTAATTTTACTTAGTACTTGGACAAATCTCAAAACCACCCTAGACTTGTTGATATAGATTAACAAGAAATAAAAAAAGAAAAGATGAATAACAAAGGTATTTGTTAGACTTAGGACATGACAGCCATTAAACTGAAGGACTTCATAAAACTCTAGAAAATAAAACAACAACCATTAAACCTGCAAATCAGTTAGGACTCTATCAGTGGAACCCAGGAAAATACACATATTTGTAAGGGTACATCCATCTTAGTTGGTAGTTTGTGGTACAATTAGTTTTATGTTGTATAAAAATGCACAAAAACAGGGGTAATTTGGGCTCCAAACAGCCAAGAACCCACATAATGTTATGACATTGATATTGGGAAAGGCATGCTCCTACAAAGCTCCCAAATTTTTAGGAAGTGCTGTCCTTTCTTTTGGAATGTGTCCTAAAAGTTTCAAAGCTTTTGGAACTTGGAAAATGGTAGGAGCAGGTTCCCCAACTATGTGTTAGTAAGTGATTAATTTTTGTGTAAAACATCTAGTCAACCTTTGTACACATGATGTATCATTATTATCTAGTTTCGTTTCCTTACTGGATAGTAATTTATACCTTTCTCAAAAAAAAACTGAGTGTTAAAAAGTACTTTATTAATTTAACTAATATATTAATGCACAGAGCATGAAAAACCAGCACAGCAGGTGCTTATACAATGAATGAATATTAAATGGATGGATACTATACTAGAAGTAACTTGTAATTTAACAGACTTAAATTCTAGTAAGTTCAGAACCTTCTTTCCACTCCTAATTTTGATTTTGAGCTGACATAGCTTAGGTCTCAAACATAACTCTGTGCTTATTAGGAACCAACATTCTCACAGAGGTTTGGCTGGTCAACACAAGCCACTTGGCCCATGATGAAGCCATTTTTTACTATGTAGAATAATAAAGAGCATGATAAACATAAAATCCATGTCTAGGGACTGTTTCACAAGTTCTCATTTGGACCAAGAACCCTCAACAAAGGGACTATCATCTTTCACATCACTACAGAAAGGGGCATGACAGCCAGCCCCTACCAAAATGCACTAGGAATGATTGAAATTTCTTGGAATTCTTTTCCAAGGAAGTGTCACAATGAGTAGCAATGGTTGGGCCTTGTTACATCTGACCCCAAAACATAGCAGTAGATTAACATGGAACTAGATATCTGCCACTTGATCACCTTGTCATAGGCCCGAAAACCTGAAAAACAAAACAGCAACACATTTCGTGAGAGGTGAAGAGGAAAACCAGTTGTGAAAAGATGACAGATTTTACTTGGAAATTTTCTGCCTGCTTTTGAAAATTGTTTCTTAGAGTTTTCCATGTTTCTTTTGATATCCTAAGAGATTCAAGTTTCTTATCTTTATGAGGCAATGGTTGTTCCTGTTCTTATCAATTCATTAATTGTTGTCTCCCATTTTCTATTTTTCTTACTTGAGGGAACATTGTCTCTAACATCTCAGTCGATTGGCTTGAAGGTTAGTTGGAGATTGGGGAACTCAACCCGTAACAAGGATCATTGTTTTACTTTGCAAAGAAGTTTCTGTCTGAATAGGTGAAAACTACTGGACTACAATTTCTTGAAATTTGTTCCTTTTCCTTTCCCATTTTCAATGTTTAGGGGCCCATGGTGCCTAAAAGCTTGGTGGGCTATCTGAGGGTTGGATTAAAGGCTATTGGAAGAATTGGAAAATCAAGCAATAGGACGCAGGGGTGTTTGGAAATATTCCTTTGCTGAGAATCTTGTGTTACAGTGAGTGAAATTACTTAACTGAGTTTTCATATTTATGGGACCTTGCACGAAGGTTATTCCCATTCAAATCCAGCCTTATCCCCTCCTTTTATCTAGCTACTTCTTCTCGTAGCCGGAGGGGTGCAGGGTTAGTTATAGAGATAACGATTAAATAGACATTTTTTCCCTAGTCACACTTTAAACCTTCGAAGGAGTTGTCCCCACTGATGGATAGATAAAAAACCAATTGAAATGAACATTTTTGCATGCTGGAACGGGGTGACGTTAGGAGCCGACTCACTATTCTGATGGTGAGGGTATTTTGAACCCGGTACGATAACAACTTTAGACCAACAATTGAAAGTTACTTTTTCTTATTGAATTTTGATAATCAATATACAATAATATAATATGTGATACTTGCATCTCTACAATTAACTTGTCCATTTCAATCTGTGTGTTTGGCTATGAATATAAAATATTACTCTTGGACTCAGAGTTTGCACTAATTAATTATATAAGTCTCATTTCACAGAGTATGCACTTATTATTAGAGCGAATAGAATAACTATGGAGAGAGTAAAGCTAAATATTCGTCTATAATGAATGATTCAATTCAAATAGTGAGAATAACTACTATTAGCTAGCAATCTAGTTATTACAATGATATAAGTGTATGTAACACCATGGATGTCTCCACTCAGCCTTGCCTAACCCTGTCTCCATAATCCCTGGCAAGTCATATAAAGAAACTTAATAAGATCGACCTATCCTTTCTCACTCAAGTGTCTAGCGATATCTCCTTTGAGTGTGGATATGGATCAACGTTGTAGGCTCAACTAAATAATCTGTAGGTAAAACATATATATACCTTCTCGAACTCTGTAGGTTAAAAAAGACCTGCTGCTCTTTGTGTGACCTAACCTGGGTATCTCACATAATAATCATGCCTGTAAAGTATTATTGCTCGAGGCTAATCGTGTAAAGGCCTTATTTGGTTCCAGAAAGCAGAATGAAATAACTGAAAGCATAATAAATAACGTAATGGGTAAGAACTGAAAGAGGACTAATTAATTGGTAACCTTTATGGGGGGAACTAAATGGATGGTGGTATGTGGGCAGCAGGGACTGTGGCTTGCCCTGACTGCGTGGGGCTTTATGTGAGGCGTGAATGGATCTAGCTTGTGCCTTTAAATTTGATGCAATAAAAAAGAATCAAATTAAATGCATACTAAGGTAAGAGGAACATAGAATTCTCTATCAAATTTGTGAGAGGAAGAAAGATAAGCTATCCCAACCCTTTGCTACACTCTTTGAGGTACAAAGTTTATCTCCTGTCAGGGATAGGGGAAAATATGGTACAAAAAGTGAATACAATTTAAGTCAGACTGAATCTTCATCATAGTATGGCCCAGGGGATTTTACTGAAGTGATTGTTAGGTTTAATCTCAAAGGAATTCTTATCACTTGACTTGGGAGGTCCAATTCCATGGCCTCTAAAGGGCTCACTCAGAGCAGACCTTGTTCGCATAGTGAATGGAGGCCAGGTTTCATGAAAGAAATTTCTTCAAGGTGTTTCTGCTTAGTATATTGAAAGAGTGCGAGGATTTGGGTACAAACTTTGAGATTTCTTTCGTACCATCTCTCCTCATTTCTTGCAGAAACAAAGTGCACGAGTGAAGCCTCTGGATGGACTATGTATACTTACCCTATGAGCATAACTAGTCATCCCCCAGGAGATCAAACACTAAGAAATAAGTACTTTTGACCTAACTTCAATTGTCAATGTAGAAATAGAGTTTTCCTAGCTTCGAACTCTCATTCTAAATTTCTATGTTGTTTATCGTTTCAGCTAAGCAAAATCAAAATATCATCTTGTGTACTGCCTTTCAGAAATTTGAAGTCAGTTTAAGTTCACTATGAATCCTATAGGTTGTACTAGATAATATGAAAATGCATTTGCTTAAATTCCAGTTCTATCTTACATAAGATTACTTAATTCATGTCCACAAATGACCAGGGAATAGGTCAATGGGACCAGACAGTACAATCAATGTACACTATCCACAAGACTGTAGGAGTGTATAGATTCATAGAACACTCGTTGATGCTAAAATGTTATCCAAGTAAAGAAATACTAATTAAACAAAAGTGCCTAGAACTCTCCTAGAGCTTCTTTTCACATTAACATCAATAAAAAGAATTTTGAGACCTGTCAACTCTCCATTTCCCTTGGGGACTTGTTGCTGAGAGAAATAGACTGTTGTGTAGAACATTTTTCCGTGACTTTGCTACATCTCCTTTATGTGCCACTTCAGGTTCTTGTTAAAGTTTGCCCCGCTGCATGCAAGTCACATCATTTGCATGAACTGTATTTATGTTTATATTTTAAAATTATTTTGTCTATATGATCCACTGAGAAATGTGCACAAGCAAGATCTAGATCCAAGAATAAAATGTCATATGCTGGACATTTTCATATTCTTATATTTTTTAGGACTTATTTATCTTTTGACGTGTTTTAACAACAACAATTTTCTTTTGTTGAAGATTTTTATCTCTTAATTTAAGCTTATTTGAGTCTTCAATAATGTTTCTGGGTGTAACCTAATTAACGAAACTTGGGAAATATTTGGGGATGTCAAGGTCACTGATAGGAGTCTGATATGGTATTTATGCAAATATCAAAAAAAAATTGCAAATAGGATGTGTTTGGCATGGGGATGTAAGATGAGTCATAGAATTAGATATGGAAAGTCTGCACAAATGATTATTACCAGAATAAAGACAGCAAATATTCAAGAGTAGAAGTACCATGTAGAAGTACCTTAGTGAACATTCTTGTTTTTATCAAGCAGCTTACAGCCAGTTATTGATCGACTACTTGTTCTAACTACTTAACTAGCCGAAGATGGCTTCATTTGTCTCTGGATGCTGGTACAATAGTCTGTTATGATTCACCGTTAAAGTTTCTTTCCAAATAATTGGTGGAATTTGTGGCTTGGTGGAATCAGTTGTTGGTTTTCCTTTGGAGGAGTCGGCTTAGACAAATCTGGAGGTCAGATCTGGTGAGGTTACCTTCAGTTAAATTGCCTTTGGTGGGATCATTTCAAGTATTTTGTTTCTACTATTTTAGGATTTTATAGATGGAAAGTTTCCTTATTCCAACATCCTCCCTGGACCAACTATCAAGCCTTCTTGCTTGACTCAACACCAAAAAATATTGAAGAATTCAAGATTCGTAAGGAATTTTAATGACCAGAAGTCTTCACAATCAAAACTCTTGTTTGAATTGAGTTGCTCACCAGGGTTGCATTCTCCCTTTGGTATTTCCCACCCAATTGGCTTGTTCGAAAGGGATGAGGCTAGTTGCAAGTCCCAAGTGAATTTGGAAAGATAGACCCCCCGTAGACCTAGCATCTAAGCTGAAGAAAGTCCATGTTATGTGGTGCAACCCCTTGGGGAGATTTTCTGTAAGGACTTTCAACGAAAAAGGTTATTTATTCTCCAGGCTGAATTATAAGTTTTGTGTTGCCTTCTCAACTCTTCCACCCATAATAATGGGCTCTTCATCAAATTTCTCCATTTTCAAAACTCATGTTCTGTCTCCTACATAACTTCATCATCCTGTTCATAACGTCTTCATTCATATTTCAATTGACCGACAATATTGCACATCCATTATATTCTATTTTTCGAGGTCTTTGCTTTGTGCAATTTGTTGACTTTCTACATATGTTGAACTTTACAGACTTCCATTGCTGTTGGTATTAGTGGCTCAAGCCAGCACCTCCCAATTGTAAAATTATTCAAAATCACTATATGAAAAATTATCTTGAAAAGGTTTTGCAAAAAGTTGTTATCCATCTTTTGAAGAATTTATAGCTGAATTTGGAATCATCAGATGAAAAAGCTTATTCTATAAGTGCAGATCAGTTTGAATGTGATATAATTGCTTACTTATTTTCAGTATTTTTTTCAAGTCTAGGAGAGGTTGAGGTTGTGTTGGCCTGATTTTATGAATCTAGGCCAATAAGGAGGTTTTGTCCACACAATCAGCTTAAAGCAGCGTCCGGTATGTTTGGATTAACAAAACCTCACAGGTTATGGTCCCGCTACCAACTAGTTTGTCTCTTAAGGAGAAGTTAAAACCAGCAAAATCTAACCTATTCTAATATTTATCCTACCTAAATACCTAAAATATCCTAAGGTTTCTTTCTTAAGGAAAGACTTCAATTTTTGGGAAGTTTTCTAAATATGAAAACTTATGTAAAGTATGCAGAATGATTTAACAGTGCTAATTAAACTTAAAAAAATAAAATTTAAAACTAATTAATCTATCTATCCTATTTAACCCTATCTCAGCTGAGAACAAATTTTAAGACTATATTAATTATTAATCAATAATAGAAAAACTAGAGTGTGATCAAAACAAACATATTTAAATCACAACAAAAAGCCACTCTGCTATAATAGAGATGAAATCTAACCTGTAAACACACAGTTAATTTCAATTTCCCAAAACTGATTAATAATTAATGATCAAGATAGTCATTTGAATTTGAAATAATGCTTATTTAAAGTCACTGTTAACATACAAATGAGATTTTAAATAAACAGAACAGTATATCATTAAAACTTATGTTTATAGTAAACACACTAATAAACAAAACCATAATGAAATATTTATTCAAAAATACTAACTTGAACTAATAAAGTGCAATAGATGATTGAACATCAGTATCTCACAGCAATACTGAGTTAATATATAAGCAGAAAACAACAAACTGAAATATATATATATATATATATATATATATATATATAATCCAAAAAAAATGAAATACCAGTCACAGTATTTGTTTGCAGATGTCCAGTATCATTCACATTAAAGCTTCAACTCCAAGTATGATATGGTACTAGTAACAATATATATTTCAAAATAGGTTTTCTATGCACACCTCATCCTCCCGAGTTCATCAAAACTCTTCCCTTATAAACTATCAAGATTCAGTTTTCCTCTATAAATGTTGTATGCAACATTATAGGGATTGTTTTAACAAAAAAGGGCATCTAATTACACCTACTACTAAAAATAGAAATC
>LPNX011147364.1:0-32500 GCA_001517045.1 Pseudotsuga menziesii
CTAGCTATAAGATAGTGGTAATTTGCTACTATTAGTCACCGACTCAAAAATAGTCATTTATAGCCTGATTTTAGTCATTAATTTCTCATTTTCTACTAGTGGATCAATTAGGTAAGTACCAAGTTAAATATATGAATGTATATATTGAGCCTCTTATCGATGTGCTATCGAAGTTATGGGATGGCATAACTATGTATGACATCTCCATACCAATAGGGAAGAAATTTTTTTGGTTCCATGGAATACTTGCATGGGCAGTTCATGACGCTCCCTAGTTAACAATTTTTTGTGGTATGTAACTTTATGTTGCACATCGTTAAAATTATATGATTTTAAGGTAAATATCATGCATTTTTTTAAAATTAATAATATTTTGATGCTATAACATTAATACATATATCTTGCAGGTCTTCAAACAAAGGGAAAATTTGGATGTCTAGTATGTGGTCCTAGGATAAAATCTCATCATCGTAAAATGTTTAGAAAAGATGTGGTTGATGAGTACAGGTACTTCCTCCCAAGGAAGCATAGGTATCAAACTTTCAAGAAAACAAAATTCAATGGAAAATAAGAGAATGGAAAGAAGTCACAAAGAATGACACCTCACCTATGGAATTTGGAATATAATATAAATCATCGAGGTATGCAAATTATATATGTAGCATATCTAAACATGTAATATTATGAATTTAATATTTTAACTGAATTTTCTCTACCATGGGTATTGTCATGAATTATTATTAATGTCTTTTCATTTATGTTTAATGAATTTATTTAAGGCATGAATGGTATTCCACGAGGAGTGAAGACTTATCCCATACAATTCAATAGGTTGCATTAGTGTGAGCACCTACAAATAGATCATTTGTTCAATACAATGCATATTGGGAAGAATTTAACATAAATTATATGGAGGATATTAGATGGAAGGACTGACAAATATAAAAATGGAAAAATGTGTAGTGACTTGCCAAATCCAATCACACATTGCAAAGTGTAATTATTTCCAATGCCAAAGATGGGGGCCGAAATATTAGTCTTCCATGGTTATTGACAGAGCAACAAAGAAATGCTATAAAAGAGGTCATTCATAAAATAAGGTTTACGATGGGGTTTGCATCAAACATACAAAATATATTAACGAAAAAGGTGATTTTGGTCGTGTTAAAACTCATGACTGACATACATTCATTAAGGTAATTATTTGCGTATATAATTTACTTTTAGTACATATTTTTAGTATTTTTTGTCTCTTATTTGGAAACATTAATAAATGATTTTTTTTTTGCTACACTACGTTCTACCGCTATCTCTCACAGATAGCTTTGACAACAACATAAAACAAGTGATATATGATCTTGGTAAAATACATGAGGTAAGTAACAATTTATATGCATGAAAATGTTTTTTCTATTTTCTCCATAATTTATTGACATATTGTATATTACAGCTTGGAACTTTCTGATATATTCCTTCATCTTGTTGATCACTATTATTTTCTTGCATCATTTGTAGGTGGATTTGATCATCTAAATAAATCCATAAAGAAGATATTAGGTATTGGAAGAGAGAAATTCCTTGTTTAATGTGTGAAATGATGAAGTATTTACCTCCATCATTTTTCATTGCCCAAGAATAGTATCTCATAGACCAATTTGAGGAGATTGAATTGTGTCGACTTGCAAACTCAAGGTCAGTGTGGATGGTGGAAAGGCATTTGAAGTCAATGACAAATTTTGTTAGAAAAAGAGAACATCCTGAGGGTTCTATGGTGTAGGGTTATATGGTATATCAATCCATGGTGTACATTAGTCGGTATCTTCCCAATTTAGAAAAAAATATCAATTTGCTTCGCATTTGGCATGTCAACTTTGTCAACAAATTTAATGGGATGTCATGTTGGGGAAAGGTAGAATGGGGAATGTTAACACTAAAAATTGTTCACCTAGATCTCTATGGTCTAAACCATAATCATACATCATATTTCCACCATCATTTCCTCCATTTTGACCTTCACAATGGTATTGCCACTAAATGTGGTCCAAAACATCACTATTCCTTCCCATAAATGAAGGGATTATGAGAATTTATTGTGATTTATCCCCACTCTCTCCAAAAAAGGATTAAAAACCCTAAAAATGAGAATGGGTCAAAATATCATAGTTAAATACGATGGACAATAAAATACCATGGGTCAAAAATTCTTGGACCATCCTATAAACACATTGTGAAGGCCTCCCCCAAAACACTTTTTTCCATTTAATCTTAGTCACAGTATACACTTTTTCTACCATTATTCCCATATTTTTGCATTCCATTCCGCACAATGTATGTTGAGTTCACTCCGTACCCATTTGGATCCATTCCCTCATTTGACAACTATTCGTGGAAGAGACTGGAGACAGAAACCATGGAGTTGTAGGACCATTTCCGAGGACATCTATAGTGGCCCACATTTAAGAAAAGGTATTTTTGTTCTTGTTATGCATTAGTTAGTAGTATATGTTTCAAAAACCTTGAAAAATATTTTTATTATTGTATTGTTTCTTTTTTTATCGTTGAACTCTACCTATAAACAACATTTTCTAGGGTTGCTGCTTTTGCACGTAGCCGAGGAGAAATCTCCACTACATTTTTGGTGACTCCACTCGGTTGATCCATATGGATCTTTGTTTTTGAAGGTTTTGTTATTAGTTTGTTCTCCTTTGTTTCCTTCAGCTGTCACAGATTTAACCCCCTTGCGGAATATCTAAACCAATATTTCCTCAGTGCCTACCCCCTGGACTTAGATGACAGTCTATTTTACAAAAAAAATCCAGATCCGGTTGAGTCGCACTTGTTTGGAAGAAAGCGGCGACCCAGTCGCACCTTTTTTCTCGATAAGCATGATCAAGGTCACACCTTTTTCCCTAATAAGAGTGACCTAGCCCAGAAACCCATACTGCTCCTTTCTTAACTTTTAGAGCGACCCTGGTCACTACTATGACTCGATTTTGAGAAAACTATCGCACTTAATCCTTTGTTTTGTGCAACCCGAGTCTTATAACTATTTTTCTTCCCTAATCGCAACTGTTTCCCAGTTCTGTGTGACTCAATCGCGCCTAATATGCTGAAAGGTGTGACCTGCAGTTTTTTAGTCCTTCTCAGTGCTTAAGATCCTTGTTCTAGACCCCCTGTCTATTTGTTACCCCTTCCTGACCTGTTTATGTCCATATCTAATCCATTATAGCCCCTTGGTTTGTTTTGGGGTCCTCTTTTCCTTGTTTGTGAGCCTCTTCAGTCGATATTTGTAGTTGAGACCACCTATGTGTTTCCTACACCTTGGTAAGTTCCTTAGACATTCATTTACTTATGTTTATTTTATGTTCTCACAGAGTTAATTATGATTTTGATATTTATTGCTATTTACTACTATTTATATGCATTTTATTTTATGCATCCCCATAGTGAGATCATTGCATCTTTGTCGTACGATTACTGGGGCTTATCCACACCATTTGTGTACATATCACACCATAAAGATAAGAACACTTGGTTCATGACCCCGAGCCAGCCTTAAAAATAACTTAATACAACCAACATTGTAACCTCATTTGAGGACAAAACAATATTGTAGCTAAGTTATGACATTGGGGATAGGCATCCAAACAACACCCCTTTGTCATTTACATCTTGAGACATAGTTGTTGTCCATTAGGGGAAAAAAATACTCTTGTACTTGTTGACACAATTAAGGCGAGTCTATCGGGCGAGCCCATGGTCAGCAGGAGTAAGTGACAAAGAAGGTGTTTTGAAATTCATGGTAGAACACTGCACTCCATTTTGCACCAAAGGATAACCCTTTACATTCCTCCTCACACTACCCAGCCAGGGGTTCAGGTGTGAAAGGGCTTAAGCACCAGGAAACCAACTAGATGTCTCATGAATGAGGTATCCTAGTTTTCATTCTTCTAGGTCTCTTTTACCCATAGGTCATTCTCAGTAGTGGGATTCTCTTAGCCTATTTGTTCTTTCATTTCGTCACCATTTCGTGTTGTCTGAATTGGATTTTCTCACTTTGCTGAGGATACGATTTGTGAGGGGATTCCAACTTGTAACTAGTAGTTTGCTTGCACATTTATCCCATATATTAGTGCATCATTTTATTTATAGGTAGCGCTACTTGTGTTATTTTTGGACACTTTGATGTAGACTTTCCTTGCTGTAACCCATTGTTGTAGTTCAGTTTTAGAGATTGTTATTGGCCTACGTGCCACCATTTATACACTCTCCTTCTACACACTCAATTGTAGTTGTGTTTTTGAGCCTGTTATTGATACTCTTGATTTTTCATTCATTACACTACACTACTCCATCACATCATCATATCTCCACCCCATTACTCACATAGGCTTAGGGGGTACACCCGTCAGTTTGGTTCTTTGAACTGTCACCGTCAAATCCATATTTGACATCATTTTCCACCTTCAGAGACACACATGGCCTCTGAGTCTGATTTGGATTCTTATCAATCCAAACCCACCGTGTTCACCGCCCCATGTATCCTTATGGCTGGTGCACATCCTCACCCCTTCTAAAGGGGAATGATTGGCAGTGGTATTGTGTCTATTTCATCTATAATTATGAGTATCCCTTCCATTGAACCAATAGGTCCTTGTCTTAGTGGGCCATTTTCCACTGCACACACTACTACTGGTCTGCTACCCACTAGTGGTGGTCCCATTCCAGCCACCATGGTTCCTACCATTCCACCATTTATACCCAAGGGTAGTGGCCCTTCTACGTCTGTTCCAACTATTCTACCATAGAAATGACTTTTACTACTATCGTTAGTAAACCTTATCACCCCTAGTTACACATGGGTACTACATTCCTGCTACCAATGACACCATTTCTAGTCCTTCTCTATCCACTCTCGGTTCTAGTCTACCTTTTATGGATAGTCTCAACCTGTCTGATTTGGCATAGTTGACTAATGACCTAATTTGTCATAACCCACAATGGCCTCCTATTCCTACCAAAATTCCTTTAGACATCTCTAAGTTTTAAGGTAAGGCAGGAGAAGACCCCCAAAACCATATTATGTGATTCCATTTGTGGTGTTCAACATACTGGATGATTCCATCTGGTTGATTTTGTTCCAGTGCACACTCACTAGTGCTACAGCTAAATGGTGTATCGAACTGCCTCATGCCACCAACTCATAATTTTCCTCGTTAGCCTCGATGTTACTTCAATACTTCCAGTTACTCATCCA
The DNA here is from genome assembly GCA_001517045.1 of Pseudotsuga menziesii. Lineage (NCBI taxonomy): Eukaryota > Viridiplantae > Streptophyta > Pinopsida > Pinales > Pinaceae > Pseudotsuga > Pseudotsuga menziesii. The sequence goes on from LPNX011147364.1 coordinate 5,258, forward strand.
TTATGATGAGGGAGTGGAAACCTTTCTATCATGTATACAAAACAAATCTACCCATATCACAGATCATATCCATGAATGGTGTCATCGCTATAGTTTGTGTAAGATCCAATTGGATGATAGGATTTTCCTATATTGGTTCCTCAAAACTGTACTCCCCCCCATAGAAAAGGGAATTTCATCCAAGCACCCACAAACCAAGGAGGAAGCCATCCTTAAGTATTAACAGTTTGATATTATATACACCAAATCGGGTTATCTATATACCATTATACCCAATGCTCCCCATGCTGGCTCCTCACGTCGAGATATGCCACAGACATCCCATGCTGTTGATGGAGTCATCAGATCTATTACACAACATCCTCACTTTTTTCCTGCCTCTCCTGCGATGCCACCCCATTCCCTTCACAACCCGAGTTTTGTCAAACTAGGTTATGTTCTTGATTATTCACGCATAACAACTCAGTCCGGACCCACCCCTTCCTATGTGCCTCCTACACCAGCTCCTCACATTCATGGACTGACTTGTTCAACACACTTATGTAATAACCCAATGAACAGCTTCAGAGCCCCACGAGCTGCTATTGTATATTATCCTCCACCTGTGCAACCTACTCCATCTCCAGCCTCGACTCCTACTTCTTCTACAATACAGGTCTACACATAGAAGAACATCCCTAACCAACCTGCCCTCAATAACCAACAAGGGAAGGGAATGAATAAGAGAGGTAGAAATCGAGGTAACAACTAGAGTTATGAAGGTGGTCAACAAGAAAACCCTTCGAACAATAATGATTTTGAACCCCCTGCACAGAATCCCCAATGTCCCTCTAGACCTGAGAAGAACCCATAGTTATGGACTAACCATCCGTGAGCCATTTTTAACACTTATGACCATTGTAGTCATTGGTGTCCTCACTTGAATAACATCCACCACTTACTCCAAAACAATAGTCAACATGACCCCAATGTGGCTGCTTCGACTCAGGAAAACCAAGCACCACCAAGTCCTCCACTTATATTTCTCCAAAAACCCCCTACAACACCAAGGAATGGTCGCAACCCAACCCTTTCCCCCACAGACTCCTACAACCACTTCTATGGCTCAACCCATTAATCCTGGTGTCCATCACCTCATGACGTTATCTTCTGATGTCAACCTACAGAATCAATGGAACCAATGTGGTTCCACAAAAAAAACCTTTGTCCCATCTACAACATCTACCTCCACCACTCCTAATATGTATTTGAATCTATCGAGACCCCCTACATATGGGACTGTGAAAGTCCCGCAATTCCCTTTACGTCATGTCATGAGCAACACCACTACCAGAGATGTGCTCAGATATAGTATTGTTGACGATTTCACCCAATCTCCCACAACCATGTATTCTTTGGAAGTTCTAAAATTTTTTCGATCACAACGTGAAGTGTTGTTATCTATGTTAGGTGTTGTCAATCCTTCTGATTCTAGGTTCATCACCTTTGACCTAAATCAAGGAGAAACCCAAATGCCATCATTCGTTGCCTTCCAAGTTTCAGTCATGATTCATAATTTGGTTATTCATCGATGCAAAATTGATGAGGGGGAGTCCACCTGTGTTATGTTAACCTTTGTTTGGAAGAAACTCAGATCCCCAACCCTTCAACATTCTTCCATTTCCCTCCACACCTATTATATTCACTCTGCTCAACCTTAAGGTGTCCTCATGAATGTCCATGTTGAGTTATCCATCAAAACAATGTTGATTGACATTGAGGTTTTTAATTCCCAACTTGATTACAACATCCTCCTAAGACGTAGTTATATGTATGCAATGTGAGTCAATTCCTCTACTGTCTTTTGACTATGGATGTTCCCTCATGGTAGGAATATCGTGACCATCGACCGACTGGCGTACTATGATCCAAAGGTACCAACCACACCAGGCATGTGCTTCCAACTAATGACATTACTATCAAGAGCGTGTCCATACCATACATGTCTGACATTATCTCGGGCTTGTTTTCCAATGCTCCTATGAAAGACACCTTTTGTCCTTACCACCTCATCCATTGCTGACTAATATATTAGATTCATGCACTATCAGATCTGGTAGCATTCCGACCTCTTTGCAACCTCAGTCACAAACCCAACTACCTACCTGAGGGAATTATTGGGGTTCACTCCATGTGCACATGATTCCCTTCTTCTTTCCATCATCCAACATCATGAGCAAGCCTATCATGGATACTCTCAACCTTCCTGGTTTCACTTTGGGTATTATTGTGTGGTACCTCGATCCACCTACTCCCTCCCTAACTCCATAGGCTGCATTGAATCTTGTTCAACCTATTAATAGAGTTTTGCACCCACCTCCTGTGACACTAATGACTATTCATGTCCCTACTACTGCACCTCCTCCTCTGAATAAGGTTGGGGGGAAGGAGACCAAAGTAATGACAGAACCACATCCTTCGCTTACATGAGTCTTTATGCGAGGTGCAAGGCCATGCGACACATAATTGTCCCTATTTTCCTATCCTTCACAACCACATGCACAATGTAGTCGAGACTAATGATTTTCCATTTGTCAATGTTCTAGCCATACCCATGGTGAAAAATAATTCATTGTGAACCAACCATCCATGTGACATTTTTGGCCTATATGGTCATTCTTCACACCATTTTCCAAACTTTCCTGAGTACCGATCGCTCCTTAGTGACCTTCACAAAGATTCTCACGAGTCCGACATTACTATTCTTGAGGAGATCCACCCTCCATCTTCTTCCTCGAACACCACCGACACCATCTACACGATCTATAACTATAGTATTCCTTTCCTATCCTCAACCGTGGAGCATACCTATGATCTATTCCGACACCACTTTCATGGCGATGGAGAGATCCTTGAAAACACCACCGATTTTACCCCATTTCACTTATTCCATGGTGTGGAATTGGTTCTTCCCATTGAATGCTATATTTTGTCATTCTTCCTTGCCATCGAACTTTTACCTGATACTTCACCATTAGAAAAACACCTACTTATGCTTGAACATACCAATGAGGATCATCACACTACTCTCCAGATGATCGAAGCGACCAAGACTCGGTCAAATTCCCATTATGACTCCCATGTCCATCCACACACCTTTAGCGAGGGGGGCCTAATCCTTGTCTATGACCAAGCCAATGATAAGTTAGGGAAAGGGAAGTTTGATTATATGTGGTATGGCCCATATGTCATCCATCGATATCTCGGCAAGGGAGCATATATACCTGCTGACTGTGAAGGATACCCATTGAAGAATACTCACAATGGGATATACCTCAAGAGGTTCTATTCTTGAAGTCTCTCACCATGAGTACCCTTGTATCATAGTTTTTCTTTCTTATTTTACACTATTTTTACCACAAGTCCATGAGCCCCTCTAGTAGTCACTCCATGTCTAGCTACAATGAATCCATTGTAGCACTCTATTGCATCCTTTGCACATGATCGGGTGGATATAACCCCTCCACCCTACCCCTGCGACGTTGGTACCCTGCTGGAGGGTGCAGTCCCATGTCTCCACATGCACATAGTATGTTGTCAATATACCACACACATGATCTAACTAAGACTAAGCCACAGAACTATATATAATGAATGAAACCATAAAAGAATCATGTATACGTACTGTCAGGTCCTCAGACCTTCCCTAGAGGTTGAGGCCTCTTCGGATCTCCCCATTAGTCCATGCTCGTGTATGGATCATCCTTTATGAGAATAGGAAGTTGCAACCATTGTGCAAAAAACTCTCAGGTGAAGAGACAACCTACTAGACTGCCTCCCTCCCTAATGATTTTTTTGTCCATTTGTCAGAAGTCACCTCGATTTGGTTCCATCACGCGAATCACCCCACACATGTATTAACATGTTCACTAGCCCTCTTCTCCATACATACTGCATAGTTGGCCTTATTTTACCTCCATACATTGTCCTGCAAGGAGGCCCCATCAAGTCTTCCACTGTTATTCTTATCAGCCATGTTCACAACATAACCTATTTCCATACATCAAACACTTTGTTGACGTGCCGAGTTGGCACAATAGTCAACTAAGAGACAACTTGATCCAAAAGCTTTCAAAGCTGCTCTCATTCGTTAGGCAGCTGTCTCTGACGGGATTAAGGACCCATTGCCTTCCCTAAATTACTCCCAGCTACAGGAGAAAGACTCAAAGGAAAAATGAAGTTAATGTTTGTTAACTAAATCTATACTACACCTACGAATATACAAAGAAAACTGTTGAAGATAATTACTGAGTTAGTTGATATTTTACACAACTAATAACTCAAAATTAATCTAGTTAAATCAATTAACCTATGAGTGCAAAAATCAATAGTTAAGAAAATATTAACGAATTCAAACCAATTACATAAATTACACTATAGGCACATGTACATTAATAACAAGACTGAAAGGTAACTTGGCAGAGTGTAAGTGTAAAAATATGATTGAATATAGTTTATATAAATTAAATAAAAACTACCAGTTATATATCCTGCGTAACCTATCTTGATCAGGAGCATGATATTATTTAACACTGGAATCAACTTGCAAATAATGATAGCGTGCTGAGAATCCTGAAAACTTCAGAAGAAATTCTAAGATTTAAACAAGACAACACAGAGAACAAGTATATCACATACATTAAAATGATAACATCAAATTTACTATATGACATGAATTTGCAAGTTAAACTAGCATAAATCGACAGTTAAACATGATGCATTTGTACATTTCTTTAAAGAAATATAACAAAACATAAAGAGTACGAAAAGAAATAACAAGATCATACGATACTATAACTACATTTCCACAGTAAAAATACTACAAGTATATTTATAAATATCACCAGTCAAAAGATGCTGCAACTGCTAACAAGAAATTGTCTTTAGCTACAGGAAATGATAAAGTGATCCTGTTTTTTTCTCTCCCCCAAACCAATGACCCCATTACAGTAAAACCATGTCTCCCTAAATACATTCAATCTCATCTAGAGATTGTTCTAGAAAACAGGAAACTACATCATCGTAATCTTAACCAATTTCATTCAAAAATAGTAAAATGACAAATGAAATTGTCATTTTCTATATACGTCGTGATATCCCAAACTTGAAAAGATTCGACTTATAGTGCTAAATCATAGAATGATAAAGACAATAGTATTTGAGTGACACCTAGGAGACAACATGTCCATAATTGAAAACGATTTCAACTAATTCATTTATAATTCTCTGGAGATCATCCTAAAAACGAGCGGTCACCAAAATTCAGGAACAACACATATGGAAAACCAAGCGAATCATCTACAAAATCACACAGTAGGAATTAGTACAAACACGAGGGTAAATAAACTAAATGTCGTAATCCACCAACTAACTTAAAAGAATACCTGGAAAACAAAAATCACTTCATTATCATTTGCTGCTTTTACTAACAAACTTCAAACCTGAAATAATTTTAGACATATGTACATAAGTGAGTATCCCCAAAATACTATGATTTAACAGGAGTATTGAAAACCTGTATATTCACACCAGTCACCGGATTTTGTGAAAATGGAACCTGTGAGTGACCTTTAAGCTGCATCAAAGTGACCTAAGCGTTTAGCTCATGTACTCTTTCCTCATTTTTAAGATTCTCATGTTGCAGTCTCATAACTCTCCGAATTAATTTGTTCTTGCGTCTCTTCAGACCCAAGATGCATTTATCAGCTGAATCGGATCTCTCCTGCAAATTCACATTTTCAGCTTTCACAGGATCACTACGTGCCACCATCTCTATTATTTCTACCTCCATTCCATGTATCTTGTCAAGCAAACAATTAACGAATAGTGGGTGAATTGCTTCACCAATTCGATAAGGAGCAGGTAGATTCCCTTCAATAGATTTGCCCTTAATTGGAGGATCGAGCACAGAACCAATTTGAGGATTCTTATCAGAAACATGAGGACTATGCTCTATCGGGTGAGTGATAGGTTTGGAATCCATATTAGGGCCATCATGCGAGACAGGTCCATTCTCTTCCTCATCCAATACAACAGTTTCAACGTCTTTGTTATTCTTCACAGAAGACTTAACAGCACTGGCTCTGGACACCATACTCCTAGTAAACCTACTTGTAACCTTAACATTTGGCTTCTTTCTCATCGGTCTGCAGGATTTGTCATTACGGTTTGGCGTTTCTGGGAAAAGGTTTAGGGATTTCCTCCTTCGCTTGGAACGCATGAGAGAACCAGGACTTTGCGCAGGAGTGGGAGTGGAATCTTCGTGGATGCTAGGGTTTGCACAATCATTAGGGTTTGGCATAGGATCATGTACAGGTGAAGTCGGGACTTCACAAGGCTACTGATGCCTTGCACACTCCTCTACACAATCGAATTGAAAATGGCAAAATGCCGTAAAACCATTCTGCTCAAGAGAATCTTCCCATGACTGATTTCGTTTAGATAGCTCCCTCTCCACCAACATCCTAACAAGACCATGGTGAAAGAGACTCCGACCGATATTCTTAGGACCCTTTTTGATGGCCAAAGACATCTTGGTCATGCTTTGAACTAAATAATAGGGTAAATTGATAGGTAGACCGAGAAAAACAGTCATCAATCTAAGGTGATAAACATATGCAGAGGAAAGACGGCCCTCACAAGTCACATACCTATGAATGACATTCAAAACTGGTCACCATTCTTTTTTGAAATATTTGTGCAACACACCGGCCCTGAAGGACATGTCCTGGCAAGGGTTCTTTAACATCTGCCTCCATTCAGTAGCTTTCATCTGCTTGGATTTGAACCAATGCTCACCTGTTAATGGTAGGCCCGTGGCCAAGGAGACTAAGCGCTCATCAAATCTGAACTGAAGGTCAGCCACCTTAACTCTAGCATCAACCAGCGAGAGGGAAAATAACCTAGTAACCTCAGGGTTCGAGTCTGCGAACTTACGAAAAAATGGAAGCCACCTAACTGCTTCTACCTTGGCTAGGAGCTCTAGGTTCCTATCAAGAAGTTTTGTGTCATTAGGTTCAACCCTAACAATCGGGGGCATTGCTGTGAATGCGAATGCACGCACTTGCACACAAAGGAGATACAATGGACCGCAACAAGACAGAATGCTGGAGAGCGAGCATTCGGGATGAAAACCAAGAAAAAACCACAAACAATGAAACCCGAATCTTTCATAAACGAAATGCGACATGAGTAAACTCAGACAAGAACCCTGTAAACTCAGTATGAGCGAGCAGGAATGATTACACAGAGAGGTCATCACAAAAATGGAAAGAGGGGGCAAAGACTCCAGAACAACCTCACCTTGCCATGATTTATTCGGCTCGATCATAATAAAAGCACACAATGCATAGAGCATAGGTGTTCAACAAGCAGGAAGACACGACGCTGAGCTCGTACTACAATTAAATGTCATTATAGAGTTATGTACGAGTATAATGATGACATATCAGCCTTCAATCAAGTGTATCGGCTTTGGGAATGGCGATGCGAATTACACCAACCATAAGGAATGAACCTTGGGTGTTAAAATGTCGACCTTACTATATAATGATTTCAAGCTTCAAAAATGGCGAACATACTACGTGAAACACATGACATAACCAATTATATCAACCCGAACCCTTACATGCAAGAATATAAGTTATGTATGGAGCATATTATAAAGATCGAGATCTAATACTTATAATTAGGTTATGTATAATTCGAATATTAGAGGACAAACCTTGGAGATAAAAATTTGCGTGGACTTTTGATAAGGTGCTAGAACGTGCAAAGGTCGACCATTCCAATTTTCACAACCATATTACATTAGCAATTAAAACTAAAAATATCAAATGATAAATGTTCAAATAAGGCTCATGACTAGGGTATGGTGAAAGGTAGATAAACAAAAACACTTACCCCTTAATTTGAGATGCAAACCCATTTAAAATAATGGTTTCAATATAGTAATTTTTCCAACTAGCCATGGTTCGCAAGGTTATAAAAACAATGGAATTCCACCATTTTAGTAGCTCCTGCTTTCATTCCTGAATGTAAGAAATTTAAATATTTCATCAAACAAAATTTTATTTTGTTTGATGAAATTTATTTTAAGCTCAAAGTTTTATTTTGTTTGATAGAACTTTTGAAGCTGTTGGGTAGGGGCACAACAGATGGTGACTAACTGGGCAGAACAGTTATCTCTATTTCCTTAACCTAAAACCATGCGATCAAATAAATTAGATCCCCCATGCATATCACTGTAAGAATCAAATTTTAGCATCTTGAACAGATTCAGAAATTTCATATTCCTAAAGCTTACTAGAAATTTACACTTTAAATTATTTATTTGATAAGGATCAGGTTTCTCACAAAAATCAGTCCAAATGAAGTAAAATAGTAGGTGACTTGGTTTTGAATAATAAAGTCTCAATACCACAAGCATGGCCCTACTCCCAGCAGGCATCCATAGCCTCGACAAGATTGCTTCAAATCCCAAAGAATGCCAGTATCCCATCTGCCAATTATAGATAGACAATTCTGGTTAGGTTGAACTGTTACCATCATTTATTATTATTTTTATTATTATTATTATTATTATTATTATTATTTTTTAATTCTGAAGTCGACGGTTCTGGCTTGGTAACTAGGTAGTAACCATGTAAGTCACCAATATGCACTACAGTAAATAAACAGGCTCGTAATGAGACCTTTTATCCCTTAGCGTTTTTTCCAAAGGCCATTGTCTCGGCTTGGTGACCGGAAGCGACAATGTTACTAAGCACAAGTCTATGATCCTGAATAGACTGGCTCATTATGAGACCCTTTGTCCTTCAAATTATGTCAAAAATTTAAAAAAAAAATATATTCAAATCCAACCATGGCCAGATTGTAGTTATATTTAATCTCGAATGAGATCGTCTTAGCAGATGGGGAGGAAAGTCTAACTCTCTTAACGAGAGGGGGTGGCATAAAAGACTTGAATAGATAACCTTGACAAATACTGCCCTAATCCTTCTGCCATCTTATTAATTTATATTTACATGATTTAGGAGCTTCTGGTACAATTTAGAGAGACGAAAAATCATCCACTGTTCAAGATGTAAAACAGCATAACAATATTAGGGATAGTAAAACCATGATGCATGATTTGTGGATCAATCACAGGATTTGGCGAAAAGTCATCAGCCCAAAATTAATGAATTGATCACTCTAAAAAAAAAATTGTGCAAATAAATAGCAAATAGATGTGAGAAAATATTCAAAGCAAACAAATAAAATGAACACACTTAAAAAAATTACAGAAACTGAGAAAACCACACAGGGTATGTACAGGATAATCCCTTAATGGGGATCAATAGAAATATTTTTTGATCAGATGGCCATTTACCGGAAGGTTCTCGATATCTCCCCCCAGCGTCTGCAAACTAAATGTGCTAGCACCAAGCTTTTCTATAATGATAAACAGTCCCAACCACATGCATTGGAACTTGCTATGTTTTCCTCTGTCCTCGTGCTCTTTGTCCCATTTCAGAACTAGGTCACCTACTTCCAAATCCCTACTAGCTGATTTTCTATGATCGAACCAGTGTTTCACTATCTTCTGGTGTTGGTCAAACTTTTTTCTGGCTAACTCTCTTTCTTCCTCCAGTTTAAGCAGAATATTAATCTGATGTTCCATGGAGAACATGCTGTTTCCTGCACTGATTGGGAGAGCTGTAGAGATGGTCAAAATAGATGGGGAGGCAAGATAGATTCTTTACCATATACTAGGAAAAAAGGAGAATTACCTATGGCAGCCTTGGGTGTCACTCTGTCAGCCCACAGGGCATTTGATAAGGCATTGTGCCAATTTCTATGATGATTAACCACTGTGCGTTTCAGAATTTTGATTAAACTTTTATTGGAAGATTCAACTAATCTGTTACCCTGAGGATAATAATTAGCTGAATACTTTAAATTTATACCCTTTTCCAATGCATATTCTATTAATTTTACAGAAGAAAAATATGTTGCATTGTCAAAAATCAAAGATTCGGGAACGCTAAACCTGGTGACAATAAAAGAATCAAGGAATGATATCACATGTTCTGAGTTAACCACTCACAAAGGGATGGCTTTGACCCATTTAGTGAAATAATTGGTTGCTGTCAGAATGTATTTGTGCTGTTGTGAAGAATCTTGTGTAATTGTACCAACAATGTCCAAACCCCATTGTTGAAATGGAACTTTGACAATAAAAGGCTGAAGAGGTAATGCTGCTTTCTTAAGTCTTCCGCCTGCTTTCTGACACTCCTGACATTTCCTAGCAAAGGCAAATGCATCCCTAAACAACGTAGGCCAGTAATATCTAGCTCTGAGTACTTTATGTGCAGTGGTATCTCTACCAAAGTGTCCCCCGGCTGGCCCTGCATGTAATTGAGACAACACACTATCAGCGTCATTTCTTTCTAAACAATGAAGGAGGACCCCTTCAAAATTCTTTTTGAACAGAATGTTATCAATCAGCTGATAAGGGGCAGATCTTAATCTGAAAGCCCTTTTTCTATGTGAGTCTAAATGTTTAGGAGCATTTCCATGCAATAAAAAGAACTTAATGTCATGATAACAGGAACCAGAGGGGGCTGAGATTGAAACAAATTCCCTTTCAAACAAAGAATGTTCATCAATGAAGTACAGATCAGATTCAGACATGTCTGAAGATCCGGCCGCCAACTTACAAAGTCCCTGTCCTCTGACAATATTCAAAGGCTTGATTTCCAGGTCATACTCCTAAAGTGCTGTAACCCAATGAGCTCGCTTTTCTCCCAGGTCCTTTTCCACCAAAAGATTTCTAACTGCGGAATACGGCACAATAACCTTGGTATGAGACTTCAGCAGATAAGGCCTAAAATGTTTTACTGACTTAAAGACAGCAAACGCATCTTTGTCCACTTCTGGATAATTGAGCTCTGCACCGTTAAAACCAGAACTTGTAAAAGAAATGGGAGCTTCATTGTTTTCCTAATTTTTCTGCATTAAAACAGCGGCATATGAAGAGTTAGAAGCAAAAGTGTACAAAATCAATGGTTTAGAGAAATCCGGGCTTGTTAAGGTAGGATCTTCAGCAATAGATTTTAATATATCATTAAAGGACTGCTTTTCTTCAGCAGACCATTTGAAATCAGCATCTTTCTTAGTCATTTTCTTAAGTGGTCTGACAATCTCAATGAAACCAGGAATAAACCTGGAGACAAAGTTTATTTTCCCTAGAAATGATTGCATGGTTTTCTTTGAGTGAGGCATAGAAATCTGTGCTATAGCCTGGGTACGTTCAAGGTCAATATTGATACCTTGTTTTGAAACTACAAAACCCAATAACTTACCTTCTGTAACTGCAAAGATGGATTTCTTGGGATTCAGGGAGATCCCATATTTCCTGCAACGCTCGAAAACCCAGTAAGATGTGTTAGGTGATCAGCTCTATTTTTTGAAAAGACGGTTATATCATCCAGGTAAATGACAACAAATTGGCCAATCAGGCCTCTGAACGCAATATCCATTGCCCTTTGAAACGTTTCTCTGGCATTAATTAAACCAAATGACATTTTCCTATAGGCATAAGTTCCCCATGGGGTTTTGAAGGTTGTTTTGAACTGATCTGTTTTGGACACTAACACTTGGTTGTATCTTGAAAAGCCATCTAAAAGTGAGAACATTTCAGATCCAGAAACCTGTTGTAATATTTTTTCCATAGGGGGAACGGGATGATTATCTTTTTCTGAAACCTTGTTGAGATTTTGGAAATCGACACATAATCTAATCTCACCATTTTTCTTTCTAACCAGGAGGAGATTTGCCATCCACTGCATATGCCTCACTGGAAATTTATTCTAGCAGCGAGGAGTTTGTTAAGCTCTTTCTTAATAGTCGGTTCCAGGCTAGGGTGCATTTTCCTCAACTTATGCTGGAAAGGTTTAGCCTGTTGTTTCATGGGTATGACATGTTGCATTATGTTAGGATCAAATGTCTTAATATCATCATATGTCCAAGAAAAAATGTCTTTAAACTCATTAAAGAGTCATATGAAGGCTGTTTTTTCTTGGGGGGTACATGTACTGCCCAGATTGACACATTGAGGGTTGTGTTCGGTGCCTAAATTTATGACTTCAGATTGCATAGTGGAGCTGTTGGTTTTACAGTTCCTTGCACCTTTAAATTTGTCCTTCAAATCATAGAAATTCTCAAGTTTAATTACAGATCTAGGAAGGGTACTGACCTGACTAAGAGATTCTTCAATTGAACAAGGTTTATGAATTCACGAAAAATTGTACAGATATTCATCATGAGTTATTTCATCGATGGCTGCGTCTTTGAAGGTATCCTTCATGGTCAAGAACTCGATTAGCTTCCCGTCATGGTCAAAAACTCTCCAATTGACAATATTATCAGGTATGGAAGGCCTGAACAACAGTTCGACAGAGAAAGAATCAGCTAACATCCCTTCTGATGGAATTAACCTTGAAGCAACGCTAGATAATAGATCTGATTCCTTATTCAAATAACGACGAATAGAATTTATGTTAAAAGATTCAAATGATAATAACAAATTCCACACCTCTGTCTGGTAATTTCTTAGATGTCCAGTAATGCAATGTATAGTGTTGCGTACCTGCCTAACGATAATTTCAGAGTCTCCTAACACTACCAAATCTTTAGCTCCTAGATCAATTGCCTTTTTCAGCCCTTGAATAAGAGCTTCATATTCAACAATATTATTGGTACACTCAAATTCCAACCTGCAAGCAATAAAATACCTTTTTCTGTGGGGATCTATTAACAAACAACCGGCCCCAGCTCCTTCCTTTGACTTAGACCCGTCAAAGTATAAAGACCAGAGCCCATTATTCAGGTCTAAATGTGCAGTGTTCAGAACCAGAATTTCGTCTGAAACTTGCGTAAAATGAAAAACTTCGGATTGCTGTTTTGGATCTTGGACTGAGGATGTCTCAGCCTCAAGGTTTCCAAAGAATGAATCAACCATGTAATTTCCCATTATTGTATCAGTGAATAACACTGGCTCATTTGAGTCATCCAGTTTGGTGACCGTGTGCTTCATATAATGCTCTTGATCAATTCTAATTTTGTTTGGGCGGCCATTCTGAGGAAGCCATAAGTGTGACCAGTCCGTTGCAAAATATCCTTTCAATTTTTTAGACCAATCTCTGCTGAGGAATAAGCCATATGCCTCAGGGATATCTGCAACAATTATGTCAATGATGAAATGAACCTGAGGGTTTGAGGCTAACCTTATCAGTACTTCATTCAACTTCCCTATTACCTTTACATTAGATCAGTTAAGTTGCACAATGCTCGTATCACATGGTACGGGGACTACATTAAGTTTTTTGCATACCGAATATGGCATGACGTTTTTCGAAGCCCCTGAATCTATCATACAATTGTGTACTTTACGATTGCATATTTCAAATGTAAGCAGAAAAGGAGGAGTTGAGGAATCTGATTTCTTGCCTATGGACAAGGCATTGACTGAATATTTTGTTGGGTTGTCTTTGGTACTAGCAGAACTATTTTGAGTGGAGGGAGTTTTGCCATTTTTACTTAGAGAAACCCCTTGCATCATGTTATCTCGAATCATAGGAAATTTAAGGAGTTCATAGATAGAAATATTAGCTCTGATTTTCTTCAAATTCTCAACCAGATCATACTCTAAATCAAGAGAAGGTGTGGACTTAGTGTTCGAAGGCTAGTTTTTTGTTTTGACAGTTAAACTGTCATCTGTAGGTGTTGTGGAAGGTTCCCCTGAGGACTGATTTTTCTTGCTTCTAGTATTATATTGATGATGATTGACATTCACAATAGAAACATCTTCATCATCAGTCAATTTTGTGGTATCCCAGAAGTGACTAATAGTTTGAGGAGGTTTTTCTTCAGTGTTATTATCCGTGCCTTGGGTATCTTCAGAATTATGTCCTGAAGATTGGGTTTCATTTTTAGTTGATGTTTCTAGGCCTGAGACTAATAATTTTAGGAAGCTATTAATTTCATCCACGTTATTAGCCTCAGAGGGTGGGTTCTGTTTAGCAGCTGTATTTTGGAATGGTCTTCTAAAAGGCTGTCTAGGTGGTTCTTTATTTGGAGTACTTTCAGAAGTACCTTTCTTCAAATCAATGATTTCATTGGACAGCTTCTTTATGACTCTCTGGAGGCTATCTAAATCTAGCACATCTTGAACTTTCTTCTTAGGATTGGTGGTCTTGGAAGGACTCTCACTCTTTTTGCGAGAAGAAGATGCAGAATCTATGTCTATCCCAGGGTTCATCTTAATAGCAGACATGTCCTTTTCGACCTTGATGGCTTCATCGAAGGTTTCAGTGAGAGTGGGTTTAGCCGCTCTCCTGACAAACATGGCCATAGACACAGGCAGGGCTGAAGTATAGAATTCAATAGTAACATCTTCAACACGCCTTGAGGCAGCAAGGATTCTGTTTCAAAGAGTCAAGAATCATTGGTTAAAATATTTGACTTTCTCCTTCGTTTCCATACGGATCCTAGACAATTCTAACACCAACATAGCTGGAGTCTTATCGTCTCTGAACTTGTTCATGAAATCCAACTCGAATTCATTCCAACTGGTAATGGAACCAGCAGTAAGTGAGAAATACCAAGTCGAGGCTTTACCCTCAAATGTGTAAGGGAAAAGTCGACAGACTACATCCTCGTGCTCAACATTCAAAAGCCGAACTGCTAGCATGAATTTTTTTACATGATCTTCTGTAGGCTCTTTCAGCTCGGGATTGAATTTGGGCAATAATTTCTCGGGATGCTTTGGTAAAGGATGTTGATCACCTGGAACAACAACCGCATCCTGAGCTAACCATGGCATATTGGCATTGGGGTTTGGGTTTAAATTCGCCATGTTTCTTGGTGATGGAGGTGGTGAAGGTGGTGCTTGAAAAATGTGTGGAGGTGAATGTGGTGGTGATGAGAGTTGACTAGACCCTCCCGAAGCAGGTGGTCCTGAAGAAGATGAAGGTTGATTGGTGCCTATCCGAAACTGTTGTAATTGCTGGTCAAGGAAGACACCTAAAGGTTGATTCTGTTCTTCAGAAGTAGACTCACTATGGTGAGTGTGTGGATGCCTGATCTATAGAAGAGGCAATTCTTTCGGTGGGATCCCAGTGAGATTTGAATAAGCTCTAGTTAAAATCCTGCGGGATTCATTGATGGCCTGTTCGAATTGGTCAAGTTCTTCAGGTGGATGGGCATCACTGGAGTTAAACTGATGAATGAGATTTCGAACGGTATCATTCAACGGGGTCTCATCTAATTGCGATGACTAGAATGTTTGTGGTTGAGATGATGACTGCAATCGACATGATCTAGAAAGTGGTGTAAATTGAGGAGTAGAGGATTGATCAATTTTGTGAACATGATTGTTTTCATCAGCCATTTGCTTAAGCTGGCCCTCCTTCTAGCACAATTGTTGATGTGCCGAGTTGGCACAATAGTCAACTAAGAGACAACCCGATCCAAAATCTTTCAAAGCTGCTCTTAGTCGTTAGGTAGTTGTCTCTGACAGGATTAAGGCCCCGTTTCCTTCCCTAAATTACTCCCAGCTACAGGAGGAAGACTCAAAGGAAAAATGAAGTTAATGTTTGTTAACTAAATCTATACTACACCTACGAATATACAAAGAAATCTATTGAAGATAATTACTGAGTTAGTTGATATTTTACACAACTGATAACTCAAAATTAATCTAGTTAAACCAATTAACCTATGAGTGCAAAAATCAATAGTTAAGAAAATATTAACAAATTCAAACCAATTACATAAATTACACTATAGACACATGTACATTCATAACAAGACTGAAAGGTAACTTGATAGAGTGTAAGTGTAAAAATCTGATTGAATATAGTTTCTATAAATTAAATAAAAACTACCACTTATATATCCTACGCATCCTATCCTGATCAGGAGCATGATATTATTTAACCCTGGAATCAACTTGCAAATAATGATAACATGTTGAGAATCCTAAAAACTTCAGAAGAAATTTTGAGATTTAAACAAGACAACACAGAGAACAAGTATATCACATACATTAAAATGATAACATCAAATTTACTATGTGACATGAATTTGCAAGTTAAACCAGCATAAATCGACAGTTAAACATGATGCATTTGCACATTTCTTTAAAGAAATATAACAAAACATAAAGACTGTAAAAAGAAATAACAAGATCATACGATACTATAAATACATTTCCATAGTAAAAATACTACAAGTATATTTATAAATATCACCAGTCAAAAGATGCTGCAACTCCTAACAAGAAATTGTCTTTAGCTATAGGAAATGATAAAGTGATCCTGTTTTTTTCTCTCCCCCAAACCAACGACCCCATTAAAGTAAAACCATGTCTCCCTAAATACATTCAATCTCATTTAGAGATAGTTCTAGAAAACAGGAAACTACATCATCGTAATCTTAACCAATTTCATTCAAAAATAGTAAAATGACAAATGAAATTGTCATTTTCTATATACGTTGTGATATCCCAAACTTGAAAAGATTCGACTTATAGTGCTAAATCATAGAACAATAAAGACACTAGTAATTGAGTGACACCTGGGAGACAACATGTCCATAATTGAAAACGATTTCAACTAATTCATTTATAATTCTCCGGAGATCATCCTGAAAACGAGAAATCACCAAAATCTAGGAACAACACATCTGGAAAACCAACCAAATCATCTGCAAAATCACACAGTAGGAATTAGTACAAACACGAGGGTAAATAAAATAAATGTCATAATCCACCAACTAACTTGAAAGAATACCTGGAAAACAAAAATCACTTCATTATCATTTGCTGCTTTTACTAACAAACTTCAAACCTAAAATACTTTTAGACATATGTACAGAAGTGAGTATCCCCAAAATACTACGATTTAACAGGAGTATTGAAAACCTGTATATTCACACCAGTCACCAGATTTTGTGAAAATGGAACCTGTGAGTGACCTTTAAGCTGCATCAAAGTGACCTAAGCGTTTAGCTCACGTACTCTTTCCTCATTTTTACAATTCTCATGTTGCAGTCTCATAACTCTCCGAATTAATTTGTTCTTGTGTCTCTTCAGACCCAAGATGCATTTATCAGCTGAATTGGATCTCTCCTGCAACTTCACATTTTTAGCTTTCACAGCATCACTACGTGCCACCATCTCTATTATTTCTACCTCCATTCCACGTATCTTGTCAAGCAAACAATTAACGATTAGTGGGTGAATTGATTCACCAATTCGATAAGGAGTAGGTAGATTCCCTTCAATAGATTTTCCCTTAATTGGAGGATCGAGCACATAATCAATTTGAGGATTCTTATCAGAAACATGAGGACTGTGCTCTATTGGGTGAGTGATAGGTTCGGAATCCATATTAGGGCCATCATGCGAGATAGTGCCATTCTCTTCCTCATCCAATACAACAGTTTCAACGTCTTTGTTATTCTTCATAGAAGACTTAACAACGCTGGCTTTGGACACCATACTCCTAGTAAACCTACTTGTAACCTTAACATTTGGCTTATTGCTCATCGGTCTGCAGGATTTGTCATTATGGTTTGGCGTTTCCGGGGAAAGGTTTAGGGATTTCCTCCTTCGCTTGGAACGCATGGGAGAACCAGGACTTTGTACAGGAGTGCGAGCGGAATCTTTGTGGATGCTAGGGTTTGCACAATCATTAGGGTTTGGCATAGGCTCATGTACAGGTGAAGTTGGGACTTCACAAGGCTACTGATGCTTTGCACACTCCTCTGCACAATCGAATTGATAATGGCAAGACGTCGTAAAACCATTCTGCTCAAGAAAATCGTCCCATGACTGATTTCGTTTAAACAACTCCCTCTCCACCAACATCCTAACAAGACCATGGTGAAAGAGACTCCGACCGATATTCTTAGGACCCTTTTTGATGGCTGAAGACATCTAGGTCATGCTTTGAACTAAATAATAGGGTAAATTGATAGGTAGATGGATAAAAATAGTCATCAATCTAAGGTGATAAACATATGCAGAGGAAAGACGGCCCTCACAAGTCACATACCTATAGATGACATCCAAAACTGATCACCATTCTTTTTTGAAATATTTGCACGACACACTGGCCCTGATGGACACATCCTGGCAAGGTTTCTTTAACATCTGCCTCCATTCAATAGATTTCATCTGCTTGGATTTGAACCAATGTTCACCTGTTAACGGTAGGCCCGTGGCCAAGGAGACTGAGTGTTCATCAACTCTGAACTGAAGGTCGGCCACCTTAACTTTAGCATCAACTAGCAAGAGGGAAAATAACCTAGTAACCTCAGGGTTTGAATCTGTGAACTTACAGAAAAATGGAAGCCACCCGACTGCTTCTACCTTGGCTAGGAGCTCTGGGTTCCCGTCAAGAAGTTTCGTGTCATTAGTTTCGACCCTAACAACCGGGGCCATTGCTATGAATGCGAATGCACACAGTTGCAAATAGAGGAGATACAACGGATCACAACAAGACAGAACGCTGGAGAGCGAGCATTCGGGATGCAAACCAAGAAAAAACCACAAACAATGAAACCCGACTCTTTCATAAACAAAATGCGACATGAGTAAACTCAGGCAAGAACCCTGTAAACTCGGTATGAGCGAACAGGAATGATTACACAAAGAGGTCATCACAAAAATGGAAAGAGGCAACGAAGACTCTAGAACAACCTCACCTTGCCATGATTTATTCGGCTCGATCATAATAAAACCACACAATGCATAGAGCACAGGTGTTCAACAAGTAGGAAGACACGACGTTGAGCTCGTATTGCAATTAAATGTCATTACAGAGTTATGTACGAGTATAATGATGACATATCAGCCTTCAATCGAGTGTATCGGATTTGGGAATGGCGACGCGAATTACACCAACCATAAGGAATGAACCTTGGGTGTTAAAACGTCGACCTTACTGTATAATGATTTCAATATTCAAAAATGGTGAACATACTACGTGAAACACATGACATAACCAATTATATCAACCCCAACGCTTACATGCAAGAATATAAGTTATGTATGGAGCATATTATAAAGATCGAGATCGAATACTTATAATTAGGTTATGTATAATTCAAATATTAGAGGACAAACCTTGGAGATAAAAATTTGCATGGACTTTTGATAAGGTGCAAAAACGTGCAAAGGTCGACCATTCCAATTTTCACAACCTTATTACATTAGCAATTAAAACTAAAAATATCAAATGATAAATGTTTGAATAAGGATTATGTCTAGGGTATGGTGAAAGGTAGATAAACGAAAACACTTACCCCTTAATTTGAGACGCAAACCCATTTAAAACAATGGTTTCAATATAGTAATTTTGCCAACTAGCCATGGTTCGCAAGGTTATAAAAACAATGGAATTCCACCATTTCAGTAGCTAATGTAATTTCATCGTTTCAGTAGCTCCTGCTTTCGTTCCTGAATGTAAGAAATTTAAAATTTTGTTTGATGAAATTTATTTTAAATTCAAAGTTTTATTTTGTTTGATAGAACTTTTGAAGCTGTTTGATAGGGGCACAACAGATGACGACTAACTGGGCGAAATAGTTATCTCTGTTTCCATGACCTGAAACCCTGAGATCAAAGAAATTAGATCCCCCATCCATATCACTGTAAGAATCAAATTTTAGCATCTTGAACAGATTCAGAAATTTCATATTCCTAAAGCTTACCAGAAATTTACACTTTAAATTATTTATTTGATAAGGATAAGGTTTCTCACAAAAATCAGTCCAAATGAAGTAAAACAGTAGGTGACTTGGTTTTGAAGAATAAAGTCTCAATACCACAAGCATGGCCCTGCTGCCAGCAGGCATCCATAGCCTCAACAGGGTTGCTTCAAAGCCCAAAGAATGCCAGTATCCCATCTGCCAGTTATAGATAGACAATTTTGGTTAGGTTGAACTGTTACCATCATTTATTATTATTATTATTATTTTATTTTATTTTATTTTTTATTTTAATTTTGAAGTCCATGGTTCTGGCTTGGTAACCAGGTAGTAACCATGTCAGTCACCAATCTGCACTACAGTAAATAAATTGGCTCGTAATGAGACCTTTTATCCCTTAGCATTTTTTCCAAGGGCCATTGTCTCGGCTTGGTGACCTGAAGTGACAATGTTACTGAGCGCAAATCTATGATCCTGAATAGACTGGCTCATTATGAGACCCTCTGTCCTTTAGATTATGTCAAAAATAAAAAATAAATTATATTCAAATCCAACCATGGCCAGATTGTAGTTATATTTAATATCGAATGAGATCGTCTTAGCAGATGGGGAGGAAAGTCTAACTCTCTTAAAGAGAGGGGGTGGCGTAAAAGACTTGAATAGATAACCTTGACAAATACTGCCCTAATCCTTCTGGAATTTTTTTTGCCGAGATCCATCTTATTAATTTATATTTACATGATTTAGGAGCTTCTGGTACAATTTAGAGAGACGAAAAATCATCCACTGTTCAAGATGTAAAACAGCATAACAATATTAGGGATAGTAAAACCATGATGCATGATTTGTGGATCAATCACAGGATTCGGTGAAAAGTCATCATCCCAAAATTAATGAATTGATCACTCTAAAAAGAAAAATTATGCAAATAAACAGCAAATAGATGTGAGAAAATATTCAAAGCAAACAAATAAAATGAACACATTAAAAAAAATTCCAGAAACCGAGAAAACCACACAGGGTATGTACAGGATAATCCCTTAATGGGGATCAACAGAAATATTTTTTGATCAGATGGCCATTTACCGGAAGGTTCTCGATATCTCCCTCCAGCGTCTGCAACCTAAATGTGCTGGGACCAAGATTTTCTATAATGATAAACGGTCCCAACCACAGGCATTGGAACTTGGTATGTTTTCCTCTGTTCTTGTGCTCTTTGTCCCATTTCAGAACTAGGTCACCTACTTCCAAATCCCTACTACCTGATTTTCTATAATCGAACCAGCGTTTCACTGTCTTCTGGTGTTGGTCAAACTTTTTTCTGGCTAACTCTCTTTCTTCTTCTAGTTTAAGCAGAGTATTAATCTAATGTTCCATGGCAGAACATGTTGTTTCCTGCACTGACTGGGAGAGCCATAGAGAGGGTAAAAATAGATGGGGAGGCAAGATAACTTCTTTACTGTATACCAGGAAAAAAGGAGAATTACCTATGGCAGCCTTGGGAGTCACTCTGTCAGCCCACAGGGCATTTGATAAGGCATTGTGCTAAGTTCTATGATGATTAACCACTGTGCGTTTCAGAATTTTGATTAAATTTTTATTGGAAAATTCAGCTAATCCGTTACCCTGAGGATAATAATTAGCTGAATACTTTAACTTTATACCCTTTTCCAATGCATATTCTATTAATTTTGCAGAAGAAAAATATGTTGCATTGTCAAAAATCAAAGATTCGAGAACGCCGAACCTGGTGACAATAAAAGAATCAAGGAATGATATCACCTGTTCTGAGTTAACCACTCGCAAAGGGATGGCTTCGAACCATCTAGTGAAATAATCGGTGGCTGTCAGAATGTATTTGTGCTGCTGTGAAGAAGTTGGTGTAATTGGACCAACAATTTCCAAACCCCATTGTTGAAATGGAACTTCGACAATAAAAGGCTGAAGAGGTAATGATGCTTTCTTAAGTCTTCCACCTACTTTCTGACACTCCTGACATTTCCTAGCAAAGGAAAATGCATCCCTGAACAACATAGGCCATTAATATCCAGCGTTGAGTACTTTATGTGCAGTGGTATCTTCGCCAAAGTGTCCCCCAGCTGGCCCTGCATGTAATTGAGACAACACACTATCAGCTTCATTTCTTTCTAAAAAATGAAGGAGGACCCCTTCGAAATTCTTTTTGAATAGAATGTTATCAATCAGCTGATAAGGGGTAGATCTTAATCTCAAATCCTTTTTTCTACGTGAGTCTAAATGTTTAGGAGCATTTCCATGCAATAAAAAGAACTTAATGTCATGATACCAGGAACTAGAGGGGGCTGAGATTGGAAAAACTTCCCTTTCAAACAGAGAATGTTCATCAATGAAGTGCAGATCAGATTCAGACATGACTGAAGATCCGGTCGCCAACTTACAAAGTCCCCGTCCTCTGAAAAACATGCGAGGGAAAACACCTAGCTAGCTACAGCTACATGAAGAAAAACATGTATAGGTGAGGAATGGAATGGGAACCAATTTCTGGGTGTTTTCTTTCCCCACAAGAAAAAACAAGATTTTCCAAAATTGATGGCTTTCCCCAATATGAAATGGACTGCCATACCTCTCCATTTCCAATGCATTAACTGCCTCAACCAACTTCTGAAATAATTAAATGATGGGGTGCATAAGAAAAAATGGGTATTTGAGATTTCATAGGTTCTCTCATTGATGGCTTAACACTATTAGCTCAAGGGTTTGAATAATTTCCCTCCCTATTCCTTGTGAAATCATGCCCCCGTCTCTTGTTGCATTGCATAGCTAGTTGTGCGTATTTTTATTAAATTACATATTTACATGATTCCTTGATTACATATTGTTCCTAGCTAGCATGAGAACCTCCAATACATAAAATAATAAATTGATGGCAGGGCCTTTGCCTTGAGATACTCACCATGATTGAATAACAATATTGATATCGTTTACAATTTTAATGCAATAGGGGTCAAAATTGGGATATTACATTTTGTATTACTCTGAACAAAGGAATTTTGAGTCCCACATACTCCTCTGCTTCTGTTCCCCCATTCAGTGTGTCACTCCCTTGATTTCTCCACATTTTTGGTTATGGGCCCCTCAAGCTTCTAATCAAGGAAACATCATTTCCTTATTAGTTGCAGGTATTCCTCTATCGATTTCAACACATCTATTGCAAAGGATAGACCCATAGGTCCTTGTATCATGCTTTCATCCACCTCATTGATGAGTTCCTTGGACCACTTGAAAGGAGTCATTAGTGCGTTTTGGGTTAGTTGTGTCTCACATGCTAGACTCTAGCTACATCATCGCACAGTTGAGATTTGTACAAGGTATTGTTCCATTCATTATTTAGTCAAAGACCTAGTTGTCACCTAATTCTAGCCCATTGGTGAGTCTATTTATGGGACCCATACAGTCTCATGTCCTTTGTGATTTCTGAGATGCATTGGAAACATTCTTTGAAATCCCATCAGTGTCATGCCTCCATGTATCTCCAGTACTTGCTGCTATACATTGTACCATAGATATTATAACTCTCAGTCATTGAGTCCATTGAGTTATGTACACCTCTAGATCCAACAAAGCATCAGTTGTGATGATATTGCATTATATGAGAATGCCATTGTTCCTATGTATCAGTTCTTCAGATCAACATTTGTATTCAACCTCCCATTGAGGCCACCAATATATATCACTGGTTGTATATGTATTGATACGATCCGATTATTTGAGCCTTGATCCCTATTATTTATTATTTGAGATATTGTTACGAGCATGGGTATGCTCACCTCATCCATATACATGTCTAATATTTTATGTACCTTATCCATTTTTGAGAAGTAATACAAAACTAAAAGCCACCATAGTTCGAACAAGGAGAATGCACTCCTCCACGGTCCTCTTTAGTCTCTCCATCATTGTCACCATTTTCCTATGATCCTATGATGTCTATCAGCCATACGATGAGCTTCTGCCCTCACACATCAAGGGTTAATATCTTAAATCTAAGATTTGTTCACCTATCTCTCTATGGTCTAAACCATAATCATACACTATATTCCCACCATTATTTCCTCCATTTTGAACTTCACAATGGTATTTCCACTAAATATGGTCCAAAACATCATTATTCCTTTCCATAAATCAAGGGATTATGAGCATTTATTGCAATTTATCCCCACTCTCTCCAAAAATGGTCAAAGACCCTAAAAATGAGAATGGGTCAAAATACCATAGATAAATATGATGGAAAATAAAATACCATGGGTCATTTTCGTGGGTCAAAAATCCTTGGACCATCCTATAATTACATTATGAATGCCTCCCCCAAAACACTTTTTTCCATCTTCTCTTAGTCACACTATACACTTTTTTTACCATTATCCCCATATTTTGCCACACCATTCCCCACGGTGTACATTAATTTCACTTCGTATCCATTTGGATCCATTCCCCCATTTGAAAACTATTCATGGAAGAGACTGGAGACCGAAACCGTGGAGTTGCGGGACCATTTCCAAGGACAGCTATGGTGTCCCACATTTCAAAAAATCTATTTTTGTTCTTGTTATGCATTAGTTAGTAGTATATGTTTGAAAAACCCTAAAAAATATTGTTATTGTTGTCTTGTTTCTTTTTGTTGTTGTTGAACTCTACCCTATGACCAGCATTGTCTAGGGTTGGTTCTTTTTCATGTAGTTGGGGAGAAATCCCCACTACAGGGAAAGTGAAAGGTAATTGAATGGTGTAGATTTAATTTATTATACAATTAATTTTTCAATTTCATATATATATATATATATCCAATAGAAAATTTCATTTTATTCTTATCGAATAAACTTGAACTGCTCACTTGGAGATTACATCATTATATATTAGCCTTGAAGGCTTAAAAAATGTTTCATAAAAGCATATATTGGATCTTACATCGAACTATTTTATCCTTGAAAGCTTAAAAATTTATCTGTATTTTCAAACATAAAAGCAAGCTTTACATTATTGCCTCAAATTTTTACAAAAAACTTCTTTTTACATTATTGTGTATATATATAATACTCATGTAATTTTTACTATTCCATCAATATTTTAAGGTAAACCTAATTTCCTTTAATGATAACTAATTTACAATTCTTAATTGTTATTTTTTTCATATAGTTGGTTGTGTGTGGGATGCACTACATTTATACATTGCAAATAATCTTGACTGGATGGAGGAATTGATAGAACGACCTATACAATTATATGGTACCTTACGATGGGAAGGGATTAATAAATTGATTAAAATAATGCATCGGTATCGAGAAGATTATCCCGGTGAACTTACACAAAGGGAAATTGATTTAGCCTATGGTTTAAAAGATAAAAAGTCAACTATATTTACCTTGGTCATCTTTTGTTGTTGTTTCCAATTATATCCATGTATTTTTTTTCCTTGATTTCTTCTTATATATTTATTTAATGAGTTGAGCATGATCCAGTTGACACACCAAAAGGATATGTGGTGATATCGTCATAAATTTCACATCAAAAAGTTGGATTACAAGAAGAAAACATCCAATTGTGGGATAGATACAGTTTTTCAAGTAACTAATGTTTCCTCTAGAAGTGACAAGCATCCAAAAGTATCTAAAAATAGGTAGTATGGTTATTTTGAATATACAATTGAGTGTGACTTTAATTCCTTGAAAATAGTTATATTTGAGGTCAAATGGTATAGGCTATGAATGAATGAACGTGATCCCGAAAGAACTATTTTTCAGCATGTCAATGGATTTACCATGGTTTATACAAGGGCACTTAAACTGATTAAAGAGCCTTATTTTCTTCCAATTTAATGTGAGTAGGTATTTTACTCAGAGGTTCTAGGTAAAGAAGGTTGGTCATACTTTGTTAGACATGATCTAGGAGGAATATCGATCAAGTATAATGCACCATAGGATGAAGACAATGTTGAAGAAGAAGGTGATGCAAATCAGGATGAGTTGGCCGCCAACGTAGATGTGCCAGATGAAGAATCCTATCAAGAGGATGATCATCCAAATGATGTAGTAGATAATGACATAGTTAGTGATGATCTGGATGATGGATATATAACTGAAAATGACATTGATGATGATGTTGAGATGAGAGATGCTTTCAGTGGTAGCAATTCTAAACCAGATGATGATACAAATGTTGATTCAAATGAAGAAGATTATCAATGACATTGTAGAAATGTTAGAATCTAGGAGCTGGTATGTCCATGATGGGCCATATGCTGATTGTTACAGATAGTTGTTTATGCAACACCTCATTTGTTGTATTTGTTTCACATTTTCATATTTTTTTTATTTACTCATAGATATTATTCATATATCTAAAATGGTTTTAATAATTATGTATTGTATATGTTTGAATCACCATCACCATCACCATCACCATCACCATCACCATCACCACCATCACCATCACCATCACCATCACCATCACCTTCATCATCACCATCATCCTCATCATCATCATCGACATCATCCTCCTCATCATCATTATTAGTGTTATCATCAACATTTTCATTATCATCATCATCATCATAATCACCATCATTATCTTCATCCTCATCAGCATCATCCTCATCCTTATCCTCCTCCTCCTCCTCCTCATCATCATTATGATCATCCTCATTCTTGTCATCATCATGACCATTTTCATCATCACTATCCTCATCATCCCCATGCTACTCATCATCATCTTCATCCTCATTAAAATCATCACAATCATCATCATCTTCATCTCCTCAACATCATCATTAGCATCATCATCTTGATCACCATCATCGTATTCATCATCATTTTTATCATGATCATGATCATGATCATCATCATCATCATCATCAGTGTTATCATCGTCATCATCATCATCATCAGTATCACCATCATCATCATCATCATTGTTATCCTCCTCCTTCATCCTCATTATCATCATCATCACCATCATCATCGCCATTATCATCACCATCATCATTAACACCATCTTCATCTTCACCATCATCTTCATCACTAGCATCATTAGCATCATCATCTTGATCACCATCATCGTCTTCATAATCATCTTCATCATCATCTTCATCTTCATCATAGTCATTGTTATTATCATTATCATCGTTATCATCAACATCATCATTATCATCAACATCATCATATCCATCATCCTCATCACCGCTATCGTCCTCCTTCATCCTCATCATCATTAGCATCATCATCAACATCATCATCACCATCATCAATGGTATTATCATAATCATCATCAACAATGGTATCATCATCATCATCATCATCACCATCACCATCACCATCACTATCCCAATCATCCTCCTCATCATCATCGAAATCATCCTCATCATCATCAATGTTATAATCATCACCATCATCAATTTTATAATGATCATCA
>LPNX011147364.1:35000-37015 GCA_001517045.1 Pseudotsuga menziesii
AAGTCATTTTTTGGTCCAAAATCTCCCATCTTGTGAGCAAAGAGACACAACCAGTCGAGCTTTGCAATCTTGGGTTGTTGCAGTCATGTAAATGCCATGAGCCAAAGCCATATTTTTGTCTGAACTCTCACATCCTATGAGTAAAGAGACCCAGCCATTCGATCTATGCATACTGGGGTTATTGCAGTCATGTATGGGAGTGGAAGGACGAGTATAGAAACTCATATGGTTCTCAATTGGAGATAGAAACACAGAGCATAGCCGAGCAAAGAAACAAAGGAGCCAGTGACTAAAAAATCAGTGAGTCTTGAGCCCTAAATATCTATTTCTAATCTCTATGTTTCCGTTTGTCATCGTTTTTCCTCATCATGCACATTATTTGAATCCATGCGCATCAGTTGAAACCCCTCCCCTCACATATTTTCCCTTTCTCATGCTTACCAATTTCCTCAATTTGCTGGTATGTATTGCATGCTCAAATTCCTATATACATGAATCACATCTCTAAAAAACATTTCATTCATTGGTTTACTCCAATAAAAACTTCTCATTCGTTGGTTTCTCATTTGTTGGTTTCATCCAATAAATTATCATCTTTATGGGGTCCAAGGAACATAATTCCTCATTGGGGATATAGATTGCTATTTGTTGTGAACCATGGTGACTATGTGCATGGTGTTTATGGAGGGATTATGGTTAGTTTGTGAATGAATGGCATATAGTTAATCAGTTTGTTAATCTATATATGTTGACAATAACACAATTGATTATGTTCCCCATGTCCCCTTTAAGCCCCATGTGAACAACAACAACCATTGGATTAAGAAATCATTGATGGTTATCTGGATAGATTATGTATATTGCTTTCTATATGTGTATGTGTAGGGGAGGTATTCAAAAAATAATGACCTATGTAAGTAACTCAGTGGAACGGAATTTGTTGCAACTATCGATTAACCTTCCCAAATAGGCCGTTGTTATCTACGCAACTTGCACATAAAATTTACTTACTTCGCATGCATGATGGTAGTATGTATTGCATGCTCCAATTCCTATATACGATTATCTTAAAAAATGGAGTGTTGCTAGTGACATTAAAAAAAGATAGATAAATAAACTAGGAAACAGTTTCGGTAATAAAGTTTCTTCTTGAAATAATGATGAATAAGCCACCTAGAAACAAATCATAGTAACATAGAAATAGCGACAAAAAGTGTTATGTATTTGATATATTTGTGAAGAAAACCATCTTATACAATAGATAACTGCAACAATAAACTAACCATAACTTATTGCACCAGTCCCCTATTCTTCGTAGCTTAAGCCGGTTACACAAAAAGGTAAAATTGTTAACAATTTTTGACATAAACATCATAATATTCAATTGGATGCATGTTTTTTAGTTGGGGCATGAATGAAAATCCTTATAAAACACCATAAACATGTGACACTATGCACAGGTGACTACAATCAGTTATATTAATTCTTCACATTGATCTAGGAACTAAGATTCAATCTCATCAAAGAATTATTAACAATTACTCATGAATTGGAAATTTTCAGGAACAAAATAAGTTTCCTCTTTGTATATTATATAAACAATAAAGGATTACAATACCATGCATGAGACATGTCTTAACTCAATGAAGAATTCGAATAACTAAGGGACAATTCGAATTCCCATGCATGAGTCTAGCTTAACTGACTCTTTGCCATGCAATACCACTCAGTTAACCACTTGACAAAAAACCTTAATTGACTCACCAATCCTAACTGAAGTTGGAGTGCAATAAATGACTTAATCTCAACTGAAGGAGATCAAACACATGTCATAGCAACCAACCATCAAGTGCTAGTACTGCATGACTCCAATAAACCTTGATGAGGTTAACTGAAGCTTAACTGACCATCAGAAATTGGTGAAGGCGCCTAGTTCACTCCAGTTCATTAAATAATAATAAAATAATCAATAAATAATGATTAAATAATATATTTAATGCATGGAGGCGCCTTAA
>LPNX011147364.1:41659-65764 GCA_001517045.1 Pseudotsuga menziesii
ATACTATATTTTCATGAAATATTTCAGAGAAGGAGTTGAAGGCGCAAAGATGACTTACCTTCAAAACCTTACAGCTAGATAAGAGCTCGGTTACCTGGTCATTACCTTATATGATTGTTCCTTGGTCATTCCCTGGTCATTCCTCAATATAAATACTAATCGATAATCTTATCCAACCCTTTTTCAAGATCCAGCTAAAGAAGATTATTAATCTACAAGAATGGTATACCAACTCCTCCTAGTAGTCTTAGTGGACAAAAATATTAACTTAGAGGAAAATCCATTCCTACACTACTACAGTTGTAGGAATATTTCGACAATGTTTTCTAATGTTTTTTACATAAGTACATTTTAATGTTGGAAATTTTTAGAAATGATTGAAAACTACACTTTTTTTCTCCTTTTGTCCCAACAATGGTCACAATTGACATGTAGATGTTGCACTTCCTTGTTTGTTTGCTTTATTGTTTTTTCTACTAGTTTCTATCTAATTATAATTATATTGCATAGATTACTTGGTTGATTCTAAAAGAAACATAAAACTTCCATTTTAAAAACAATATAAAACTTCGATTTATATCAAATAGGTTTTAAATTGGACTGTCCACCATGCCATCCACCAAGCTAGGCCTATCATATTTAGTTTTGTCTTTTTAATGTATTTGTACATTGCATCCAAATGATTTACTCATTCCAAATGTATACAAACAATACAACATTGAATATGAGCAATGGGAAATGGGAATGATGAGCTAGAATCCAACTAGTGACATGAATAGAATTTCAAATATATTTTTAATTGCACTTATATCTTTCACCTATGCACATAGTACACTCTCTAATTTGACAAGTCATTACCATTGTTGCATGCAGTGAAGTTGTGTGATAATGCTGAACTAAACTGAAAATCTCATAATATTCTCATTTCATTCATTCCCCAAAATAGTAGTTACCCAAAATATCACACATGTTACAGCTGCATGCTTCTTGGTTCCATAAGTATCATACAAAAAAAATCGATGCTTGTTTTTACTTTGAACTTAAATGCTTAGTCTTAGTTGAAAATATATTTGTACGAAAAGTTGTTACTTAGTATTGTTATTATATTATATTTTTATTATGGATCTTGGTCAGTAGACCAATATGATGAAGTGTGATAACCTCCTCTCCTATATGGTTAAGTAAGGTTGTTTCTCAAGGGACTTGACACCCCTTGATGAGATCGTCAACACTTAATCTTTAGGAGCAATAGGAGTACCTAAGGATAACTTCATCCAGTTAGGACCTTCCTATATAATGATGATGAAAACAATTATTGTATGGAACATGTGGCTTTATACCTTGAGAGAGAACACCTTGTTGATTACCTTTGTCCTTTTATTCCTCATTATTCAATTATCCATAAATATATTTCCAACTCTAATCTCTTTATGTTTGGTGGCTATGCCAGGGATTCTTGAGTGCTAGGGTTTCATTATAGTGTAATTCTTCATATCTTTATAAAGGATGGGTTTTTGATTTAACTATGAAGTGAAACCTAATGCTAATCTGTGTGCCCTACAGCTGAGTCGTGAGGCTTAGTTGTGGGATGGACAGTTGATTAAACTTGGAATGTGGAATAAACTTCGACTTATGGAATATCCTGAACTATGGGATAAACTATGGCTAGGTTTTGAGTCAACCATGGGATGGAACCATGAACTACTTTGTGGGTCATGGAATGTGTTACCACCTTTTCAGATCTCGGGTTCGAACCATGAACTGCTTTGTGGGCCATGAATGTAAAGTGTACTATGTAACGTTGTTATTTTTATGTACATTGGTATTGTTTAGTTTCATCATTTATAATATTGTTATTGTACATGGAATTTGGTAACGCATTCAGATTTGAAATATATGCCATTAGTGGAATGATCAAGATTTGAATTTGTTGTTCTTGAAGCCCAAGTATTTAAAGTTTTGTTGGTCCATTCCCAACCTTTGTTTCCCCCTTATTTTCCCAAACAACACCCAAGTTTTGATGATGCAAGCCTAAAAACATAAACCTGTCAATTACTTACCTTCAATTTCCCTTTTTCTTGGATCATTCCAAGTGTTCTCTTTTTTTTGCTGAATTGCTATAATATATTTTACA
This sequence comes from Pseudotsuga menziesii, assembly GCA_001517045.1. NCBI lineage: Eukaryota > Viridiplantae > Streptophyta > Pinopsida > Pinales > Pinaceae > Pseudotsuga > Pseudotsuga menziesii. The sequence goes on from LPNX011147364.1 coordinate 43,794, forward strand.
TGCCAACAATCATTGATGAATTCAATAACCAACAAAAGAAACCATTTAAAAAAGAGAAACAGAATTTGTAATCATGAAAAAAATAGAAGAATAAAACAAAATTGAAGGTGAATTCAATGATAATTATCAGTGCCTAATAAAATTCCAACTTCTTTCAATTAATACATTAACTTGATTTCTAGAATAATAGATAATGCTTTGTGTGCATGAGAGTTGCTCCTATTTTCCATCCATAAATTGCAATAAGGGTTTAGGTTTCAAGGTGCACACATTGTATTTTCTCTTTAGATGTTTTTATGGATAGTATTGAATACATTTGTTTTGTGGTAATCCATGCCTCCATGGTCTCCAGGGTTGACACTTTCGAGATTTGCACTATAATTTTATGACACTTTTAATAAGGGGATAAACTTGAACATAAGATATGAACAACTTGTTCTAACGATGGATTAGATAATAATAATAATCACCCTCAATATTGTAAGAAGGTAGACCATTATTTTTATCAATTGTAACTATGGCATCAATACAATCTGTAATCAACTTACACATAGCTAGATTTGTACTCAGAAGTGGGAATTATTATGAGGGAATATGAGTTTTTTTAGAAAAGGTGATGATATCATCCCATCTCTTCGTTTGTTAATGGGTATGCCTTAGAGAAATTTTCATCATTCAAGGAGGAAAAATAGAAATTGAGAATTGTTCCACATGAATCCATGTAGAGGGGTGAGTGTATCTTTTTTCCATGTTAATGAGTTGTACCGGTTTTAATTGCTAGAGAAAACTATGTAGGGTTGAGTGTATCTTTTTTCCATGTTAATGAGTGTACTAGTTTTAATTGCTAGAGAAAACTATGTTGGAAACATTAGTGTATCTTTTTTAAAATATAAAATTGAAACTAAACATATAGAAATTCAAACCAACAATAAAATGAAACACCTCGAATTAAGTTATCCTTCACTTGTTGTTTGCAACCCTCTTCTTGGAATTTTTTGGTATATCCTTGTAATATTTGTGCTTACCTTAAACCCTCTCTCTCTCAAGTTATGATCTCATTCCTTGGTGACTTGTTTCTTGAAAGACAAGTTCTGATCCTAAAAGTCTCCAAGTATTAGGAAGGTCTAAACCAGTATCTTTTGATACTAAATTCTTATTATTTTACTGGTCTTGAATTTTCTTTTGTACTATTGTTACTGTGCATCTCAAAAACCAACTTTAGCAGAAGGATCATGGAAGAGTGCTAAAGCTAAAAGAGAAGAAAATTATGTTTAAATTAGCTTACTGCTTCACATCTAACACAATGTTGTAAACTTTACTTAGCTGTTATTGATGTCCTATTATGCATTTGGATCACATCATCTACTTTGGATCTTCCCCTTATACAATGATGATAAATATATATGAAACAATGTACCTTGACAGAGATAACATATTAAAGTCCTTTCTCTTGTTGTTCCTATGTGTAAAAGGTGTTGGTTGCTTAGCCATAGATAGAATTGTCATTCGAAGTGGGAATTATTATGAGGGAATCTGAGTTTTTTAACAAAACGTTATGATATCATCCCATCTCTTGATTTGTTAATGGGTTTGCCTTACAGGAATTTCCATCATTCACAGAGGAAAAATAGAAAAATAGAATTGTTCCACATGAATCCATGTAGAGCGATGACTGTATATTTTTTCCATGTTAATGAGAAAAACCAGCTTGGCAACAACAATTATGAACATCTTGGCAGCAATTGTGCGCAAATTGGAAATAACAATTATGAACATATTGGAAACAATTATGTTATATTGTTGGAGAAAACTCTATTGGCAACAACAATTATGAACAAATTTCACAATTAAACTCTCAAATTGAAACTAAACATATAGAAATTCAAACATCAATAAAATGCTTACCTTAAACGCTCTCCCTCTCAAGGTATGATCATGTTCCTTGGTGACTTGTTTTTTGAAAGACAAGGTCTGATACTAAATGTGTCTAAGTATTAGGAAGGTCTAAACCTATATCAAAAGATACTAAGTTCTGATCATTTGACTGGTCTTCAATTTGCTTTTGTACTATTGTTATTGTGTATCTCAAGGACCAACTTTAGCACAAGGATCATGGAAGAGTGATAAATTTGAAAAATATGAAAAATATGTTTAAATTATCTTACTACTTCACATATATCACAATGCTGTAAATTTTACTAAGTTGTTATTCTTGTACTATTATGCATTTGGATGACATCATCTCATCTGGATCTTCTCCTTATACAGTGATGATAAAAATAAATGAAACAATGTACCTTTAGAGGGAGAAAAGATTAAAGTCGTTTCTCTTGTTGGTCCTATGTGTAAAAGGTGTTGATTATCCACTTTTATGGTACACCTTGGCCTTATCAGTATGAGGGTTACCTTAGATTCTTATTGTGAACCCCTTTGATTGAATTATGGTCCTTTATATTCTACATGGTCCTAGTGCTCTTTGTTATTGATTAGTAATGATGTTATTTTCCTATACATTGTTATTGTTTTTTTTCATAATCTATAATATTGTTATTGTACATGGAATTTGGTAAATCATATCAAGGACCAAATTTATCGTAGTGACCAATGGAGTGGTAAAGTTTAAAGAGATGAAAATTATACCCAAGTGAGATATATCATTTCAAATAACCATGATGGGTATCAGTGTTAGCGAGGACGTCAAAGAGGGGGTGAGCATACATGCATGTTAGGTTTTATGATATGCTCTTCACATAATCACAACATATAGCACTTGAAGGTACAAGCATAAATACAATGAGAAATGGGAAAAAAATATTGGGGGAATACCCCTAGGTTGTATGTGTCAGTCAAGGCCATTCACTTAATCCTTTTTATAATACCCTTAACTCAGAAGACATTCAATTTCTAGTAGTTTCAATAGAACTAGCTCTATCATCCATTTGGTAACAAAGATGGAAAAGGGAAACTACCATAGGATTGCATATAGAGGATGAACAAATTTCGAATCAATTTGTACAAATAATTCAATAATAATGTCCTATAACAAAGAACAGATGGTGCGTCCTCCTTGTTTCATCCTCTATTTTTAGGGGAGAGTGAGATAAAGGATTGGAGAAATTATTTAGAACTTGGAGAAAAAATACCAAATTTAATTTGTACAATAAATTATCCGATAATAAAAAGGCCATGTTGGGTGCCCTCCAAATATGGTTCTATCCCAAGGAAAGAAATAAAAATTCCAAGTATAGAACCATTGGGAACTTTCCTTTGAAATAATATACATCCATTTTTCAAATCAATCATAAAAAGCTTGTTTGTACAAAGTTGGCATCCATATTCACAATATCCACATAATAAATATTTGTACATTTATATGACAATTAGAAAATAGTTCTTGTACTTCCAAATAATAATAGGGTTGACTCTAAATCTTTGTAGGTACCACCAAATAGGTACTTGTTGGATATATATTCCTCGAGTTAGGAAGATAGATTATAAGAGTTTGAAAGCGAGACATGTATTACAATATGTAACAGGTCAACGTAAACTAGAGGTAAAAATGTAAGGATATGATTTTGTAGATGCATGGAACTTTTTCTTTATGAAGGAGGATCATGTGATTATGATAATGAGAGAATAGTTGACATTGAGTTTCGGTTGAGGTATAGACATATTTTCAAATTATGGTTACCCAAGGAGCTACCCAAAGTGGACACAAATGTCTTCCTCAATGGGAGGATTTATCACATTTCTCCATTGTATTTACATGGATTGGGGATATTTTTCATGGATGGAATAATGGTTAAATATGGCACTGATACTTAATTTATGGAATATGTCTGACCAAGATAAAAATACAATTATTGGTTTTTGTTGGTCTGATATAAGGCTAAGTATGCAAAGATACAAAGTTGCAACAAATTATATACAACTACTAGAAAACAATATGAATAAAGGAGCTACTATGTATATTGATGGAAGGCCAAACGATTTGGAAAATATTGTAGGTTTTATAATTACTACACTACCAGGGACAACACATAAGCTACCCAATTGCATATTCGAGGGGTGTGAAATAAATCGTGTATTCGTATGTGCAACAAAATCATTAGTTGTAGGTGAATAGTTTTTTATCTATTACAAATTGAATTGAATAGATGTGGGGCTTGCTATTATGGGGGTAATTATCTTATACAACATTTAACTCAGCCTTTGATCGACGAATTATTATTTTTCTCTTGCAAAATTTTTAATTATATGTACTTTTAATTATTAATATTTATTCATTCCTGTATTGTGGCAGGGTGATCGTGGCTATATGACACAAGAAAATATATCTGATGAGGTAAACATCAATGTAATAGTAAACATAATTCATTATTATATTACAAATGTTAACATTTGACCTTTTTTGTGTTTATGAGCTCAATATTTTAAGATGATATCATGCCTATTATATTGTGGCAAGGGGGTACTCATAACACAACTACAACTTCTGGTCAGGTAAACGTGAATGTCATATTAACAATAAGATTTTACTTCATTAATCATGTTTATTACACATGGTTCAATTTTTACTTTTCAATATGAGCATGTTCTGCTTCTGTTATTTTGGAAGGATGACTGTGGGAAGTCACCAATGGTGTCACATCAGGTAGATGATAGCATAAGAGTACTTAAACATGATTAAAGTAATTATTTTTCTTATTATATGCATGTTATTTTTTCGACATGAAATTTTGTAATGATATAAATAAATTAAATACTTTTCAATGATTGATATTTGTAGAGAACACCACATCAAGATGATGAGTTGTGCTTCAAGGAACATATTATTTATTCAACTGACCCAATGGAAACTGTGAAGAAGGATTTGAAAAACTCCAACATAACATCTTAGACTGGTTGTAATCAGACCCAGGACTGAAGAAATAAAAGCAATAATTGATGACTTGAGGCAAACAATAGAACAGTAAAGGGTAAGTGGCATCTTTGAAATATTTTGCAAACTATGAAATGTATTCATTTATGTTATTTTAGTTCTCTATTTTTTATATGATCTAATCAATTAGAGTTTTCTTTTTGTGGAGTTTTTGCAGATAACACATGTGCATCGAGTACTGGATGTATAGGGAGGTATTGGTAGTAGTAATTGGTTCAACACATCGTCAATATACCATACCAACAAGGCTATTTGATTCTCCTAATTGGAAATCCCCTTTAGATGCTACAACCTCACCGTAGGTTGGATATCAATAGGGCCCTTCACCCACTACTACCTCAGAGGATGTTAGAGAGGATAATAGCATCAAATGTGAAAGTTTTTATTCTAGATAATTATGTCTGGTAAGCAGGGTATCATTTCCCATTACCTTCTTGGTGGACCATGATTGTGTTCCAATCAAGATACCGAATATTTTAGGTATTATTTAATTAATTCAGTGTTTTTTTTTTCATGTAATTCAAAGCCACATACCTCAAACTATTTTGATTGATGCTCGTATTGTTTTTGCAGGAAATAATGTTTTTTATAAGAACCTGCATGAGAAGGCGTTGGATATTTTTGGGCCCACCATTCTTACATGGTTGAGTTCCCAAAATGACAACTTTAAAGATGTTCTAATGAACCACATGGTATACTTGTTTGGTGATACCTTCAACAAAAAAGGTGTCACTGCAACAACTAGCTTAAATTTGAAATACATCAGGGCATATTATAGGGAAAATTTGAAAATTAACCCTAAGTAAGAGCATCCTTTGATGGTTATAGAGAAGGAGTGGAAGGAACTCATGGATGATGCAAAGCATAAGGCATTGAAAAAATAAGGAAAGACTCATCCACTCGGTTCAAGAAGGTATGACACATCATATTTTCAATGAAAAATGTTCTTTTTTTTTTAATTTTCAATATATTAAGTTGTGATATCTGACATATTTGAAACTTTTCATAGGATTCCTGACATCTCTAAAGAAACGAAGGAAAGAGTATAAAAACATGGCCAACACAAACTGGTCCAAGGTGGATATAAAAAACTAAGGGCATGAATTGTAAGAACCAAACGATCATTGTTTCTAGCCATTTTTTTTTAATGTAGTGAACAAATAATTGATTTATCACAAGCAATTTTCATGGTGTTATGCATTGTAGGGAAATTGTTTTCAAGAGGCAGCCACTGAAGAAGAATTGTGGCTTGTCTTTAAGTATGGTTTTCAACATGTGCTAGAACATCAAAAAAACTTGGGGCAAACCCCAATTTCCCCATTGACGCACACAGGGGTAAATAAAACCAGAAATTCCATCATTATAATGCACTTGTGTAATTTATTCATGAATGATTACATCAAAAAATAATTGTATTTTTTTTGTTTTCAGGGTGAGAGAAACAAAAGCAGCGAGGTTAGCGGTATCGAAGAGGTACCACTTGAAGGTGGGGAGCTTCCTCATGGTGGTGGAAAGCATCCTAGCCATTCAAGTATGTATGTTATAAAACAAAGTATTTAATATGATTTTTAAATATATAATTGATAACGTGTACTAAGAATTTTTCTTTTTTGAATGGCATAGCATGTACCTTCTCATGCTCAACTGGAAGAGTAACAAATGGCAGAACCAATGAACACTGTTTTTGTCTCAGCTAGTCATACAACTGGTAAAGATCAATATAATGATATTGGAAATAATGAAATACGTATCTCAATAATGAATATGCATTTATATCCATATAACTGACTTGGATTTTGAAAATGGTGCCCCTCTCTAGCGTCAACCGCCATGCCCTACTAATCGACGTAACAAAGGTCTGGTATGGGAGAGAATGCGTACACAATCAACGGAAAGAGAGGGAACAACAACTACAACGTGTCATCACAATGAAGATGATGTCCCCATATTGTAATTTATGAAGAAAAATGTATTTGTATACATTTAAGATTTGTATTTGACTAAGTAAATACATGAAATACTTAGAGTTTTGTTACAAGTTTGTTGGTTTAGTCGGTGCATGGTAATATTTTAGAATTGAGGTTTAAAATGTGAATATTATTTCTTAGTTTATATTTCTGATTATGCGTGACATATTTCGAGGACTATGGTTATCCTCAAGCAGTTGGCCACCCCTTCCTTAGTTAACCAGAGGAAGATGAGATGACCATATAGTTTATAATTGGTTTATATCTAATATATTCATGCTATTCTTATTTCAACATTGTTGTATTTCATTAACAAATTAGATATTATATATATTTCTAATGTTAATATTGTTTTTCTTTTCATTACTTTAATGGTTGTAGCTCTCTGTTTGATAGTACCATGCTGATTAAAACAATTAATATACCTATATTTTTTCTTTTTAAAATTTATATGTGAAATGTTTGTTCACTTTATTGCATATATTATTTTTGAATATGTGTGACATCTTTCGAGGAATATGGTTATACTCAAGGGGTTGGCCACTCGTTGTTGTGTTAACCTAAGGAAGATGAGATGACCACATGATATTCCAATATTTGCATGAGACACATGATACGTATGACCGCATATAGTTGAGAAGGTCGGGTAACCTACCCTCACCCTGACTTGATGTGCATGAGCCTAGTATGACATCATGTTTCCTTCTTATGTTACGTTGAATTGTATGTTTACTTGTATGTGATGTCTATCCTGGTGGTGAGTCATGCTTGACCCTTGTATGGTAACATTGAGCTATACAACCCTTAAATGTTGACACCTATCCTGTTAATGACTAGTGTGGTGCCTTAGGATTATTTTCCACCCTTGCGTTGACCTTAAGATCTCTCCTTAGGTGCCACCCATCATAGCGATAACTTATATGACTTTTGTGGACTACTTTGTTGTCATTTAATAGAAGAATTTTTCTATGGATAGGGGAGGTATGCCCTAATATCTAATGTTGAGTTTATAATTGGTTGATATTAGAAAAATAAATGTAGTTGTATACATTTAATATTTGTATTTGATTGAGTAAATACATGAAATATTTAGACTTTTGTTACAAGTTTGTTGATTTAGTCGGTGCATGGTCATATTTTAGAATGGAGGTTTATAATGTAAATGTTATTAATTAGTTCATATTTCTGAATATGTGTGACATCTTTCGAGGACAATGGTTATCCTTAAGGGGGTGGCCATCGCTTCTTGATTTAACTAGAGGAAGATGAGATGACCATATCCTTTATAATTGGTTTAGATATAGTATATTGATATTATTGTTATTTCAGCATTTTTGTATTCGATTAACAACTTATATCTTATATATATATATATATATANTTTTTAAATTTATATGTGAAATGTTTGTTCACTTTGTTGCATAGATTATTTTTCACTAGTACATATGGCTCAAATGTTCCACAAAATATTGCCACGAATAAGTTAAAATGGTAATTTTCGTGGATAAATTGATAAATATTTTGAAAAGAAATTGTTCTAGCCCTCGATCATTGTCACTACTGCGACGTAAATTATGGTTTCTCTCTATAGCAACGAACGTTCGTCTCTATAGACATACATTCATCACTATAGCGGTGGAACGTTAAACACTTGAAAATAAATGGTCATCAAAGTAACGATCATTGACTTTTTCTTATTGTTGAAATTTGATCATTGTGCATTTTCATTGAGAGAGAAACAAAGCAATGATATAAAAGTGGTCATTTAGAAAATATAGTTTATGACTGGGTTTGCATCGAACATACAAAATATCTTAACGAAAATAGATGATTTTGGTGGTGTTAAAACTCATGACTGGAATACATTTGTTGATGTATTTGTAACTTGAGAATGTATTCACTTGATGTATTTGTAACTTTGGAATGTATTCATTTGTTGATGTATCTGTAATGTAATTGAGTCATATCATGCCTCAATGTTTCGATCGAGAGATTCAATAATGTAAACAAGTCATGTAAATTCATTGAGGTTAACCCTCCTTGTTGATCAGAGGGAAATGTCCCCACAGTTGTGGGGCACTAGGGTTATTAGACTCTCTTAGAGATGTCAGCTCTAGTAAGTAATTGTTAAGTGGGGCTGACATGTTGAAGTGGACATCAAGTGAATGAAAGAATATAAATAGAGAGTGAGCCTCTCTGTTTATCACACACACACACTCACTCACTAGGGTGCATGAGAGAGAGAGAATTAGTTCTCTCAAGTGAGAGAGAGAGAGAAGCTCTGGAGATCATCTTTATGTTTTCAGGTTTTACTACTGCCATTCGTACTCATTCTATCTCTGAGGAAGTTGCAGGGTTTTCTCCTTTATGGTTTCCCCGAGGAAAATTCTTTGTGTCTCTTGTCTGTTCTGTTTATTGATGTGCATGTTATTCTCTTAGTTAAAGATCCTAAGATAATGCTAGCTTGAATGATAAAATTCTAACATGGTATCAGAGCTAACCTGAGAAGAAGACATTGTGTAGCTGCAGAAGCTAGGGATTCTTACTTTTTGGGTCTCTCTCAATAATCCATCAGCAAAATTATGCTAGGATGACTCTCCATTGAAGGGTCCATCTTTCTGTCGAAGTGAAATTCGATTCCGAGCATTTTTAGTTTTTGGTGCAGGAAATTAGGGATTTTTACAGAAGAAGAATTTTTGAGTGAGCCGGGCATAGGATTTCTCTCCTCATCAAAATCTATGTTTAGAGACCTGGGTCAAGATTTTTGGTTGGGTGAAACTCTGGGAAATTCAAACCCTAGTTTGACCACAGGCTGGAAAAACCCTAAAATACTAAAACTGATACGTTTTGGTAAATTCGCTATATATCAGGATTGGAGAAGGCGCAGGAGTGAAAACTTTCACAGGTCAAATTTAAAATTCTGATTTACATTGTGTCCAAAGTTCAGACTCATATTCACTATATTATAGGAGATATGATTCCTCCAAGTTAGGGTTCTAGCCTCTCCAAGGATTCATCAACAAACAAGACACCTAGAGAGAATTGCTATATCTCGGGCTATGAAAGTTAGAATGAAATTTATGAAGATGTTCCAGAAAGGGCATGGAATTTAATTTCTGTGGTCCAAGTTTTAGACCTAGAATATGAAACATTGACACATGGTAGTCTGTACAACTTCTCTATGTTGAACAATCCTGAAACAGGTCACCTTGGGAAGACACTCATAAGTCCCAAGTGGTGAAACCCATTCTGATGAAACCTATGGTGTTGGAACAGGGACAGGTGGGGCTACCTCAGTGCAAAATTTTAGAGATATATGAGTAGTAATTTCAAAGTTACCATAGAAACAGTGTGAGGCATTTTTGCAGAAGAAATTGGAAAACTAGGGCTTCCTGTTCTGGGAGTTTCCCTGCACTGTTTTCAAAAAAAGTACATAGGAAAGCTCACCTTGAAGAGGTCTATCTTCCTATCCAATCAGATCTGAAATATTCCAAGTTTTTAAAAATAGGGTTTCTCTGACAAACCCTGCATCAGCCAGCTCCAGAACCAGGACGAACACTTCAAATCGGTAAGATCTAATATTTTTCTATATTCATTTGAGGTTCTCATTTCAAAGTGATCTATCACATCAGCTCGATGATAAGCTTGGTCAAGTTGACAACTTCCAAGAATGGAAGTGTATGATCTCTCTGAAGAAAATGAATTAGACACCTACATGGGTAGATAGGTTCCAGTTCTAGAGGGAGATGAGGCTCAAAGCCTTACACAAGAAGAACTTGGTCAAGGCCAAGAAGATCTTTGCTGATTCAATCACAAATCAACTTATACCACAAGTGTCTTCCCTAAAGACATCGAAGATGTTTGATTCCTTGACCAAGCTATTTCAAGGGAAGAACATAAATCAGAATATGACTTTAAGAAACCATTTGAAGAATGTGAAGATCACGTGAAGATCCATAATACAGAGACCATACAATTATACTTTACAAGGGTCTCTCAAATCAAAGAACAACTTGAAGCGGTAGAAGAAGAAGTGGAGAAGGTAGAAGTTGTGATAACCACCTTGAATGGCCTCCCAGGATCATGGGATTCATTCATTTGAGGAATGTGTGCCAGAAGGAAGTGATTACTTTCAGCAGACTCTAGGAAGAGCACACATAAGAAGAAGCTCGACTCATAAAAAGAGAAAAGAAGATGGGAGCAACTGAAGATCAAGCTCTCACTATCCAAAGAAGATTCCTCAAGTGATGAGGAATATCAACTCTTGAAGAACCTCTTATCCATCTTAGCATTTGGATAAGAAACGATGCTATTATGAATGAAGAAGATGATGAAGCTGGAGGCTCAAGAAGGAGTCTACCCACGAAACAAATAAAGATAAGTATTCAATTGTGATTTCATGATATTGTTTTGTTATGCATTTGTTTATATTCAGTTGATGTATTATGCATGATAGAATGTTTGCATTAATGACAGTATACTAGTAATATGAATGTGATGTGTAAGTACCTCATGGTGCTATACAACTATCCATTTCTACTTATCTAGAATGAAACTTCTTTGCTGACATATTGGATTAGTGCACAATCTCAATGTTATCCTGGTATAGATGGAAGGAATCAAGAAAAGTTTCTGTGAGATATGGATGAATGTTGTATTGGCTAAAATAGTTGCATAATCATATATCTTGATTCAAAAGAATTTTTTCATATGAATATACCTTATGAAATGTTTATAACAATACAACTAATGCATTTGACTTGTAGGAAAGATCATGTAAAATCGCCTACAAGAAAAGAAGGATGAAACTTGTTCCGAAGAACAAGTAACAACAGTTCAAGATGAAGAATAATATGATGAATGCAGAGACATCATTGATGCATAACCTTCCATCCATGAGGAAGTGACCAAGAATAAAGGGAAGACCAGTTCAAGAAGAATGATGTCTAGGATGCAGTATCGATACATGAAGGGGATTTCATAGTTCCATCATGCAGTAGATGGAAACATCGTGGAATACAAGGAAATATTCGTAGCACGAGGCTTCTCATGAAAAAAAGGCATAGACTACGAAGAGACATTTGCATCCATTAGAAGTTAAGACACATGACAGGTAGAATCATGTGTACAAATTAAAGAAGGCCTTGTACAAGCTCAGAAGGCACCCATAGGATAACACATACATGAGGATCTTAATGAATATATTAACCTTTTCTACAAGGTTGAAGATGAAAGTCTAGAGAGGATGACAAGCTCACAAATGGGTGTGAGAAGAACTTTTGAAAAATTTCAAGATAGAGGATATTGGTATCGAATGATCCTAGATGGATACACAGAATATTAGTAGAAGAGGAAGCTACTTGTCACTGCAGTACAGGATGTTTCAGTGCATAAAGTACGAAATACAGAGGGAGTATGATGCTTCACTTCAGAGGGAGTGACTACAGAAGATCCTGAGGTTTGACATGGTACGATAGGATGGACAGATTCTGATGACTCTAGGATTTACTAAGAGTAAAGAGGATTCCAAAATTTGCTTCAAGGTTGAAGGCAGAAGACTAGTGATACTCCTGTTATATGTCGATGACTTGTTCCTAACAGAAAAGAGGAACTCATTAATTTTTCAAGAAGAAGACTTTCTGTTGAGTTTGAGATAAAGGACTTAGGGATGATGAACTAATTTATAAGCATGGAGGTGTGGTAGAATCTCCCTGGGACAAGGGAAGTATGCAGCAGAGATCCTGAAGAGGTTCAGGATGATGGACTGCATGACCACACCGATGGCATCGAACCTAAATCTATTGAGTAATGCTTCATCAGAGATAGTTGACGGTATGATGTATTGTTAGATGATTTACCTAACAAATATGAGACCAGATATTTTCTTTGCTGTGAACACATTGAGACATGTTCACTTGATGGTTGCAAAGCATGCAGTGAGGTACCTAAAGGGTACAGTTGATTATGGGCTCAAGTATGAGGGGAATCAGAAGATTAACCTGGAGGGTTATGAGGATTTGTATTGGGCAGGAAGTGCCATTGATAGGAAGAGCACTTTGAGGTGCTACTTTAGTATGGGATCAAGTGTGATCTCTTGGTTTTGTAGGATGGAGTCCTGCATGGCACTGAGTACATCTGAGGAAAAAGATGTTGCCACTTGCTATTTGGGAGGTAGTATTTTTCTTTTGAAAACTACTATTTGATTTGCTTGATCTGACTTGAATTTTTGTATGATACAGAGAGGAGCAGTGAAGCTCTAGTATGTGATCCAGATCGAGATCTCTCGAAAGAGGGTGTTCTAGCATAGTTGGTGAGACAAGTTCTCTAAGCATAAATCCTGGAGAACCTCGTAGGTTGCTCATATGTAAACAGAACTGTAGGTTTTCCTTGGATGTAATCAGTCCTAGTGAATCTTGTAGGTTATCCTTGAACATAATCAGCCCTGATGTGATTCTGTGCTAGAAATGGCCAAAGCAAAGTTTGAGTACTTCAGGGAGAAGCTTGGTGTTCTCCATATTGAGGTTCCCTCCAAGGGGAAGTGATGAATCCATGAGCCATTCTGACATGGTGAGAGGATTGGTTCCTTCCATGGTCAGATGTAAGGGCTGATCCATTCTATTATGGTGAGAGGATTGGTTCCTTCCATGTCAAATGTGAGTGCTAAGCCATTATGATGTGACTGTGGGATTGGTTCCTACATGATCAGATATAAGTGTTGAATTCCATTCTTGGAATGGAGGCACCTGGTCAGTTACCAAGAATACTCAGCTTGGTGTTGAGATGCCATTCTCTAGGAGAATAGAGGCACCTGGTCAGTTACCAGGAATCCTCAATATGGGACTGAGAGCCCTTCCGATGCGGTGTGTTTGCACATGGTTGAATGTAAGTGCAGAGCCCTTCTGATGTGGTGTGTTCACACATGGTTGGATGCAAGTGCAGAGCCCTTATTATGCAGTGTACTTGCACATGTTCAGATCTAAGTGCAATTCCCTTTTGATGCAGTGTGTTTGTACATGGTCGAATATAAGTCCTGAGCCATTCTGGCGTGATGTGTTTACACATGGTCAGATGTGAGTGTTGGGCCTTTCTAACAAGATGAGGTTAGATGTGAGTGCTAGGCATTCCTTTCTGACAAGATGAGGTTAGATGTAAGTGATCGAGGGGGCATTCTGACTTAGTGTCAGATATAAGCACTAAAGAATACCTACATGGAGACTAGGCCTACAACCAGCATGAAAAAGGGATGGCTCTCTAGAACTTTCTGTGACGAGAATAACGAAGAGATAGCACCATTTGATTGAGATAGTAGAAGCAATAATGATGATGATGATTTAGTGATGATCCAACTTTGATGATGATCTATATCAAGTGATGATCCAGACATGATGATGATCCAGTGGTGACGATCCAGATCAAGTGATGATCCAACAGTTACAATATAGACCAAGTGATGATCCAGACTTGATGATGGTCTAGCAGTGACAATCCAGATCAAGTGATGATCCAAACTTGATGATGATCCAGTAGTGACGATCTAGATCAAGTGATGATTTAGACTCAATGATGATCAAGTGATGATCTAGACTTGATGAAGATGACTTGACAATGAAGATGACTTGAAGATTAAGATGAATTGAAGACGTAGATGAATTGATGATGATCCAGATGATACAGAGAAGAAGACTTGTGCTGATAAATTGTGTCAAGAGAATACCTTCCTAGTTAAGAGGGAGTGTTGATGTAATTGTAACTTCAAAATGTATTCACTTGTATATTATACCCCGATATTTATTCCAGGAAGTATCTATAATGCAATTGAGTCATGAAATGCTCCGATGTTCTTATCAAGAGATTCAATAATGTAAACAAGTCATGTAAATTCATTGAGGTTAACCCTTCATTGTAAATCAGGGAAATAGTCCCCATAATTGTGTCAAGGTTAACCCTCCTTTTTGATTGGAGGTCAAAGTCCCCACAGTTGTGGGGCACTAGGGTTATTAGACTCTCCTAGAGATGTCATCTCTAGTAAGTAATTGTTAAGTGGGGCTGACATGTTGAAGTGGACATCAAGTGAACGAAAGAATATAAATAGAGAGTGAGCCTCTCTATTTATCACACACACACTCACTCACTAGGGTGCATGAGTGAGAGAGAATTAGTTCTCTCAAGAGAGAGAGAAAGAGAGAGAAGCTGTGGAGATCATCTTTATGTTTTCGGGTTTTACTACTGCCATTGGTACTCATTCTATCTCTAAGGAAGTTGCGAGGTTTTCTCCTTTATGGCTTCCCCGAGGAAAATTCTTTGTGTCTCTTGTCTCTTGTGTTTATTGTTGTGCATGTTATTCTCTCAGTTAAAGATCCTAAGATAATGCTAGCTTGAATGATAAAATTCTAACACCATTCATTAAGGAAATTATTTATGTATATAATTTCCATTTAGTACATCTTCGTTAGTAATTCTTGTCTCTTATTTGGAAATTAAATAAACAATGATTTTCTTTTTGTTACAGTATGTTCTACCTTTATCTCTCCCAGATAGCTTTGATGACAACATAAAACAAGTTATATATGATCTTGGTAAATACATGAGGTAAGTAACAATTTTTATGCATGAAAATGTTAGTTCACTTTGTTGCATATCTTATTGACATATTGTGTTTTACACATTGGCACTTTATTATATATGCCTCAATCGTGTTGATCACTTTTATTTTCTTGCATCATTTGTATGTGGATTTCATCTAAGGAAATCCATAAAAAAGATATGAGATGGTATTAGAAGAGACAAATTCCTCATGTAATGTGTGAAATGTATAAGTATTTACCTCTAGTATTTTTCAATGCACAAGAACACTATCTCATACACCAAGTTGAGGAGATTTAATTGTGTGGACATGTATACACAAGCTTAATGTGGATGGTGGAAAGGAATTTGAAGTCATTGAAGGATGTTGTTAGACAAAGAGCACGTCCTAAGGGTTCTGTTGTGTAGGGCTATATGGTATATCAATACATAGTGTACATTATTCAATATGTTCCATATTTAGAAAAAATATCAACCTTCCTCGCATTTGGGACGCCAACTCCATCAACAAATTTGAAGGGGAGGTCTAGGGAAATGTAGAACAAGGAAAGTGAAAGGTAATTATATGGTGTAGATTTAATTTATTATATAATTAATTTTTCAATTTCATATATGTCTTACTCATGTACTTTTTATTATTCCATCAGTATTTTAAGGTAAACTTAATTTCCTTTAATTATAGCTAATTTACAATTTTTAATTGTTATTTAGCAAATGATTTTGTGCTCGGTGATGATTTTGATTGATGAATTTATGATAATAAATGTTATCATAATCATCATCATCATCGTCATCATCATCATCATCATCATCACCATCATCAACATCATCACCATCGTCATCATTGTTAGATTTTTATCATTCAAGCTAGCATTATGATCTTAGGATATTTAACTGAGAGAATAAAATGCACACCAATAAAACACAAGAGACAAGAGACACAAAGAATTTTCCTTGGGGAAACCATAAAGGAGAAAACCCTGTAAATTTCTCAGAGATAGAATCAGCACCAAAAGTAAAACCCGAAAACATAAAGATGATCTCCCAACAGTAGTAGTCTCTCTCTTGTCCCAGCAACTTCTCCTCTCACTCATGCGCCCCAATGAGTGAGTGTGTGTGTGATAAATAGAGATGATCACTCTCTATTTATATTCTTTAATTCACTTGAAACCCACTCCAACATGTTGGCCTCACTTAACAATTACTTACTAGAGACGACATCTCTAGGAGTGTCTAATAACCCTAGTGCCCCACAACTTGTGGAGACTTTGCATCCTCCGACCAACAAGGAGGTTTATCCTTAACAAAATGGTGGGGACTATTTCCCTAACTTACAATGACTCACCTAGGGTTGACTTCTCTAGGATAGTCTAATAACCCTAGGGACCCACAACTATGGGGACTTTAACCCTTAACAAATAGGAGGGTTACCCACAATGACTTGACATGACTTGTTTATATTATAGAAACTTCCCAGAATAAACATCGGGGTATGATATGACTCAAATACATTACAGACACATCCTGGAATAAACATGGGGTTACAATACATAAGATATATGGATGAATACATTCCGAAGTTACAATTACATCAACACTCCTTCTTAACTAGGAAGGTATTCTCTCGACACAATTTATCAGAACGAGCCTTCTTCTCTTTATCATCTAGATCATCATTGATTCCTCATCATCTTCACCTTCAAGTCATATTCATATTCAATTCATATAGATCTAGATCACCACTCAATCTAGATCATCCCTTGAAATGGATCATCTCTGGAGCGTCATCACTGGCTCTAGATCATCCCTCGATCTGGATCATCTCTGCTGGATTATCATCACTGGATCTTCATGGGATCTATCTCATGGTTCTTCTCATCACAGGAAGTTCTACAAAGTCAACCCTTTTTCATGATGGTTATAGGCCTAGCCTCCATGTAGGTCTTCTTCCAGCACTTATATCTGACCCTAAGTCAGAATGGCCCACCCAACACTTATATCTGATCATGTAGGAACCAATCCTATAATAATCTTAGAAAGGCACACCCAACACTCACATATGACCATGTGGGAACACCTCCCACAATCCTATCAAAAAGGCCCAGCACTCACATCCATCAACCAATGTCGAAAAGGCTCGGCACTTACACTCGGCCATGCGAGGAACCAATCCTCCATGCCGAAAGGCTCTGCACTTAAATCTGACAACCAATGTTAGAAGGGCTTGCACTCACATCTGATCTTGTAGGAACCAATCCTATAGTCACATCAGAATGGCCCCCAGTTCTAGACTGATCTACCTAGTAATTGACTAGGTGCCTCCATTCTAAGAATGGCATTCAGTGCTTACTTCTAATCATGTAGGAACCAATCCTACAGTCACATCAGAATGGCTCAACACTCATATCTTACATGGAAGGAACCAATCCTCTCACCATGATAGAATGGCTCAGCCCTTACATCTGACCATGGAAGGAACCAATCCTCTCACCATGTCAGAATGGCTCTGGGTCTCATCATTTCCCCTTGGAGGAAACCTCAATCTGGAGAACACCAAGCTTCTCCCTGAAGTAATTGAACTTCACCTTAGCCAATGGTTTTGTCAACAGATCAGCTATCTGTTCCTCTGTCGCAACATACTGGAGCTTCACTTCTCCCCTCTGCAACATATCCCTAATATAGTGATACTTGATCTTGATATGCTTCGAATTATCATGGAACACTATATTCTCTGACAACTTCATGCAACTCTGGTTGTCACAATGTATACAAGTACCATCCATCTAGAGATCAAATAAATCAGACAATAGCTTCCGCAACCATACCACCTCACAATTAGCTGAACAAGATACGACATACTCTGCTTCAGCTATACTCAATGCCACATAGGATTACTTCCTGCTAAACCAAGAGATCACACCTGATCCCATACTGAAGCAGCACCCTGAAGTGCTCTTCCTATCAATAGCACTACCTGCCCAATCTGAATCAACATAACCCTCTAGGTTAATCTTCTGATTCACCTCATACTTGAGCCCATAATCAATTGTACCCCTAAGGTACCTCAGAATATGCTTTGTAACCATCATATGAGCATGTCTCAATGTGTTCATAGCAAAGCAAATATCTGGTCTCCTATTCGTCAGGTACATCAAGGACCCAATCATCTGAGGATACATCGTAGCATCAACCGTCTCTGATGAAGCATCACTCAATAGTGTAATATCCCTTACATGATGTACAGATAAGAATATTAACTTGGTGCAATTTTTTAATTAAAATTTCTGAAATTGAATTAATTCACACAAAGCCTTCTCAGACTGGGCAAATCAGGGATTTCTTCTAGGAAATTTTGCAAGCAAAAGGACTGAGTAGTGGGAAGAAACCAAAGATATTTCAGACATAGAATTTCCTCTTCCCTAACACATTTATATCTGATTCCATTTAGGGTTCAGAGTCCGCTAAGCGGAAACCTACTACCATGCTTCTCGGCCGTCAAACCATGAAACTAGGAAGAGTAGTTCGGTCTGTTTCAACCAGGGGCTTATGAAAACTTGCAGAGGGTTGTTACAGTATTAATTTAACATAATAAATAGTTTTGGACAATTTTCATAAGTTCTGGAAAGTTCTGAGTAGTTTCGAAGAAATGTTGGTTTTTCCGACAGTTTTGGCCTAGTTAAATCCAGCGCAATGGAGGATCCAAAAATGCATTACAGACCCAAATAAAAATTGTTCTAGAGGTATGTAATGGAATTTGAGTCCTTCAATGACCCATAGGAACAAACGGGGCTCAGTTTGAGTTATCAGAACTCATTTTACATCAAATTTGGCAAGATTAGCCAATGGAAGCTAGCAATCTAGCTAGGGTCTAGATTTAAGCAGTTAATTCGTGTAGATTTAATTTCTGAGATACATATGAATTATTAGAGAGGTAAATAAAATCCCACTGAACATATAAAATCTCTTCATACAGTTCCCCAACCTTGCATATTCCTCATAGCACTCTGATTCATCAATTTTCCCCCATACAGTGATAAAATAAGCTTTTTTGAGGAAACTGAAGACAAAATTCTTTGTGAACAAATATGTTTCTACATGATATATATAAATTATAGAGTAATATTCTGCTACATATCAGGAATCAAATACTAAACTGACCATTACAGGGAGACTCCAAAATCAGGGGCAGGAGGCCCAGAACATGACCGGCAAAAGTGGTTGTGAGCACGGATGAAGCATGGGCTTCATTGGAACTCAACCAGAACTTGCTGGAGGCTGTAATAACTTCTGGAATAATCTTCAATGGCTGAAATTAGCGCTCCATAAACCTGTAATAGATAGAAAGGGAGATAGAAGAGAAGGGAGGAGGGGTTTGGGGACCATCACCCAATGTTCTGAGGCACAACACTCAGAGAGTATGCTCACATAGCATAACCACAATATCAAATCATCCAAACTGATTCGATGGGGTTGAATTCACCTTTAATAGAGTGTTGAGTGACCTTCTTAGCAGGTGAGTATCCAAGGTGACCTGTGAGAGCAAGTCAACCCTCAACAAATCGTAACCCTAGCCACATAGGCACCTCCTTTGGGGAATTTAGCAAGTAGGACCATGTGGAATTATTTCTAAGTTCAATTCCTCCTTCATAATTAGAAACTGCGCCCTCACTAAGTCAAAAGTTGCTTCTTTTGAGTTATGACACCTTTTTTGCTTTTCCGGACTCCTAAGGAAACTGTTCTTTCCTTTGAAAACTTTCCTGCTTTTCTCTGACTGCTTTTCTGAGCTCCATAAGAGGCAACTGCGCCCTCCTTTGAAAAACTTTCCTGATTTATCTTTGGCTGCTTTTTTATTTTCTTTTTGGTACTTTCCTCTTTGTTTCCTATGACAGCTTTTGTCATAGTGTTTCCTCTTTCCTTTCTTGTCTAGTAGACTTGTCCAATACTAGGAAGCTTATTTACACCTCATAAATTAGCAATAAGATACATTCCTTACTTAATTAATTATTACAAAGTTTCCCTATGGAGCATGATTAATGTCAAATCGAGCCCCTCCTAGGAGTCCAGTATGGTCAACACTTTAATGGCCACTTTGAGGGGACATGACAGTCCTCCCCTCCCAAATCTGCTTGTCCTCAAGCAGAAGCACCATAGAGTGCTATAAATTTGTCCACCATGTTTCTGCTGCACCACTCTAATCATAGTCATTTCTTTGATGCGACTTCCTTTAGCAAAATTGCCAACCCAGTTAAAGTAACTGAGTAGAATTCCTGGATCCCACTACCTCCTTTGCAAGGACCCAAATTTTTCTGCCACCTTTTGAACTTTATCATTCCTAAGAATGCCTAGATCCCATGGTTTTATCTGCCTCCTTCCACCCATCAATAAAAACAACAAAATTTTATCATTGTAGAGGAGGAAAATGAGGTTATGAAAATCATACCACCATACTGTGAGCTCATCTCTCCCCATGCCAAGCTGAACATTTTTTAAACTCTCACACCAAACATGGAATTCCTCATCTACTATCTTTGTTCTGGTGCAAGACCTCAACATTATGCTACTTGTTCCACCAAACTGACTCAAGCGGAACTTCCATTCACAGCCATGCATGATGAAGACATCAAATAGATGCCTCTGATGTTTCATGTACACATAGAAAGGTAATGGTGAAATTTTCATACCACATGGCTGCACCATTAAGTCATCAATGGAATATGTGGGAGCCTCCTGCTCCTCATGTGGCATCAATAGGAAAAATCCCTTCACCCAATTTTCATCCCTATGTGTGCCTGCTGAACTAGAAGTGTGGACTGATTTATAGTAAAACAAACCTCTGCAAAATGTGCCCACCAAAAGTGTGGATGCATAAAACCCATCATGGGCTGGTCCAACAAAAGGGATCTCTTTTGACTCTTCACTAAAAACATGACTCCTTCCATGAGGAAATTCGTCCTTTCTCGGGTAATGGGCATGTGCTTGGAACTCATCATCTGCATCCCAAAATTCATTAAGCACAAAAAATTTAGAATGCACCTCATTTACATGTGCATGGGAGGTATCCAATGGCTGCAAATTAAATCTTTGTGGCTGCCCACATGTCAATACAATGTCAGTCCAAACAAAAAACTTATTGCAGAAATTAAATTCTTCACCTCCCGAGGTCTTCATTCCAAAGATGTTTCTATCCACCCAATCAATGGATGAATATAGAATTTTATTTTCTGATCCATATGAAATTTGATCAGCCATATTTATTAAGGATAAGAACACTTCATCCTTCCTCTCATTCTCAATGAGTGCTTGGCCCGGATTTTCTTCCTCATAGATTTTCACAAGCACCTGCAAATCTGCTCCTCCCTCATGGTTGTCCTCCACATGGGGTTCCTCCATTATACCCAAAACATTTCCTTCCATGCAGCATGAAAGGTGTGACACCTTCAACTCCTTCTGAATTTGAAAGATCTGTAACTTTGAATCTT
>LPNX011147364.1:66012-204268 GCA_001517045.1 Pseudotsuga menziesii
ACAACATTCGGCCACCAAGGCATTGATGTCAACAAAGTTTTTGATGGCTTCCCTAAGATTCTTTTTGTCCTCCTTTAGTGACCCGCTCAAATGGTGTGGCTCACCAAGAATATCCTCCATGCAGGTTTCTTCTTCTAATAGTTGACATATATGCCCATTTTTCCTGTGGCATGAATCCACCACATAAAACTCATCCTCAGCATACCAGCCATCCTTTGAATTTTCTGCACACTCACTTCCATGATGTGAAGTGGAGGGTATCTCTGAATGCTGGAATGACATGTGATCTGTATAAAAATTAGAAAGAATCTCATGCCTTGGAATTTCAGTTTCATCATGCTGCAAGAGAGTCCAACATTCTGAACTGTGTCCTTCCCTTTGCATCAGATTTTTCTCCTTCAAATTTACTAGTACACATCCAGCTGGTGGGGGCTTGCCTACCACTTCATTAGGCAATTCAGATATGATATTTCTTGTTCTTTTGGATCTGATCCAAAATATTCCTTCACCATATTATCACCGTTGACAATATCACCCTTCTTTTCACTGATTGTGTGATCACCAACAAGGAATCTGGGAGTGAATTTATCTCCCTCACAAGTGGTCTTCCTTTTGCAGTCCTCAGATGCAAGTGAAGACTTTTTATATTTACATGGATAAAATGGTTGCAGGTGTACATGGCTGCTGCAAAAATTAGAACTATTATTATCCATGTTCTTAACATTACCATCTTCCTGTACGGATACTATGGTAGCTTGCTCTTCCAACAAAATTTCTTCTTCACACCCAAGCAATGTGGCCTTGTTTTCATCCTCATTATGTGTCTCAAAAGGTGACTGTAAATCTGATTTGTGCACCTCTTTTGGATCTATTACAAAATATGCCTCACCACCCATACATGAGCCAAAACCTTGAGCAGTGATCTGGAGATCACCCACCAAGAAACTTGAAGTGGATTCCTCTTCAACTTATTCTCTTATGCAACCAACTTGTGGTGATTTGCACTTCATCTCCTGGAGATATTTGTCCACTTCATTTCTATTGTCCTCCAAGAAACTTGTGACCTTTTCATCTTTAGTGGTACTCATGTCACAATATTTAGAAGCTCCTTTTGAAGGAAAACCAAACAAACTCTTAAGTCTTGAACATGTTGATGGCTTGGAGGAATATTCACCTTTGGTCCTATCTTCTTCTTCTTTTCTTAGAGAGTTGGAACAAATTGGTTCCTATTTGGATAGCTTGCTGCTCTTTAAATAATTCTCATAATCATGCTTGAGCTGGAATCCATATGTGAAATAAATATAATCTCTAAAAGAAAGGTTTGCACAAATATTCCTACCCAAAGCTAGGTAGTCCTCGTAGTAGTGAGGCATGTTCTCCCATGCTTCAATGATCTCTGCTAAGTTTTCCTTAACCATTGGAAAATCAGATATGATCTCTTCCCTGTTTGATGTCCAATAGTATTCATCATATTCATATTTTTGTATGCCTCCATCAACATAGAGGATTTCTTCTTCTTCATATCTTCTGCAGTATTCTTCATACTGCTCATCATAGTCATCCTCATAGTATGACATGGCTGCAAATTTCTTTAGTGAGAGATTTCTTTCCACGGGATGATCCAAGGAAAGAGATATGATACCACTATAATATCCCTTACATGATGTACAGATAAGAATATTAACTTGCTGCAATTTTTTAATTAAAATTTCTGAAATTGAATTAATTCACACAAAGCCTTCTCGGACTGGGCAAATCAGGGATTTCTTCTGGGAAATTTTGCAAGAAAAAGGACTGAGTAGTGGGAAGAAACCAAATATATTTCAGACATAGAATTTCCTCTTCCCTAACACATTTATATCTGATGCCATTTAGGGTTCAGAGTCCGCTCCGCGGAAACCTACTACCACGCTTCTGGGCAGTCAAACCGTGAAACTAGGAAGAGTAGTTCGGTCTGTTTCAACCAGGGGCTTATGAAAACTTGAAGAGGGTTGTTACAGTATTAATTTAACATAATAAATAGTTTTGGACAATTTTCATAAGTTCTGGAAAGTTCTGAGTAGTTTCGAAGAAATGTTGGTTTTTCCGACAGTTTTGGCCTAGTTAAATCCAGCGCAATGGAGGATCCAAAAATGCATTACAGACCCAAATAAAAAAAATTCTGGAGTTATTTAAGGGAAGGTGAGTCTGTCAATGACCCACGGGAACAAACAGGGCTCATTTTGAGTTAGCAGAACTCATTTTACATCAAATTTGGCAAGATTAGTCAATGAAAGCTAGCAATCTAGCTAGGGTCTAGATTTAAGCAGGTAATTCGTGTAGATTTAATTTCTGAGATACATATGAATTATTACAGAGGTAAATAAAATCCCAATGAACATATAAAATCTCTTCATACAGTTCCCCAACCTTGCATATTCCTCATAGCACTCTGATTCATCAATTTTCCCCCATATAGTGATAAAATAAGTTTTTTTGAGGAAACTGAAGACAAAATTCTTTGTGAACAAATATGTTTCGACCTGATATATATAAATTACAGAGTAATATTTTTCTACATATAATAAATCAAATACCAAACTGACCATTACAGGGAGACTCCAAAATCAGGGGCAGGAGGCCCAGAACATGACCGGCAAAAGTGGTTGTGAGCACGGATGAAGCATGGGCTTCATTGGAACTCAACCAGAACTTGATGGAGGCTGTAATAAATTCTGGAATAATCTTCAATGGCTGAAATTAGTGCTCCATAAACCTGTAATAGATAGAAAGGGAGATAGAAGAGAAGGGAGGAGGGGTTTGGGGACCATCACCCAATGTTCTGAGGCACAACACTCAGAGAGTATGCTCACATAGCATAACCACAATATCAAATCATCCAAACTGATTCAATGGGGTTGATTTCACCTTTAATGGAGTGTTGAGTGACCTTCTTAGCAGGTGAGTATCCAAGGTGACCTGTGAGAGCAAGTCAACCCTCAACAAACCCTAACCCTAGCCACATAGGCACCTCCTTTGGGGAATTTAGCAAGTAGGACCATGTGGAATTATTTCTAAGTTAAATTCCTCCTTCATAATTTGAAACTATGCCCTCACTAAGTCAAAATTTTCTTCTTTTGAGTTATGACACCTTTTTTGCTTTTCCGGACTCCTAAGGAAACTGTTCTTTCCTTTGAAAACTTTCCTGCTTTTCTCTGACTGCTTTTCTGAGCTCCATAAGAGGCAACTGTGCCCTCCTTTGAAAAACTTTCTTGCATTTTTGGCTGCTTTTTTATTTGCTTTTTGGTACTTTCCTCTTTGTTTCCTATGACAGCTTTTGTCATAGTGTTTCCTCTTTCCTTTCTTGGCTAGTAGACTTGTCCAATGCGCCCCACCTGACTAGGAAGCTTATTTACACCTCATAAATTAGCAATAATAATTAAAATGGAAAATAAAACTTAGATACATGCCTTACTCAATTAATTATTACAAAGTTTCCCTAGGGAGCATGATTAATGTCAAATTGAGCCCCTCCTAGGAGTCCAGTATGGTCAACACTTTAATGGCCACTTTGATGGGACATGACAAATAGCTTCATATTCGATGCCATAGATGTGGTCATGGCCTTGCAGTCCATCATCGCAAACCTCTTCAATATCTCTACTACATGCTTCCCTTATCCGAGCGAGATTCCATCCGCATTCTACCACACCTCCATGCCTAGAAAAATAGTGCATCGACAGATAACGGGAGCATCACTGGTCTTCTTCCTTCAACCTTGAAGCAAAGTTTGGAATCCGATTTACTCTCAGTAAATACTAGAGTCATCAGTAATCTATCCATCCCGTCATACCATGTCGAACCTCAGGATGTTCTGCAGTCACTCCCTCTGAAGTGGAGCATCATACTCCCTCTGTCTTCCATACTCTATGCACTGAAACATTATGTATCAGAGTGACAAGTAGCTTCCTATGCTACTAATATTCTATGTATCCACCTAGGATCATTGGATACCAAGCTCCTCTATATTTGAAAGCATTCTTCTTGCATCCATCTGTGAGCTTGTCATCCTTTATCAACCTTGTAGCAAAGGTTCAGATCTTCATCAAGCTCATCATGTATGTGTTATCCAATGGGTGTGTTCTGAGCTCATACAATTCCTACTTTCATTTGCACACATGATTCTTCCTATCATGTGACTTCACTTCCAGTGCCTACAAATGTCTCTTTGTAGTCTATGCCTTGTATCCCATGATGTTTCCATCTACTGCGTGATGGAACTACGAACTTTCCTTCATGTATTGGTACTGCATCCTAGACATCATTCTTCTTGAACTGGTCTTCCCTTTATTTTTGGTTACTTCTTTATGGCTGGAAGGTTCTGTGTAAATGGTGTCACTGCATTCATCATATTATTCTTCATTTTGAAATGTTGTCACTTGTTCTTTGGAACAAGTCTCATCCTTCTTTGCTTGTAGGTGATTATGTACGTGATCTTTCCTACAAGTCAAATGCATTAGTTGTATGGTTAGAAACATTTCATAAGGCATATTCATAATGGAAAATTCTTATGCAAAAATATATGATCATGCAACTATTTTAGCCAATACAACATTCATTCATATCTCACGGAAACTTTCTAGATGCCTTCCATCTCCACTAGGACAATATTGAGATTGTGCACTAATCCAATATGTTAGCAAAGAGGTTTCATTCTAGATAAGTAGCAGTGGAGAGTTGTATAGCACCATGAGCTATTTACCCATCACATGCATATTAGTAGTATACTGTCATTAATGCAAACATTCTATCATGCATAATACATCAACTGAATATAAACAAATGCACAACAAAACAATATCATGAAATTAAAATTGAATACTTATCTTTATTTGTTTCATGGGCAGACTCCTTCTTGAGCCTTCAGCTTCATCGCCTTATTCATTCATAATAGCATCGTTTCTTATCCAAATGATAAGGTGGATAATAGGTTCTTCAAGAGTTGAGTTCTTCATATTCCTCATTGCTTGAAGGATATTCTTTGGATGGTGAGAGCTTTATCTTCAGTTGCTCCCATCTTCTTTGGTTGAGCTTCTTCTTGTGTGTGCTCTTCCCAGAGTCTACTGAAAGTAATCACTTCCTTCTAGCACACATTCCTTGAATGAATGAATCCCATGATCTTGGGAGGCCATTCAAGGTGGCTATCATCACTTATGCATTCTTCACTTCTTCTTTTACCACTTCATTTTGTTTTTTGAATTGAGAGACCCTTGTAAAGTATGACTGTATGGTCTGTACATTCTGGATCTTCACATTCTTCAACTATTTTCTCAAAGTCATATTCTGATTTATAATCTTCCCTTCAAATAGCTTGGTCAAGGAATCAAACATATTCATTTTCTTTAGGGAATAAACTTGTGGTATAATGTGATCTGTGATTGAATCAACAATGATCTTCTTGGCCTTGACCAAGTTCTTCTGGTGTAAGGCTTTTAGCCTCATCTCCCTCTAGAACTGGAACCTCTCTACTCATGTAGGTGTCTAATTCATTTTCTTCAGAGAGATCAAATACTTCCATGCTTTGAATTTGTCAACTTTACCAAGCTTATCATCAAGATGATGCGATGGACCACTTTTAAATTAGAACCTCAAATGCAAATAGCAAAATATTAGATCTTACTGATTTGAGGTGTCCATCCTGGTTCTGGAGCTGGTTGATCTAGGGTTTGTCAGAGAAACCCAAATTTTTAAAACTTGGAATATTTCAGATATGATTCAATATAAATATAGATCTCTTCAAATTGGGCTGTCCAATGTACTCCTTTTCTAAAAATAGTGGAGGGAAGCTCCCGGAACAGGAAGCCCTAGTTTTCCAATTTCTTCTGCAGAAATTCCTGTTACTGTTTCTATGGTATATATTAAATTTATACTCCTCTGTGTCTAACACTTCATAGTGAGGTATCTTTGTATGTTTGTGTTCCTACACCATAGGTTTCATCAGAATTGGTTTCACCAATTTGGACTTATGATCATTTTCCCAAGGTGACCTATTACAGGACTGTTCATCATAATGAAGTTGTACGACCTACCATGTGTGACTGGTTCATCTTATTAGTCTAAAACTTGGACCACAAAAATTAAATTCCATGCCCTTTCTGGAAAATATTTAGAAATTTCATTTGGACCTTTCTATCCCAATATATAGCAATTATCCCCAGGTGTCCTGTTTAGGGATACATTCTAGAAGAGGCTAGAACCCCAATTTGGAGGGATCATATCTCCTATAATATAGCGAATATGAGGCTGAAGTATGGAAATAGTGTACACCAGGATTTTATCTTTAACCTCTGCAATTTGCAGCTCCCGAGCCTTCACCAATCCCGAGATATAATGAATGTACCAAAACTTATCAGGTTTAGTATTTTAGGGTTTTTCCAGCTCAGAGTCAAACTAGGGTTTGAATTTGTCAGAGTTTCACCCAACCAAAAATATTTATCCAGGTCTCTAAACTTCGATTTGGATGAGGAGAGCAATCCTATGCTGGGCTCACTCAAAAATTCATCTTCTGCAGAAAGCCCTAATTTTCTGCACCAAAACTAAAAATGCTCGAAATCGAATTCTGCTTCGACAGAAAAATGTGCCCTTCAATGGAGATTCATACTAGCATACTTTTACTAATGGATTGTGGAGAGAGACCCAAAAATTAAGAATCCCTAGCTTCTGTAGCTATACAATGTCTTCTTCTCAGGTTAGCTCTGATACCATGTTAAATTTTTATCATTCAAGCTAGCATTATGATATTAGGATCTTTAACTGAGACAATAACATGCACAACAATAAAACACAAGAGACAAGAGACACAAAGAATTTTCCTTGGGGAAACCATAAAGGAGAAAAACCCGCAACTTCCTCTCTCTTGTCCCAACAGTAGTCTCTCTTTTGTCCCAACCACTTCTCCTCTCACTTATGTGCCCCAATGTGTGAGTGTGTGTGTGATAAATAGAGAGGTTCACTCTCTATTTATATTCTTTCATTCACTTGAAACCCATTCCAACATGTTGGCCTCACTTAACAATTACTTACTAGAGCCAACATCTCTAGGAGTGTCTAATAACCCTAGTGCCCCACAACTTGTGGGGAATTTGCCTCCTCCAACCAACAAGGAGGTTTATCCTTAACAAAATGGTGGGGACTATTGCCCTGAATTACAATGACTCACCTAGTCTTGACTTCTTTAGGATATTCTAATAACCCTAGGGCCCCACAACTGAGGGGACTTTAACCCTTGACAAATAGGAGGGTTACCCACAATTACTTGACATGACTTATTTACATTATAGAAACTTCCCAGAATAAACATCGAGGTACAATACATAATATATACAGATGAATACATTCTGAAGTTACAATTACATCAACAATCATCGACATCATAATCAACCTCATCCTCATCCTCAACCTCATCATTGTCATCAATGTTATCATATTCATCATCATGATCATCATGTTCATACTCATTAGAATAATAGAAATCATGATCATCATGTCCATCATCATTAGAATAATCTCAACAATCATCATCTTCCTCACTATCATCATCATCATCATCATCATCACCATCATCACCATTATCACAATCTTCATCATCATCAGCATCTACATCATAATCAACCTCATCCTAATCCTCATCATCTTCATTGTTATAATCATCATCGTCATTAATGATATCATCATCATCATCGTCAACAATGTTATCATCTTCATCATCATGATAATCATGTTCATACTCATTAGAATAATAGAAATCATCATCATCATGCTCATCCTCATTATAATAATCGCAACCATCATCATATTCATCTTTATGATCATCAATGCTATCATAATCATCATCATCACCATCATCACCATTGTCAACATCATCACCATCTTAATCATCGTCATCAAAATCAAACTCATCCTCATCCTCAGCCTCATTATTGTCAATGTTATAATAATCATGGTCATCAATGTTAGCATCTTCATCATCATGATCATCATGTTAATACTCATTAGAATAATAGAAATCATCATCATCATGTTCATCCTCATTATAATAATCACAATTGTCATCATCTTCATCTTTATGATCATAAATGCTATCATAATCATCATCATCATCATCGTCATCACAATCATCACCATCATCACCATATTCATCATCGTCATCATCGACATCAAAATCAACCCCATCCTCATCCTCAACCTCCTCATCATCAATGTTATAATCATCATCATCATCAATGATATCATAATCATCATCATCATCAATGTTATAATCTTCAATGTTATAATCTTCATCATCATGTTCATACTCATTAGAATAATAGCAATCATTATCATCATGGTCTTCCTCATTAGAATAATTGCAACCATCATCATCTTCATGTTCATAGTCATTTGAATAATAGCTGTCATCATCATCATGGTCATCCTCATTAGAATAATCAAAACCATCATCATATTCATCTTTATAATAATCAATGGTATCATGATCATCATCGTCATCATCATCATGTTCATCATCATCACCATCATCACCATCTTCATAATCGTCAACATCGTCATCATCGACATCATAATCAACCTCATATTCATCCTCAGCCTCATCATCGTCAATGTTATAATCATCATATTCATCAATGATGTCATCATCATCATCGTGATAATCATGTTCATACTCATTATAATAATAGCAATCATCATCATCATGTTCATCCTCGCGTCGACGATTTAACATGGCAAAAATGTTCACATGATGAGAACCATGACATAACTGATATGGAGAGATATCATAGGAACTATGTTCATCGTGTACTATCTTCTTTTATGACACATGTAATCCATAATTTGTAACTACCCACTCTAAGATATATTGAATAAGCCTAATTATTTAAAAAAAATGGTTTCTATGTTACAAGACTTTTTAAAAATAATAATAAGATGAACAATTTCCTGTTCAATTTCGTATTGATCAAGGTTGTAATTAGTTGAATTTTACACATTTTTCAGGATTTAAAGATTTCTAAAAAATAAATTGTATTATACGATGAATTCCATCTAACCTTATTACTTATGTATGCTTGTCTCAAGTATTCTTGATAGTGGACTTTATTAAGCATCCTCAATGTGTCAAATTTCGAAATGGTCACCATATTACACTCATAAGACTTTTTTTTTAAGAAAGGGTTTATCGATGATGATGATGTTCTCTATGATGACGATGATGGCCATAAATACAATGATCACAATAATCCTAATGACTATGGCGACAACGGTAATTTCTCTATCAACATCATCATCATCACTGACGATGATGTTGAGGGTGTTGTTTATGATGATGATGACAACGACAACAATGACGATGGTGATGATAATTGACGATGACAATGGCAATTATTATGAATATGATGATGTTATCAGTGATGATGACAATAATGAAAATGATTATCATGATGATGATAATGATCAAGATGGTGGTCATGGTGATTATGATGATTATCAATATGGTGTTGATGGTTATGATGATGATGATGATCATATGTATTGATGTCATCAGTTTTTGCTACCTTGCCTCTTTGTTGCTGGAATAAGTCCTTGTATTTATCCTTTCCCAAAGGAGTGTAGTGGACTTATTGGATTCAAGGAAAGGTAATAAATTACATTAAAAAAATAAACATTAAAATATTAATAAACATTAAAAATAAAAAATATAAATTAAAAAAAAATACAAAAAAATAAACATTAAAAACAACAAACAATCAAAACTATCCATCTTACCTTCCCCCTCTCATGACAACGAAATTTTACATATTTCACTTACCTCACTAACGAACTACGACTGAGGTCACAAATGATTTTCCAGGGTTGTAGAGTATTTTTTTGACTTACCTCACCCATGAACTAGGATCGAGGTTGCAGAGGAGTTTCCAAGGTTACAGAGGAGGCATTCAAGTTACCTCACCCATGAACTAGGTCTGAGGTTGCTCAGGAATTTCCAAGGTTACAAAGGAGGTTTTCCAGTTACCTCATCCATTGTTGATGTATTTGTAACTTCGGAATGTATTCACTTGTATATTTCATGTATTGTACTACGATGTTTATTCTGGGAAGTATCTATAATGTAATTGAGTCATGTCAAACCCCGATGTTCCTATTGGGAGATTCAATAATGTAAACAAGTCATGTAAAGTCATAATGGGTAACCCTCCTTATTGTTTAAGGGTTAAAATCCCCATAGTTGTGGGGCACTAGGGTTATTAGACTCTCCTAGAGAAGTCGGCCCTAAGTGAGTTAATATAAGTCGGGTCATTAGTACCCAGTTGTGGTTACGCGAGCCTACATAACTGAGTTAGGATTACTCGAGCCTACATAATAGAGTTAAAGGTTAAGTGAATGAAAGAATATAAATAGAGAGTGAGACTCGAGTGAGACTCTCTATTTATTACACACACTCAATCACTGGGGCCCATGAGTGAGAGAGAAGAAGTTGGGATAAGAGAGAGAGACTATTGCTGTGAGGAGATCATCTTAATATTTTGGGTTTTACTTTTGGTGTTGATTCTGTCTCTGACAAAGTTGCGGGGTTTTCTCCTTTATGGTTTCCCCGAGGGAAATCTTTTTGTCTATTTTTTCTTGTGTTTGATTTCTATGCTTGTTATTCTCTCGGTTAAAGATCCTAAGACAATGCTAGCTTGAATGATAAAAATATAACATGGTATTAGAGCTAACCTGAGAAGAAGACATTATGTAGCTATAGAATCTAGGGATTCTTAATTTTTGGGTCTGTCTCCACAATCCATCTGCAAAAGTATGCTAGGATGACTCTCCATTGAAGGGCGCATCTTCCTGTCGAAGTGGAATTTGATTCCGGGCATTTTCAGTTTTTGGTGCGGGAAATTAGGGATTTTTACAAAAGAAGAATTTTTGAGTGAGCCTGGCATAGGATTTCTCTCCTCATAAAAATAGAATTTTAGAGACCTGGGTCGATATTTTTGGTTGGGTGTAACTCCAGGAAAGTCAAACCCTAGTTTGACCCCGAGCTGGAAAAAACCCTAAATACTAAAACTGATAAGTTTTGGTAAATTCGCTATATCTCAGGATTTCAAAAGTCTTAGGGGTCAAAAATTTCATATCTCGAATTTAAAATATCAATGTAAAACGTGTCCAAGTTTCAGCTACAGATTCTCTATATTCTAGGAGATATGATTCCTCTAAGTTAGGGTTCCATCCTCTTCCAAGATTCATCCCTAAACAGGACACTTGGGGAGAATTGCTATATCGTGGGATAGAGAGGTCCAACTGAAATTTATCAAGATGTTCCAAATAATACATGGGATTTAATTTCTCTCGTAGAATTTTAAGACCGTGAAGATGAACCAGTGACACATGGAAGTCTATACAAATTCGCTATTCTGAACATCCTGAAACAGGTCACCTTGGGAAAACACTCATAAGTCCCAATTGGTGAAACAAATTCTGATGAAACCTATGGTGTTGGAACATGGATAGGAAAGGATACCTCAATACATAGTTTCAGAAACAGAGGAGCAATAATTGTAGAGATACCTCAAAAACAGTATCAGGCATTTCTGCAAAAGAAATTGGAGAACTAGGGCTTCCTATTCCCGGAGCTTCCCTCCACTGTTTTCAGAAAAAATGTACATTGGAAAACTCATCTTGAAGAGGTCTATCTTTCTAGCCAATTAGATCTGAAATATTCCAAGTTTTGAAAATTAGGGTTTCTCTGACAAACCCTAGATCAAGCCAGCTCCGAAACCAGGACGGACACCTCAAATCGGTAAGATCTAATATTTTGTTATTTTCATTAAAGGTTCCCATTGATATATCACGTCAGCTTGATGATAAGATTAGTGAAGTTGACAAATTATAAGCATGGAAGTATATGATCTCTCTGAAGAAAATGAATTTGACACCTACACAAGTAGAGAGGTTCCAATTCCAGAGGGAGATGAGGCTAAAATACTTACACAAGAAGAACTTGGTCAAGGCCAAGAAGATCATTGTTGATTCAATCACAGATCACCTTATACCACAAGTGTCTTTCCTAAAGACATTGAAAGAGATGTTTGATTCCTTAACCAAGCTATTTGAAGGAAAGAACATAAATCGGAAGATGACTTTGAGAAAATAGTTAAAGAATGTGAAGATCCAGAATACAGAGACCATACAGTCATACTTTACAAGGGTCTCTCAAATCAAAGAACAACTTGAAGTGGTTGAAGAAGAATTGGAGAATGCAGAAGTTGTGATAACCACCTTGAATGTCCTCCTAGGATCATGGGATTCATTCATTTAAGGAATGTGTGCCAGAAGGAAGTGATTACTTTCATTAGACTCTGGGAAGAGTGCACATAAGAAGAAGCTCGACTCATAATAAGAGAAAAGAAGATGGGAGAAAATGAAGATCAAGCTCTCACCATCCAAAGAAGATCCCTCAAGTGATGAGGAATATGAAGGACTCAACTCTTGAAGAAACTCTTATCCATCTTAGCATTTGGATAAGAAATGATGAATGAAGAAGATGATGAAGCTGAAGGCTCAAGAAGGAGTCTACCCATGAAACAAATAAAGATAAGTATTCAATTTTCATTTCATGATATTGTTTTTTTTTTGTTATACATTTTTTTGATGTATTATGCATGATAGAATGTTTGGATTAATAACAGTATACTACTAATATGCATGTGATGGGTAAGTATCTCATGGTGCTATACATCTCTCCATTGCTACTTATCTAGAATGAAACCTCTTTACCGACATATTGGATTAGTGCACAATCTCAATGATGTCCTAGTAAAGATGGAAGGCATCTAGAAAGTTTCCGTGAGATATGGATGAATGTTGTATTGGCTAAAATAGTTGCATAATCATATATCTTGATGCAAAAGAATTTTTCATTATGAATATACCTTATGAAATGTTTCTAACCATACAACTAATGCATTTGACTTGTAGGAAAGATTGCGTAAAATTTCCTACAAGCAAAGAAGGATGAGACTTGTTCCGAAGAACAAGTGACGACAGTTCAAGATGAAGAATAATATGATGAATGTAGTGACATCATTGATGCAGAACTTTCCAGCTATGAATAAGTAACCAAGAATAAAGGGAAGACCAGCTCAAGAAGAATTATGTCTAGGATGCAGTATCGATATGTGAAGGGAAGTTCGTGGTTCCATCATGCAGTATATGGAAACATCGTGGGATACAAGGAATGATTCGTAGCACGAGGATTCTCATGAAAAGAAGGCATAGACTACGAAGAGACAATTGCAGCCAGTGGGAGTTGAGACATATGACATGAGGAATCATGTGTGCAAATGAAAGAAGGCCTTGTATGAGTTCAGAAGACACCGATGGGATAACAGATACATGAGGAGCTTGATGAAGATTTGAACCTTTACTACAAGGTTGAAGATGAAAGTCTATAGAGGATGACAAGCTCATAGATGGGTGCGAGAAGAACTTTTGGAAAAGTTCAAGATAGAGGATCTTGGTATCGAGTGAGCCTAGATGGATACATAGAATATTAGTAGCAGAGGAAGCTACTTGTCACTCTGGTACAGAATGTTTCAGTGCATAGAGTATGAAAGTTAGAGGGAGAATGATGCTCTGCTTCAGAGTGAGTGACTACAAAAGATCTTGAGGTTCGACATGGTACAACAGGATGGATAGATTACTGATGACTCTAGGATTTTACTTAGAGTAAAGCAGATTCCAACCTTTGCTTCAAGGTTGAAGGCAAAAGACCAGTGATGCTCCTGTTATATGACGATGACTTGTTCCTTACAGAAAACAAGAACTCATTAAAGTTGCAAGAAGGATATTTGCTACCGAGTTCAAGATGAAGGAATTGGATATGATGCACTATTTTTGAGGCATGGAGGTCTCGTAGAATGTAGATGGAATTTCCCTAGGACAAGGGAATTATGCGGTAGAGATCCTGAAGATATTTAGGATGATGGATTGCAAGGCCATGACCACACCTATGGCATCGAACCTGAAGCTATTTAGTGATGCTTCATTAGAAGCAGTCGATGATGCGATGTATCATTAGATGTTTGGGTCCTTGATGTACCTGACGAATACAAGACCAAATATTTGCTTTGTTGTGAACACCTTGAGCCAGTTCCTAATAGATTCGAGACATGTTAACTTGATTGCTGCAAAGCATATTTTGAGGTACCTAAAGGGTACAGTTGATTATGGGATCAAGTATAAGGCTGATCAGAAGATTAACCAAGAAGGTTATGTTGATTTAGAATGGGCAGGCAGTGCCATCGATAGAAAGAGCACTTCTGGGTGCTGCTTCAGTATGAGATTAGGTGTGATCTCTTGGTTTAGCAGAAAATAGTCTTGCATGGCACTGAGTACAGCTGAAGTAGAGTATGTCACATCTTGTTCATCTAGTTGTGAGGTAGTATGGCTGAGGAAACTACTGTCTGATTTATTTGATTTCCAGTTGGATGCTACTTCTATATATTGCAACAACAAGAGTTGTGTGAAGCTGTCTGATAACCCGGTGTTCCATGAAAAGTCGAAGCATATCAAGATCAAATATCACTATATCAGGGATATGGTGCAGAGAGGAGCAGTGAAGCTCCAGTACGTTTCAACAGACGAATAGATAGCTGATGTGTTGACTAATTCATTGGCTAGAGTGAAGTTTGAATACTTCAGGGAGAAATGTGGTGTTCTCCAGATCGAGGTTCCCTCCAAGGGGAAGTGATGAGTCCATGAGCCATTTTGAGGTGACTGTGATATGTGTTCTCACATGATCAGATATAAGCATTGAATGCCATTCTCTGAATGGAGGCACCTGGTCAGTTACCAATAATTTTAGTCTAGGACTGAAGCTCAGCTTAAAGTGTTGAGAGGCCATTCTCTGGGAGAATGGAGGCACCTGGTCAGTTACCAGGAATTTTAGTCTGGGATTGAGAGCCTTTCTGACATGATGGATGATGAGTTTCATTTCAAGGTCAGATGTAAGTTCAAAGCCTTTCTGACATGATGTGTGATGAGTTTCCTATCATGGTCAAATATAAGTGCTGAGCCTTCTGACATGGTTTGCGATGAGTTTTCGACCATGGTCAGATGTAAGTGTTGGGAAATCCTTTCTGACTTGGTAAGATATAAGTGCTGAAGAAGATGAAGACCTAGTTGGAGGCTAGGCCTAAAACCAACATGAGAAAGGGTTGGCTCTGTAGAACTTCCTGTGATGAGAAGAATCAAGAGATAGCAC
Source organism: Pseudotsuga menziesii (assembly GCA_001517045.1). NCBI lineage: Eukaryota > Viridiplantae > Streptophyta > Pinopsida > Pinales > Pinaceae > Pseudotsuga > Pseudotsuga menziesii. The sequence continues at coordinate 81,296 of LPNX011147364.1, forward strand.
CCATGATGATGACCAGTGATGATCCAGCAGTGCTGATCCATATAGAGTGATGATACAGATCCAGTGATGATGATATAGATCGAGTGATTATCCAGATCTAGATGAATATGACTTGTAGATGAATATGACGAGAACTCAATGATGATCCAGATGATACGAGAAGAAGACTTGTGCTGATAATTTGTGTTGAGAGAATACCTTCCTAGCTAAGAGGGAGTGTTGATGTATTTGTAACTTCGAAATGTAGTCACTTGTATATTTCATGTATTGTACCCCGATGTTTATTCCAGGAAGTATCTGTAATGTAATTGAGTCATGTCATACCCCAATGTTCCTATCGAGAGATTTAATAATGTAAACAAGTCATGTAAATTCATAGTGGGTAACCCGCATTATTGTTCAAGGGTTAAAGTCCCAACAGTTATGGGGCACTAGGGTTATTAGAATCTCCTAGAGAAGTCGGCCCTAGGTGAGTTAATGTAAGTCGGGTCATTAGTACCCCAGTTTTGGTTACTCGAGCCTATATAGCTAAGTTAGGATTACTCAAGCCTACATAATAGAGTTAAATGTTAAGTGAATGAATGAATATAAATAGAGAGTGAGACTCTCTATTTATTACACACACACTCACTCACTGGGGCGCATGAGTGAGAGAGAAGAAGCTGGGATCAGAGAGAGAGAGACTACTACTTTTGGGAGATCATCTTACTATTTTGGGTTTTACTTTTGGTGTTGATTCTATCTCTGAGGAAGTTGCAGGGTTTTCTCCTTTATGGTTTCCCCAAGGAAAATCTTTCTGTCTATTGTCTCTTGTGTTTGATTGTTGTGCTTGTTATTCTCTTAGCTAAAGATCTTAAGATAATGCTAGCTTGAATGATAAAAATATAACACCCATGAACTAGTCCCAAGGTTGCAGAGGAGGGTTTTCACCACCTCTTTCACACTTGGGATAAAAAACAACCAGAACGACCCGTATCTCCGATGAAGGGGTGATTGAATCTGGTTAAAATTACTAGTAAGAATTGTAGTTTTGGTTTATTATGTAGTTTTGGTTTATTATGCAATTTTTCAATTAGAATTTCTTACTATAGGCCAAATGTGGAATTTTAAAACAACCCAAATTGTTGAAATCATGAATTGAACACTTGAAATCGCATTTTCATGAATTCCTTCCTCGCTAGATTCTAGCGGGTAGGGGTTGATTTGGTGAACACATATACATCTCCTTTGTTTCACCCACATGGTCATTAAATTCAGAATCGACCAGGTGGAACTGAGAATATTGACAGGTGGGACAACAATTACCACTGTTTCCCCAATGGAATCTAGGGCTAACAACAACCTATTGGATCTCCCGTCGCAACAACAACAAGAACCATGGATCTTACCGTTAGGATTAAGATCCCTATATCCGGGGCTTAGGGAATCCATATTTCTCTTTTTCCTCAAATTTTTCCTGAATAAAGAGGGTATCCACTCTCTGCGGACACCACAATAATTCACATAGAACCCTTTTTAAACCCTCTTTGGAACCCTACTTCATCTATGGAACAATTTTTGTACAACGATTTGGAGTTGTTGGAATCGGGATAGCTGGGATCTTATCCAACTCCACCTACCCTGCCTCCATTATAGGCCTCATAAGAAGTGGAGGTTGTTATTCCAGAGGGTTACATTGGTTTATTTTTGCGGCCGGAGGATTTTCCAAGGACACCACCTGATTTGGGATGTGACAGAAGCGACAAAGAGCAACAAGTAGAAATTCAAGCTGAAAGCAGGGGTTTATCAAATATCCCTAGCAAAAAATGCAAGAACAAGTGCCTATCCTCAACCAGTGGGCCTCTTAATCTCATATGTGGTATCAACGTGTCGATAGAGGATGCTAGGCCTATGGAAGACTCTTCTTTGGTGGGAAAAATTTGTGGGAGAAACCCTAGCTCAGAGGATATGGAAATTTGGGTCATGAAGAATTGGTCAAGTGTTCTAAACTATGAACTAGAAATGGATGCCCTTACAAAGGGGTGGTTTGGATTTATATTCAACTACGTAAGTGATGTTGGAAAAATTATTGTCAAACAATGGAGCTATGGAGTTGTTCCTGTTCTGTTAAAAAAATGGAATCCTCTATTTGATGCAGATAGTGAGAGAATGGACACTATGTTGGTGTGGGAGTGTCTTTTGGGACTCCCTTGGGAATTTTGGAACCCAAATATGTTTTTCGATTTGGGGAGTGCGGTCAGATTCTTTCTGGAGGTCGATCTTTCTTTTCTTGAAGACAAGAAGGAAAACTGTAACATGAATACTTGTCTCTTAAAAAATTTGAACCTGAATCCTATAACACATTAATATTATCTGGGTGACTCTATTAGGATGCAAGCTCTAAAACTATGAATGGATCCCCTTCATATGTCACTATTTCCCTGCAATAGGACATATAGCAAAAAAATTGTCACCTGGGGTTTTCAAAAGGCCTCGCACAAAGGGAGGATGCGGCTCTGAGCAATGAATAGATCCCTCAAGGGATGCATGAAGAAGCTCCTCCTCTCAAGGATATTTATCGACAACAGTCTATTGAGGTGAATGCTCATCAAGGAGTTTTCATATATTTGGATGAAGACACTTTTTGACAACAAGATCAGTTGATCTTCAAAGGTAATCCTACAAACCATCCTTTGAATATGAAGTTGAACAATTTACATTTGAATGATTCTCCATTTGCTATTAGAGAAGCTCTTTCATCATCGTTGATCAATTTCTTGATAAATAGAAACCATCAATTCAAAATGTCTCTTCTTAATAACGGTCAAACCACATTTTACTACCTTCGCTTTGATTCAAATGCTCATGAACTATATCAATACATGTTATAGTTTGAAACACCCGATTGAAATATAACCCCTATATATTATAGATATATTAAAATGCTATGAATTCATGAAATGATTCAACTCAATGTAAACATAAAATCAATACAATAATTTATTTGTTCACTTGTACCATTCAATTAACTTCTAGAGCTTGAACCTAAAATAAAATTGATCTTAACAGAGTACAGAACCATATACTTTCACTTTCACTCAAATAAAAAGTACTTCTGATCTTTTCTCTATATCAATATACCACCTCTATCTCAAGCTCTACAAGCCTCCAAGCTATCGAATCTTCTCGAGCTATTCTAAGTTTCTATGAGCTATCTGATGCCAATGTGGCTGGCCAAAAAAAACATATTCAAATCCACTAACAGAACCACTATAGGATGATAATGGATTGTTCACATAGTATAAGACATTCAAACATAATACTGAGTATTTTAATAAAATCTCAACACTGTAACAGATTCACTTACCTTCCATAAATGAAGAATACACACTCAAAAACAAAAAATACAAGCATTTTGAAATTGTTTTTGGTTTCTATTGATTCATAAAGAAAATGTAGTCCACAATGTTTGTGCAATGTATTCTAAACTCTAATCATCGAATTTACAATCCTAAATAGACATATCATAGCTTTCTTCCTTGAATGAGGGTAAACAACAACTAAGAATAACCTAATTGTGATTATGTCTCAAATAGTTAAAACAGATATCTGAAATCCAATTTAATCTAACCTACAATCTATATTTCATGAATTAGTAAACCAAAAATAAATTCGAATGCTTCTTTTTTTCCTTTTCCACCTGTAAAGATGCCCCTACATCAGGATCCCAGGGTAAAAATTCGTATGAATCCCTATTCATAAGTTCTTTAATGGAGTAACCCTTCTTCTCAATCTCTGCTACATTCATCCTAGTAGAATCTACTTCAAGGTGTTATTTCCACTTGACCAAGTAATCTAGGTATTCTCTACCTCTAGTCTTCTTATCTAATCTAGTTTCTAATATCTTTTCAGCCTCCAAAGGATTTTCCATTGGCATTTTCTTTTCCCACTTCACCTTGTTATTCATACCTAGTTCTAGATTACTTGTAACTTGTTCTATTCCATCATTTTCATAAGGATACAAGTTAGATATGTTAAATATAAGAGATATACCAATCCCATCTGGTAGCTGGAATTCATCTGCATTAGCTGAAAAATTCTTAAGAAATTGGCAGTGTCCTACTTTTTTAAATTTCTACTTGTTATATTCACCTTTTGGGAATCTTTCCTTCCTTAGGTAAGCTAAGACTAGATCTCCTACCTCATAGTTGATCTCTCTGCTCCTCAAATCCACTCTATACTTATACTTCTGATTGTTCACTTGTAATTGTTGCTTGACCTATAACCCTGTCTTCTAGCTCCTCCCCTTAGCATGCTAAAAAATCCTACACATTTTCACAAACTTCTCTACTTATGATCTCATCCTAGGACAAAAGTACATGTGACTCAGCTATCCAACTATCTTTTCTATTCCAAAACTTTTATCCAATCCTCCATTGTGTTTCTCTCGAATCAAATTCTCCCTCATAGAGCATTGTGGAATGCATAGTCTATTTTCCTTGAATAACAGTCCATCTTGCAATATGTAGTCATTCCAAGGACCCCTGTCTCTTTGGGAAGGATTTAAACTGATCTCATAAGATTCCTTAAAGTCCATATCAAAATTATACAAATCTTTAAGAAAATCAAATCCTAATACTTGAACTTGACTCTCTTGCAACATTAAGCTTTTCCTACTTAAGGCATCTGCCACTCAGTTAGACTTTCCACTTACATGCTTGATAAAGAAAGTGAAACCTTGCAAGAACTCAACCCACCTCACATTCTTCTGATTTAATTTGGGTTGTTGCATTATAAAATGCAAGGCATTTTTTTTAAGTGTAATTGCTAAGTCAAATTCACACCTATTCTATGCAAGATCAGCCCATGGGAAGAGGAGATGAATGCATTGGTTTTTATTTTTTGGCTCCAAAGTTTTAGTTCACTTTATTCATATTAAGAATAAATACACAAGGGAAATGGAGTGGGTTACAGAGAAAAGGAATTCAAATTAATATCCATATTCCAAAGATATTGGGAAATTAATTGGGTTGATAAGCACATATGGATAAGAATGACATGGAAATAGTTGGTGAATAAGGTGGGGTGGGGGTGGAAGTGGGGCCATATCAGGAACATTTCATTCTTAGTTCCAGGACTAAATAAAAAGGAAGTAAGATATAGAAATGAAATGTTTCCCCAATATGTCTGTAAATCTACCCTAATCAGATGTACTTTGTTGGTTTGAACAGGTTGCAATAGACATATATAGATGCTCGTCCTTGGATTAACCCTATAAAAGGCTGAAAAAATAGAATAGGTGCGCTACAAATTGAACTTCAATAGGAACTTTCAAGCTAATATTTATACCCATCCACATAATAATTAATTTAGGTCAATTTTATTCATAGGTTAGACCTAGAGTTTATAATTATTTACAGGTCGGCCCCAGTCCTGTGCTAAGATAGATCACTCCCTTCAAAATATTAACACATGTTTTTCTCCTGATCTTCTTACCGTTTATCAATGTATTTATGACAAGGAACTATGCCCAACTACTACATGTCAAGCCTTACCTGGAAGATAGTCCTATCTAGCAATCTTTCATCAAGAATATCTATTTTTTAATTATCTTATTGTTGTTGTTAGTTCAAATGGAATGCCCATAATTTATTCTTTAGGTCCTTTTAGTACCCAGACCTACTTCTACAAAGATACCAACATGTTTCTTGATGAAGAAACCTATTCCTAAAGTGAGAACCTCCAAGATGGTATATTACAGGTTTCAAACTCTCCATTCCATTGTTAATTCCATGGACATAGTAATTTGATATCAAATCAGCTGAAAGGAAAGCCAATTGATACAAATGTATAAATGGTTGTTGACAACCTGAACAATATTTTTATCAAATTCCCTTAAGATCCATTATTCATAGGTATGAAGTGTTGTTTTGATGATAAAATTGTTTAGAACACACCCAAAAATACTTTTACTACTGTTCAAATTGCCCCAAATCTCTATTTTTAGGCATCCAGTGCGCTTTGAGATACTCCAAGAAAGCACTATAAAATCTCTCATCCAATATATTTGAGACATTCAACGCACACGTTTATTGTTGTTTGTTTCAAAAGGATGCCCTATAATAGGGTTACTTCACCCCTGCAACAACCTTTACTATACTTATAGATGATGATCTCATACTTTTATTTGGCTTGCTTACGATTCTCAAAGGCATGCTTAAAGTTGGAATGATCTGAAGAAGTGCCGTGAACAACCTAGGATAGTTATATGTGCTCATATTGTCTTTTATTGTTGTTTCCAATTCTTTCTACATGAATGTTCCTTTACAGGAATTTGTGCTTCATGTTGTTGCTTCAAAGAGATACTACTGAACATACTTTTCAATGACTATTTGAAATTCCTAGAATCACTTTTTGATGCTCAAGCACACTACAACAAACCCATAAATGTTTATTTCCCCTTCTTGCTTCTCCATAAGTATGAGAAAGTCCATAACTTCCATCTTGATGATGTGTTCCCAACACTACCGATTTGATGTTGGATTATCACCATCACGATGAGAACACCCAATAACATCCACATGCATAGGACACCCACACAAAATGGGTGGTTACATGTAACATGACCCATTGTTGTTCTTTTTTATTGGATATTCATTGAAGAGATTTAGTTTACTCTATTTCTAGTTCCACTATGGTTACTTTTGGTTTCACTATTTTACTTTTTTTGATGAAATATGAAAAAAACCCTAAAATTCACAGGCATTCAAATGTTGTTCATGCAACCCAGGCTTCACTCATGAGTGTTTCTACACTGCTTGCCTCATAATAGCTGAAGTTTAGTTGGCAAACCTATATCTCAAGCATAGGCACAGATCAGCTAGGATAATATATTCCTCCGCATTCCATAGTTGTTGCTCCCATCATGCAAAAATTTCCTATCAAATTTCCAAGGTCATCCTAGTAGAACATGTCACACATCCATAGGTATGATACCACAAGTTGCCTTGTCTTTATATCTTCCTATTTGGAATTCCACTTCACTTTGTTATGTAACCAGCAATTGGTGTCCCTTATGCAACCATGACACCTTGTAAGGTGTTGGATGCTTGAATTTCCTAAGCTTCATCTTTTCCACCATTTCAGTGGACACCAAATTGTCGGTGCTTCCATTATCAAAAACTACTTTGCAACATTTCCATTGAACTTTGCATGTAGTTCAAAATAACGCCTTTCTTTTTTAAGACACTACCACCTCCTTCTCTGGTTTCAATAGCACTTTGTTCACAAGAAGAGCCTCCACAACCTTAGGTGCATTTTCTACCTTTAGAGCTTGTTCCTTAGCCTACTTTCCTTGTGGAACATAGTTTCCTCTTTTTCCTACATTTTCATTCTTATGGAATTCATAGGACTGATGGCCTAGCTTGTTACATCTATAACACCAATAGAATGAATCTTTGCCTCTACCTCTACCTCTATTATAGGATCTTCCAAATCGAGGTTCATCTCCTTTCCCTATTTGATATTGTTGGTTAGAACCACCAAATTCATCCTTGTATGTTGGAACTTTCTCTCTTCTAGTTGTTGTCCCTTTCCCTTGGTAGATCCTCTTCCTCTACAAAAGGTTGGCTTCCTAGCTATCTTCTCTTCTTCCCTTAGAGAATACTAGTAATCCCCTTCCATAGTGATTGGAGATAACATACTAATCTCATCCTGAATCTCTGTTCTCAACCCATTGATGTATCTAGATGTCTTCTCATATGTATCTTCATTATAACCTGCTCTTAATTTTACCCTGTAAAACTCTTCTATATACTCTCTAACAGTTAGCGACCTTTATCTAAGTTGCTGCATCTTTCTATAGAGACTTAGTTGGTATCCCTTGGGAAAGAATTTACCTGCCATCTTAGAAATCGTCCTATCCCAACTCTTTATTTATGACTTGTTTTTCTTCTTCTTCTCAGCCTACGAACTCTCCCACCATAGTACTGCATGGCCTTTCAATCTAGTCACATCTATTTTTACCTTCTTGTCCTCGATCTCTTCACAAACAAAGTATCGATATAACTCTCCTATCTATTCTATCATCCCTTCTACTAAAAAATTCCCATCATAAGTAGAAAAAGAGGGTTTTGGTCTAGAGATGGAACCTAACAAAGACCTTAACAACTTCATCTCAGTTGTTTCTAGTGTGGCCTCTTCTTTTTTGTTACCACCCTCTACTTGTGATTCATTATCATCTCCTAGGTCTAGTACTCATTTCCTAGCCAGCTCCATAGATTCCATTCTAGCATGCATAGCCCTAATTTGTTCCATCAGTTCGACATTTGCAACAGGTCTACCTCTCCCACCTGCTCTACCTCCTCTCATTCACATTGTCATTTTAGTGTTTTATTTTATTTGACATGCCCGCATATTGAATGTACCAACAAACATATAGTAAATTCATAAAAGGTAATCATGCATCAATGACAACAACACAATTTTGCTTCACTTTATTTATTTCTCTTTATCTAACCATATTGCTACCCCTATCAACCTTGCTTCCAGGTATAACTCTGAGCTAGTGAAAGATTTTGAATACATTTAATTTGTTGATGTATTTGTAACATCAGAATGTATTCACTTGTATATCTTATGTATTGTACCCTGATGTTTATATTGGGATGCATCTGTAATGTAATTGAGTCATGTCATGACCCGATGTTCCTATCGGGAGATTCAATAATGTAAACAACTCATGTAAAATCATAGAGTGTAACCCTCGTTATTTTTCAAGGGTTAAAGTCCCCGCAGTTGTGCGGCCCTAAGGTTATTAGACTCTCTTAGAGAAGTCGGCCCTAGTGAGTTATTGTCAAGTCAGAAATTAGTATCAATAGAGAGGGAGCCTCTCTATTTAACACACATTCACTCACACTCAGTTGTAGCACATAACTGAGATATAAAAAAGAAGCTAGGACAAGAGAGAGAGAGACTACTACTGTTGGGATATCATCTTACTCTCTTTGGGTTTTACTTTTGGTGTTGATTCTATCTCTGAGGAAGTTGCGGGGTTTACTCCTTTATGGTTTCCCTGAGGAAAATATTTGTGTTCATTGTCTCTTGTGATTGATTGTTGTGCTTGTTATTCTCTTAGATAAGATCCTAAGATCATATAGCTTAAATGTTAAAAATCTAACAGGGTATCAGAGCTAACCTAACAAGAAGACACTGTGTAGCTGTTGAAGCTAGGGATTCCTACTTTTTGGATCTCTCTCCACATATTTTTAGCAAAAGGAGGCTAGGATGACTCTCCTCTCTAGGGTGCATATTTTTGTCAAAGCAGAATCTGATTCTAAGCATTTTCAGTTTTTGACCTGTGTTGTATTCTCATAGATCACATAGGGTTACCAATAATACACATTAATACAGACATACATAACATAGACAAGAGACAAGAACAAGTAAGTAGAATAACAGATTGTATTATAGTGAAAGGGTCCATACAATACAAAGAACTGAACCAAGTTCTCATCTAGCTCAATAGCCTAATCTATATGATTTACAAACAGTTACAAATAACTACCTGTCGGATCACTCAACCGACACGATCTTGGGTGGCCGACCTAATCTCTCCTTAGTCGGCTATCATTCAAGTTGGCATACCGACTTGATCCTCCAACATCTCCCCCATGAACAAAACATTTCTTCATCCCGAAGAAACGGGGAGGTAGCGAAATTTCTTTGTCTGTATTAGTTATTCTTGTGCTTGATCTTCATGGGCTATGAAGTCTAGTGGTTGGTCTTTTCTATACGCAGACTTTGACAATTGCTTCAGCTATCACTGCCAGCTGGTGTTGAAAATCCATCTAACTCTGCAATATTTTATGTATGTCAATGGTTAGAGTAGTCAGACTTGATAGGATCGACAATTTCTCTTGAATGGAAATTTCAGCTATTCTTTCCATGTCAGGACCCATAAACTAGTCATTTTTCTCTACTATCTCCAATAGATGTTTCATCTACGGGCAGATGATGTCTACTTTTTCTAAGTTTGGAATGGATTGTTGCACCCACTGATGTGCTTCTCACTCGAGCTTCTATATTTTGGCTGTTTCAAGCACTATTTGGTCTTCAATTGTGTGTCTGAGTGCTTTGTCAGTGATTTTCCTCTTCTCTAGTGCCTAGATCTATTATCGGGTCTGCCTAGTTGGTTGATAGACTTTCCCATAGTAAGTGGGCTAGTCTCACAGTACTTCTTCTGTAATGACAGACTCCTCCATGTGATCTTGCAACACCTTGTATGCTTCTGCAAAGGTTGTGTGTTGCTCCATCAATAGTTAGATGGTTTCTTCTTTATGCTCCTCTTTTGTGTCTTGAATTTGTGCCTACAGCACCGACACTATGCTCTCAAATAGCTAATAAGCTCTTTCTAGTGGTTTTTCAATGTCAACCTTTGTTGGTCCTGGTATCACCATTTGTACAAGGCTTCTGCATTTGTTGAGAAACTTGACTTGTTCTTTTCCATTGTTGTCAAGCTCCTTACGTCTCTGCTGGCTCCTTGTCTTTGCTTCAATTGTCAGTGTTTTGAGGAGTTGTCCTAGCTCCCCCTCCCTTAAATTGGTTACATCGACCACAGTGGTCGAGCCAGGTTGACTGATGTGGACCATTGTTGTCTGTCCATGATGGTCCTTCTTCTTTTTCTCCTTATTCTTCTCGTGCTTCTATGTTTCTGCTTTTTTCGGCACCTATGTACCTGCAAGAGTCAGGTCTAGATTGTCTGTTTGATGGGCAGTAGTGATTGATGGTATTTCTGTTTGAGTCGGTTGGATGACTGCTACATCTGTTTGTGCCTTTGGTTGGTTGGATATAGGGGGTCCAGAAGTGGATGTGGTTGGTGCAGCTAGTTGAATTAGAGGTTCTGAGTTGTGGGGTGGTGGTGATGGTGTTGGTGAATGGTCGGGTGTGATTAGATTGGTGGAAGTGTGGTTAGGTGATGGATTGTGGATCTTAGGGGGTGAGTCCATGTCGGAGAACAGTTGGTCAATTTCTCAACTTATGTCCTCCATATTTTCTCCTTCCTCATCATCGGTCGGTTCAGAAGTTGGTAGGTGGGGTTCGGGTTCAGTCGAAATGATAGATGTGGTCTGACTTGCGACAACTTCAGCTTCTTTGTTGGGGTTCCTTTGGAATGTCGAGCTTATTATTGCCACAGTATTTGGCCTCTGGAGTACTTGGTCAGGTTGGGAAATGGGTAGTTGGGATCTGCCAACATCGAACAAAGGTGCTTTGGTAGAGAGCTTATGCACTGTGATGAATTTATCTAGCAGTTTTTCAATGTATGTCTCGAGGTCTCTGTCAAGGTCAAACTTTTCCTTCACAACCTCTGACATAGCATTCTTGCATAAGTCGAGTGGGCTTATTGAAAGCTATTCTGGTATTAGTTCTTCTATTATTTTTGCTGGAGATGGAGGAGGGGGTGTAGACACGAGATCCACAACATTTTCGACGGTTGAAGTGTGTGCGCTCTTCACCTTCTTTGGTTGACCTGGCTATGCCCCTGCCTCAACAAATTTATGAAATTGGGTTTCCACTGGCACTTTATTTTCTGTGGTATCTTCTATTATTTCGAGGGCTGTAGCTACCAATTCCTCCTCATATTTTGAAGATTCTGCAATGATAAGCTTGCGTTTACCTTTCCCTTGTTGTTGTTGCCGTGTTTTCTTCCTTATTCTTGAGGTTGTTATCTCCTTCGACAATTTGGTTATATTTTCTTTGGTGGTAGCATACTCTGGATTTTCGGTTTCTATCTCTCCCCTTCACTCTTGAGTCGGGATGATATTTTCTTTAGTCAGAATGGTTACCTACTGTTCTGCATGTGTCTCTTCTCTTTGTGCCATAGGAGGTTTGATTATGATTTGCAGTCGACCAGGGCCTTCAACCGATGTCTCCTCTGACACAAAGGTACTAATGTATAGGTTAAGCTCATAATCCTCCTCCTTCTCCTAGTTTGTGAGGGGTTCCTCTATCGAGAAGTCTGTTTCCTTTTCCTTTGTTGGTATTGGTACTTTTGTTCCCGCTTGTTGAGATAGCTCCCAAAAGATGTCTTCAACTGTTGGATAGTAGTCGAGGGTTTTTGCATTTGTTTTAGCACCCTGCATGTACAACACCGAAGTATGGTTGAGTTATAGCTGAATGTGGGCCTTTTTAGGCAGACTTCTTCGGATGTTCTAAGGCACCCTCCATCTAGTTATGCAGACTTTTAGCTGCTGGAGCCAGTTTTCCAATAGCACTTTCCCATTTGTAATTTCCTTCATTGTTCCACTCTGGGCGAATGGTTTGAACCTCCACATATGAAATCTTGTCGGCTCTTGATATTGCTTGTCCCCGACAGAGAACAAAGAGTACATTACTATCGATAAGATAAGGAATGAGAACCTGATAATTCCTCCCATCTCCTGGCATTTTTCACAAATGTTTTTGATCATGTCAGCGACATACTCATCCCATGTGTATACCTTTCCATTCATTGCAATGGTGTCTATTGCCTCCAACATATCCAGTTTGAGGTTGCTTCCACGACCTACCATTGTGAGTGTCATGGCTATGATCTTAGCCACAATCTGTGGTGTTCGAGCTGTTATGTGGCTAATCATCAACCCTTCTGAGTTTTTGCCTGATGCTGACCCTATTAGTTCTTCGACCAGTCCTTCTTTTATACTGACTGGTACTGGGTCTCCTTTGTTTGATAGACCTGTCAGTTTGTAAATAAATTCCCCAGAGATGTCGATTGGTTCATCGAAATAAAATCAACCATTGTGGTACCAGCTTATGATAAACTTTATCATTGTTTCTTTTGTGCCACCAAAACTGACCATGAGTGATGCCTTGACATAATTTACAATGGAACTGTGTTGTATTTTCTCTGCAGCTGGGGTAGGTTTCTTGTCGATGTATGCCCATTCTTTTATCTTGGCCCATAGTTTTTCCCATGAACCCTCCTGCACCTTAGCATTATTGATGTTCTTCAGTCTTCTTACTAATGGTGTCTCCATAGTCTATAGTTCCTTGGTTTTGGCTGAGGCTTTGGTCTGTTTTGGTGCCATCTTGTCGGTCTGAGGGTCAATTTTACTACACTACTCTTGGTTTTCAGTCATTTGGTTGCTCTGATGCTCTCTCTGTTTGAATTGCGGTGAATGATCCTTTGGTGGTTCAGTATTTATAGTGGATGCGTTGAATGTTTTTTGTCGATGAGTGTATTAATGGCAAACGTGATGGTCCAGTGAGAACACTTGAGTGTGCGTTAATGGTGCTTGGTTTTTGGTGCTTGAAGTCATGAATGCATGATGGGACTGTCGAGGTTGTCGGTTGATGTCAGTTATGAAAATGGTCGATGGTGTTATATTGATGGGCATGATGTCGGTGGTTGAAGTGGTGATTCCCTGTCATTCTTTTGTGCATGTATCAGTACTATTTTGCTTTTTGTATTTTTTTAAAATATTTTTATAGCTTTTGTTTAACAGTTATGGTCATTATATGTTTTATTTTATTTTATAGAATGTATTTGTTTTAGTTTCTGTAGCATTTTAGTCGTGACCCATTAACGAGTTTCCGAAATACTATGCCTTGTAATGTCCTTAGTCGGATTGATCCATTGGTATGTATCTCTTTGACAATATAGGGTCCCATCCATTATGTATGTAGATTTTTAGGTTTTCCTTTCACCCGATTATTGTATAATAAGGCAAGGTCTCCTGGCTACAGATTTTTGTTTTTGATGTTTCTATCCTCCCATGTTGTTTGTTGTTTCTGGATTTCTTGATGTTGGATCGTGATTAGTCAGTGTTCTTCAATTTTAATTAGTTGCAATAGTTGTTCCTTTCTTCCTTGTTCAACATCGACATGTAAAATTTCTATGATAATAGGTGTCTGTTGTCAAAAATGTAGAGGAACTACTACTTCCTGTCCATAAACTAGTCAGAACGGTGTCTGGTCGTTTGAATGCTTGTATGCCATTCTGTATGCCCATAGTACTGTAGATATATTTTCATCCCAGTCATATTTATCAGCATTACATATTTTTGTTAATCCTTTTGTTAATATTTTGGTAAATGCTCCAACTGCTCCATTCGACTGAGGATGGTATGTTGTACTCTGACGGTGGTCGATTTGGAACTGGTCTGTTAGTGTTTTAATAGTTTTATTTATGAAGTATGTTCCCTGGTCACTGATTAGGGTTAATAGACATCCAAATCTGGTAATGATATTCTCATAGATAAACTTAGAAGCTATCTCACTGGAACATGTGTCGACTGGTTCAACCTCTGCCCATTTGGTTACGTATTCGACTGCAGTTATTATGTACCTTGCACCTATTCTTTTTGCTGGTATAGGAAATGGTCCTATGAAGTTGATGGCCCAAATTTTGAATGTCAAACTTGGGTTTACTGATATCAGGAGCATTTCTATACTAGGAAAGGGTCAACCCAGCCATTGACATTTGTCACATTGGCTTACAAAATTTTTGCAATCTTTGTGGAGTGTCAGCCACCACAACCTTGATTGTTGGATTTTCTTTGCAGTTGTGTTTGCTTGGAACTGTCCTCCAATAGGTCCATAATGTGCTTCATGCATGATATTATTTCTTTCGTGTTCCAGTACGCACCTTCTGAGAATGTTGTCTAACACCATTTTATATAGGAATCCATTTATGAGACTATATGGTGCAGCCTTCATTGCTAGGATTTGTTTCTTCTTCGTACACATGCCTTCTAGTGCTTGTCCATCTTCTAAAAACTAAGCTATTTCCTCTAAATTTGTCGGGATTGCTTCTATTCAAAATAAATGTGCATCCGGTAAGTCATGCTCAACTCCTGTCGGTTCCTCCCTTGTGTCGATTCGGGATAAGTGGTCAGGACCGACATTTAGTTTACCTGCTCTGACAACGACTTCGAATTCAAATTCTTGGAATAGAAGTAGTCATCAACAAATTATTCCATGGTGCAGAAGCTTATTTATGAGGTATTTTAGTGCTTGATGGTCAGTGTAAAAGATGAATGTATTAGCTAGTAGATAGTGTCGATATTTTTGTAGTGCGAATACCATTCCTAATGCTTCTCTTTCAGTTTTCGAATAGTTTCTTTCAGCTTTGTTTAGTTTCTTGATACTTTAAACTATAGGATAGTCCATTCCATCATCTCCTTGCTGAGTTAGAATTTCTCCTATTGCTAGGCCTGATGCATCGATGTGTATATGGAATTTGATCGACTAGTTTGGAAACCTTAGGATGGGTGCTTCGACTAGCTTTCTTTTTAGTTTTTCAAATGATATGTCACACGCCTCTATCCAATTAAATTCCTGATGATCTCGTAGCAATTCTTCCAATGGGTATGTCATGTCTAAATAATGTCTTATGAATTTTCTATAGTATCCTGTATGACCAAGTAGTACCCTAACTTGTTTCGGATTCATCGAGGGTTTTAAGTTGAGGATGATTTTTATTTTTGTGAATTCAACTTTAATACCTTCTTTAAAAATGATATTCCCTAATAATATTCCTATAGGAGTTAAAAATATGCACTTCTTGATGTTTAGTGATAGTTGGATATGTCGACATCGTTCCAACATAAGTCTTAGCCATTTACAATGGTCCTTTAGTGTAGAGTATATTGTCCAATGGTCAAAATATACTGCCATTGTTTTGTAAATGTACTCCTGAAATGTTTTAACCACAATCCTTGAAAAGACTGCAGGTGCATTTTTAAGTCCAAAAGGCATAACCCTGTAAGCAAATGAGCCAAATTCATATACAAATGTTGTCTTTTTATGATCTTCTTTGGCTATTGGTACTTGATTATAACCTGAGAATCCATCTGTAAATGAATAACATTCATGTCCTACTACCTCATTTAAGATTTCATATGCATAAGGAGTTGGAAATGGGTCTGTTACTGTAACTTTATTGAGTTCTCTGAAGTAGACGCAGATCCTTAGCTTGATTGGATCATGTTTCTTTGGTTGAAACACCATTGGACTTTCCCATTACAATTGGTCAATAGGGTAGATGATTCCTGCTGCAAGCATGTTATCAATCTCTTTCTTGACTATCTCTTTGTATTTGTGAGCTAGTTTATATGGTCATTTCTTGATAGGTCGAACATCAGGTTTTATGTCGATCTTCATTTCACCCATTTCATGTACTAGACCTTTAAGATCCTTATATTCTCTAGAAAGTACATCCTGTAATTCTTTCAGTAGGTTTTTGATCTCTATTGTTTGTGCTTCAGACCAGTAGTCTCCAATTTTTGCTATTTTTGGTCGATCATCATTTCATATGTCAACTTCTCTAGTTTTAATTTTAACCTCTAGCCATTCCGGTGCTTTAGCTTCATTGATTGGTCGACTTCCTTCCTTAAATTGTGAGACCGTGGCAGGGAAGTCTGCTGTAGTCATTCGGTCGTTATCCTCCTTGTTGGTTGTTTCAACTTTGAGTATTGTGCAAATAGATTTAGTTGTTTCGACATGATTTGATTTCCATCTAAAACTTTTCCCTTCTGACTTTTCATTTTCCAACTGTAGTCTTGTTGAATGTGGTATTTAACTGGTTTGTATATTGTTATAGTTTATTGACAGTCAGTTGTCCCTTAGGGTTTTGTTTTCTGTCGGTTGTACAAATGCTTTGATCTATTTTGCAGTTTCGACCAAATTCTCATTTTGGGGTTCAAAGTTGAAATCTTTGATAAAAATTTCTTTAAGTTCATGCCATAGAAATGTTTCACCATGAGCTTCTTCCATCTTGTACCAATTGTTCGATAAGTCGGTGAGTGTTGATGGAAATAAGTGTGGCCATGTACGTTCATCCTTATATCCCAATCTTCTCCATTATTTTTCACATATCTTTATATGGTTTTTTGGATCCTGTCCTTGGGTAAATATAGGTATCTAAGCCTAGTTGGTTAACTTATTTCCTCCAAACATTTCTACAAAATAAGTCAAAGCTGTTGTCCATGTCTGTAGTCTTTACTGATGGGTATCCCACCATCTAGCAGCTTGTCTTGTAAAAGTTTCTACTAAACTTTGTAGTCGGCAATGTTCACCGATGTTCCTAGATACTTTCTCTACATGCATAACTGGTGATTCTCTTTCTTTATACCTTGGGATTTTTGTGGTATTTATATTTGTTGGTTGTAATGTAGGATATTCCCTAATTTTCTTTTCAAACATTTTTGGGATGTTGGACACCACAAAGCATTATTTAATTGGTTTCTTCTGTACTTTTTGAATAGTCCAGCATCCTCTTGCTTTTGTTTCATAGTTTTCAACCTCCCAATCATATAGTTCTGAATCTGAATTGTATCCTACTGAGTCTTTGTTTCCTAAGTAAAGTTCACCATATGTATTAGGTTCTGTGTAATCTTCATTATTATGTATCTGATATAGTTCTCAAATGTCAACTTCTTCATCAATTGGTTCTGTCAAAGGTTCTCCTTGGGATGAATGAATAGGTACTGTGAATTTTTGTCCATTCCCCTTTAATTTGATTTTTTCTTTGTCCAAGGATATCGAGGCTTTCATTTTTCTCCCCCGAGGTCGACCTACTAACACTGGGAAGGAACTGGATCCTTCCTTAGGGTCAATAATTTTGAAGTCGACTTTAGTGGATATACCTTTTACCGTTGTGTCGACATTTTTCCAGACTCCAATAGGTTCAATTAGGCCTTGGTCTGCCAGTTTCAGGTATATGCCTGATTCATATAATCGAGGTCTACCTAACTGTTCCCATGTGTCTCGAGTCATAATATTTACCTGTGATCCGAAATCGAGTACAACTTGTCGGACATGGTATCCTTCAATTTCCAAGTCGACAAGTGGGTTGGCATCACTTTTATCTTTTTGGTTTAAGCTGCAGATATTCTTTGTTTGTTTTTCGGTGTTTTTGTTGTGTTTTATTTTATACACTAAGTCAATGAATTGCGATATTTTTTTATCTTTTTGTACCAACTGTATTAGCTCTTTTACTATGTCCTATTGATTATCATCTTCTTCTTCCTATCGAGCAAATTCTCTAAATATATTTGTTGCATCTTTATATATTTGTTTTTCTTTAACTGGGTCAGGATAAACATTTTTTTCTTTTATCTTGCTTATTTGGGAGTTATCATTCCTAGTTTTTGTCCCTTGTCGGGTTATGATATGTAAATTATTTTTATTGATAATATCATGTTTTTGCACACACGACAAGACATTAACATTCTTCTTTTTATTTATCTTTTCAAGCATAATAGGGAAATCCTCTAATGAGTGATCCCCTACACCACAATTAGTACAGAATTTTAGGTCAGTCCTGTCCTTGTATGGACAGTCTGCATGTCGGTGTCCTTCCTTGTAACATGTGAAACATTGGATGGGCCGACATGGTCAGTTGTCTCAATTCCTAGTGAATAGACCTTGACTTCCATAGCCTCCATGTTGGTTTTCAAACCGACATTCGTATCGACGACCTTCATACCTTTGATTATTTTTGTCGTTTTGCTCACTGTTTTGTGCAACTGCGTTAGTCTGATATTCTGCCTAATAATTTTGTTGATTCTTTAGATTCAAGTGGTAGTTTGAGGTGTTGTGATTTTTAGTTTCACAGATTGCACACCATGATGCTTTTCCATTCTTCATGTTGAATGGGAAATCTTTTGTGGTATGCTCTCCATGCTCCTGGCAGATGTTACAGAAACATTTTGTTTGCACAAATCGAACATCTTGTCAGCTAATATCCTATCAGCAGTTGTCCTTTGAATGTTCGGTCATCGAGCACTTCATGCACCAAATATCCTGACTCTTAAGGTTTAGCTCTTTTAGAGATTTCTACATGATCTCAAGCTATTCCCCTAGTTTGTGATATGTGGAGTATGCTGGAATGTATTCATCCATTTCTACTTGTAGAGCTTTTGTGAGCGCATCTTCATGAGTTTTGAATTTCTCCAGACTGATGTGTCGACAAATATTCTATGACAGACCTGCAAGAAACCACTGGATTAATAGTTGCTCATCAATGACATAATCCAACTGAATGAGAAGTTCTTTCCAGCGTTTGTCGTAGTCACAGACAGTTTCTCCTAGCTTTTGTGATGTTGTCTTTAATTTCAATACTGTCAGATGTTTTGCATCTAGAGTTTTAAAGAACAATAAAAATTGTGCTTTGAATTCAGCTTTTATTGCTCATGGGGTTCTCTCAAAAAAGGTCATATACCAAGTTAATGCCCTCTTCCTTAAGGCACTGATGAACTACGCCATCTGTGTGTCTTCATTAGTAACTTGGTTGGCCTCCCAAGTCGACTCACAAATGAACCAATGTCATCTGGGGTCCTCATTGCCCTCATATAGAGGGATGTGCGCTGTCCCGTGACCCATGTCGGAGTCACTATCACTGTCTTCCTTAGGAGGTGGCAGTGGTGGGGGTGGTGGTGGGGATAGTAGGTTATTTTGTTTATTCTTCTATGTAGAACTATTGTCTACAAAACTCTCATTTCCATCAGTTGTCTTGGTTTTCATTTCTTCTTCGACAAGTAGTTGGTCAAGGTCAACTTCTCTCGTCGATGTCCAACTGCAATTATTTGTCTACAGCTCCAAATTTTTTGTATCTTCTAAAGCAGAATTTGACAGGGTGGGTGCTCCTTCGTGTGTCGGGTAAAGTAAGTGGATACTCTGGTTGGAGGGTAACACTTGAAGCGTGACCCAATTTCCTTCTTCTGGTCGATGGATAATTAGATGATTATCATCGTTTCTCTCGTCATCTAGTCGGCTTCAAATACCAAAGTCACCATCTCCTAGTCTGAGGTCCTCTTTGACAATTGTTTGTATCCTAGTACTCAGATCTGTCGGAGATAGAGTTCTTACCTCCTGGGGGACTTCTAATTGGAGAGCTTCTTGCTTCTCTATCCACAAATCTTCTTCCATAGGGGACACTTCTTCTTCCACGCCTTCCTCATGTCAGTCATGACTTGACTCTGGTGGACTTCTCTCTTGGTTTGTCACCCTAGAGCTCATTTCTCTTTGCAGCACTATGGATTTTTCTCTTCTCTCTTCCCTTCTTTGCAGCCTCTTATCCCTATCTATGTTCTGAAATTATGTCATACCTTTATGTGATATTTCCCTTTCAATTTCCCTTTTAGGTCAACTTCTCATTGTTGGTGAATGGTTTCTCTTTAGTCAACTAGAATCCTCTCCACTTTACCCTGACATACGACCAACTACCCCCCCCATTTCCTACCTGATGCTTTAGAAATGTCGGATAGTTCTGTTCACTTGCTTAGGAAGTATTCCCACTCCCTTTCGGCAATGAATTTCTCCCACTTCTTTTGTTTCTCCACCGAGTTAGTATTTTGTGGTGGTTCGCGTAGTAATGGACGAGGTTCAACAATATGACCTACTCCTTTCTCGATCAGAAATTTGAATAGCAAGGTCGGTAAGGAACACAAGAATTGTTCGGTGAGGTCTATGTAGAATTTATTCTGGATGGTTTCTACCGAATTTCTTTCCTCTATGGCTTGCTCCTCGTAGTATTCGTTAGTGATATTTTCGAACCACTCCAACATGTTTGTTCTTCCCCTTTGAATCAGTTTGTCTAGCAGCTGTTGGTATTTAATTGCTTCCGGCTTTTTCATCTAGAAGTTTCTTCAAAAGCTGGGGCACTAATTCTACAAACTTATCATGAGTCTCAGTAAAGAACCTTTCTTTTGCTTGAGCAGTCGTTAATCTGTTTCTTCATGTGTAATTTTGTAAGTAGTTTGTTATTTTACGTTCCCACCAGTCCTTATTCTCTTGTTCTGATAACATCTACTTGTATACATCTCATACATGTACTACTGGCAATGAAACCAATGTTGTAATCTCACAGATCACATAGGGTTACCAATAATACACATTAATACAGACATACATAATAGAGACAAGAGAAAAGAACAAGTAAGTAGAATAATAGATTATAGTGAAAGGGTCCATACAATATAGAGAACTGAACCGAGTTCTCATCTGGCTCAACAGCCTAATATATATGATTTACAAATAGTTACAAATAACTACCTATCGGTTCACTCAACCGACACGACCTTAGGTGGCCGACCTAATCTCTCATTAGTCGGCTGACTGACTTAGTCGGATAATCGACTAAGTCGGCTATTGTTCAAGTCGGCATACCGACTTGCTCCTCCAACAACCTGACACTACTGCGGGAAATTAGTGCTTTCCACAGAAGTGGAATTTTTGAGTGAGCCCAGGCTGGATTGATCTCCTTCCCAAAATTGAATTTTAGTAATCAAGATCAAAGTTTTTGGTTGGGTAGAACTCCGGGAAAATCAAACCCTAATTTGCTTCTGAACCAAAAAACCAACTCTAGAGAAATTCAGCTCCAAATCCAATTTCAACATTTTAACCTGGTAAGATCTAAATCTTTTTAATTTCCAATTGAGTTTGTCCGTTAATATGTCTCATCATACCAAGCTTGATGAAAATCTTGAGGGAGCTGATAACTTCCAAGCTTGGAAGTATAGGATCTCCCTGGTGCTGGAAGGAAATGGGTTGGACTCTTACATCAATGAAGAGGTTCCAGTTTCAGAGGGAGATGAGGCTAAGGCCTTACACAAGAAGAAATTGATCATGGCTAAGAGGATTATTTCTGATTCAATCAATGATAACCTCATACCACAGGTGTCCTCACTAAAGACACCTAAAGAGATGTTTGATCCCCTAACCAAGTTATTTGAAGGGAAGAACATAAACTAGAAGACGGCTCTGAGAAACCAATTGAAGAATGTAAAGATCCAGAATGCGAAGACCATCCAATATTACTTTACAAGGGTCTCTGAGATCAAGGAACAACTTGAAGCAATAGATGAAAAAGTAGATAATGCAGAAATTGTGATGACTACCTTGAATGGTCTCCCTAGGGCATGACACTCTTTATTTCAAGGGATCTATGCCAGAAAGAAGCTAGTCAATTTTAGCAGACTGTGGGAGGAATGCTCACAAGAAGAAGCTTGAATATTAGCATGAGAAGAAAAGATGGGAAGTGAAGATCAAGCTCTCACAGTACAATCCAAGAAAAGAAGAATAGATCATCATAGAGGTAAGCACTCTCACTAGAAGAAAAACACTATAAAGTATAACAAATATTTGTCTAAGTTCATTTGCTATACATGTGATGAAAGAGGACACCTTGCAAGAGATTGTCCTAGAAACAAAGATAGATCTCACAAGAGGAAGGGAAACAAGAAAATACATCATGCTCATGCTGCAGAAGATAATGAGCCTTCCAAGAAGAGAATCAAACAAGAAAGTGATGATTCTTCAAGTGATGAAGAATATGTTTTGATTTCCTCTCTCACAGGAAACATCACACATGGAAGCAATGATTGGCTTATAGATAGTGGGGATTCCAAACACATGACAGGATTCAGAGAATCATTCTAAAATTATCAGAACATGAATCACCCCATAAGGTGAAACTTGGGGATGACTACCAGTATCCAATAAAAGGTAGTGGAGAATCCTCCTACAAATTAGACTCTGGAAAGCCTATGATAATAAAAGATGTCCTATTTGTACCAGGACTAAAGAAGAACCTCCTCTCCATCTCCGCATTAGATGAAAAAGGCATGAGGGTTGCATTTATAGATGAAAAAGTTCTCAGGTGGCCAAAAGGAAATACTATTGATGATGCAATAGTAATTGGAGAACAAGAGGGAGGACTATACAGATTAAAGGGCCAACCAAAACAATATTTGGTTCACGACTCAGTAGAACCAAATGAACTTTGGAATAGAAGGCTTGCACATGTGCACTATAGGGCACTACCACTTGCAAGAAAAGGTGTTGAAGGGCTTCCAGAAATACAAGTAAAACATGAAGGAGTATGCAACGGATGCACGAAAGGAAAGAACACAAAGAATACATTTCCAAGTAACAAAAGCAAGGCTAAAGGAATCTTGTAAATCATTCACTCCGATGTCATCCAGTTCATTAAGCGGGTATGTATACTATGTTTATTTCATTGATGATTTTTCTAGGAAGACATTGATATATTTCATGAAGAACAAAGACGAAGTATTCAGCAAGTTCAAGGAATTCAAAGCCTTGATCGAAAACTACACAGGGATTAAGAGGGAGTTGACCACTCCATATAATCCACAACAAAATTGGGTTGCAGAAAGAAAGAATAGAATGATCTTGGAAGCTGCAAGGGAAATGCTTCATGATCAAGATCTTCCTATGCATCTATGGGCAGAAGCCTCTAGAACATTTGTGTATGTACAGAACCGTACTCCACATATAGTACTCAAGAATAAGACACCTGAAGAAGTGTTTTTCGGAAAGAAACTAGAAGTCAGTTATCTTAGAATATTTGGTTGTCCAGTGTACATACACATTCTGAAAGAAAAGACGACAAAGTTAGATCCTTTAGGAAGGAAGGGTATATTCGTGGGATACTCTGCAAGCTCAAAGGCTTACAGAATATACTTCCCAGGATTCAAGAATATCGACATCAACAGGGACGTAACATTTGATGAAGAATCAACTTACAGCAAATCCAGAAAGAGACCTTTTGGAGAACCTGAAGAAACAGAAGTACCCAGAATTCAAGACACAACCATGAATGAAGCAATTCCAGAAGAAGATCGAGAAATAGAAGAACCTCAACAACCTATAGATCCACTTTAGGAGAAGAATCCTCACAAGAGAAAACCTACTTGGGTACGAGAGACTATCCAAGGTGCAGAAATATATGGGGCTCCAAAAGAGATACATAGAGAGAGAAAAAGAACCAGGTCTTGCTCGAGTTATGTATCCCTATTATGTGACTTCATTGATAAAGAACCTTGCAACTATGAAGAAGCGGTAGAAAAGAAAGAATGGAAGGATGCTATGATTGAAGAGTATCAATAGATCATGAAGAATGATGGTTGGGATGTTGTCCAAAGACCAAAGGGGTAGTGTGTTGTAACTTCCAAATGGATCTATAAGATCAAGCATGCTATAGATGGTAGCATAGAGAAATATAAAGCAAGATTTGTGGCTTGTGGTTTCTCCTAGAAAGAAGGAATAGATTATGAAGAAACATTTTCACCTAT
Source organism: Pseudotsuga menziesii (assembly GCA_001517045.1). Taxonomy (NCBI): domain Eukaryota; kingdom Viridiplantae; phylum Streptophyta; class Pinopsida; order Pinales; family Pinaceae; genus Pseudotsuga; species Pseudotsuga menziesii. The sequence continues at coordinate 105,373 of LPNX011147364.1, forward strand.
AGCTAGATATACTTCCATCAGATCTGTACTTGATTTAGCTGCAGTAATGAAGTGGAAAGTACACCAGATGGATGTCAAGACAGCTTTCTTGAATGGTGTAGTAGAATAGGAAGTATATGTGGAGCAACCAATCGGTTTTGAGACACATGACAGAGAAACTCATGTGTGTAAGTTAAAGAAATCCCTATACGGTTTGAAACAGGAACCTAGGACATGGTACGGCATAATTGATAGCTTCCTATCTAGTTTGGGCTTTACCAAGAGTAAAGCGGATTCCAACCTTTACTACAAGGTTGAAGAAGGGAATGCAGTGATACTCCTACTATATGTAGATGATCTATTTGTGATAGGTGAGGATGGGCTGATTGCTGATACGAAGAGGAATCTTGCTGCCAAGTTTGATATGAAGAACTTGGTTATGATGCACTACTTTCTAGGCATGGAGGTGTGGCAGAATACAGATGGAATTTCCCTAGGACAAGGGAAGTATGCAGTAGAGATCCTAAAGAGGTTTGGGATGATGGACTTCAAGGCCATGACCACACCTATGGCATTGAACCTGAGCTATTGAGTGATGCTTCATCAGAATCGGTTTATGCTACCATTATATCATCAGATGATTGGGTCCTTGATGTACCTGACGAATATGAGACCACATATTTGATTTGTTGTGAACACATTGAGCCAGTTCCTGACGGATCCGAGACATGTTCACTTGATTGCTGCAAACCATATTCTGAGGTACCTGAAGGGTACAGTTGATTATGGGCTCAAGTATGAGGCGCATCAGAAGATTAACCTGGAAGGTTATGTGGATTCAGATTGGGAAGGCAATGCCATTGATAGAAATATATCTTTAGGATATTGCTTCAGTATGGGATTAGATGTGATATCATGGTTTAGCAGGAAGCAATCCTGTGTGGCACTGAGTACAGCCGAAGTAGAGTATGTTGTAGCTTGTTCATCTAGTTGCGAGGTAGTGTGGCTAAAAAATCTACTGTCTAATTTATTTGATATCTAGATGGATTCTACTTGTATATATTGTGACAACCAGAGCTGTGTGAAGCTTTCGAAGAACCTAGTGTTCCATGAAAACTCAAAACATATTGAGATCAAATATCACTATATCAGGGATCAAGTGAAAAGAGGAGTAGTGAAGCTCGAATATGTTGTGACGGATAAGAAAATAGTTGATGTGCTGACCAAACCATTAGCCAAAGTGAAGTTTGAGTACTTTAGGGAAAAGCTTGGTGTTCTCCAGATCAAGGTTCCCTCCAAAGGGAATTGATGTGTCCATTGGCCTTTCTAACATGGTGGAAGTCTGAGCTTCACATGATCAGATGTAAGTGCAAAGATGCTCTGATGTGATTGTGGGTTGTGTTACCACATGCTCAGTGTAGAGATATTCTGATGTGATTGTGGGATGTGTTCCCACATGATCAGTGCCGATCCATTCTGATGTGATTGAGGGATGTGTTCCTACATAATTAGATATAAGGGTAGAGATATTCTGATGTGATTGTGGGATGTGTTCCCACATGAACAGTGCAGAGCCATTATAATGTGATTAAGGGATGTGTTCCCACATGATGAGATATAAGTGCAGAGCCATTTTGATGTGATTGTGGGATGTGTTCCCACATGATCAGATGTAAGTGCAGGTCATTTCTAATAAGATGAGGTCGGGTGTAAGTGTAGAGCCTTTCAGACAAGATGAGGTCAGATGTAAGTGCAAATCCTTTCAAACAAGATGAGGTCGGATGTAAGTGCAGAGCCTTTCTGATAAGATGAGGTCAGATGTGAGTGTTGGGCCTTTCTGACATGGGTTTTGGATGTGTTCCTTCCATGGTCAGATGTGAGTGTTGGGCGTTCCTTTCTTACATGGTTCTTGGATGTGTTCCTCCCATGGTCAGATGTAAGTGATGGGTGGGACTTTCTAACATGGTTCATTCCATGGTCAGATATAAGTGCTAAAAATGATGAAGACATACATGAAGGCTAGGTCTACAACCAGCATGAAAAAGGGCTTGCTCTGTAGAAATTCTTGTTACGAGTAGAATTGAGATAGCACTAGTGATGATGACCCAATGATGATCCAGATTAAGTGATGATCCAGAGTTGATGATGATCCAGTGATGCTCTAGATCAAGTGATGATCCAGACTTTATCAGATCTAGTGATGCTCCAAATCAAATGATGATCTAGACTTTATCAGTTTTATTATTAGATCTTTACTATTTTAGTCTCAGACTGTTTCCTTTCCTGGCTATGTATGCTCTTTGCCGTGCACCTCACACGATCATGGAGAATCAGAAACAGTAAGGAAATTTTTTTTTTCTTATTTTCTCGGCTACGTATGCTCTTTGTCGTGCACCTTGTGCGATCATAGCAAATCAGAAACAACAAGAAAACTTGAAAACATAGACTTTTTGGGTAAGCTAACCAAGATCTAACCCCATTGTGTGGAAAAGTTTTTTTTGTTTTTGTTTTTTGTTTTTTGTGTGTTTTGCAGAAAAAAAAAGGCAAGCACAGAGAACGAGAGAGAAGAGTGAAAAAAAAACCCTTCCTCTTTCCATTCTTTTACGTACCTTTTAAACTTAGCTCACTTGGTCCAAAGTTGCTTTACTCCTTAATAGGTCTTGAGTTCAAGTCTTATTAAGCTATTTTTTAGTGCATGCAATTTTTATTTTTCAAGTTACTTTATTGTAAAAGTGCATCTCACATAAATAAAATAAAATAAAAAGTGAGTCACTTAAGTCTTTTAATTTATTACCACACTTTTTAAAAGTAACATTATTGTAAAAGTGAACATCACTTATTCTACAAAAAGTGATTCACTTAAAAGCAACTTTATTGTAAAGTGATTGTCAAAGGTTGATCTTGGGAAGAGGGGGATTTTTTTTTAGTTGGTCACGTTAATATCTACCACGTCACTATTGGGGGCATCTTCAACATTTTCTTTGATTAAGCATAACTTCATCATCTAGAATTAGTTTTTAGTGCCATTTTTTTTTAAACCATATATTTTTTCAAGCTCTTTGCATTCAGATAAATAGTTTCTGTTCTTTTCAGCCATTAATTTAAAGTATGGCCGCCCCTTGTGATATTATACTTACAAGTTCTAACTATTTCTCATGGAAATCTCGTATGGAGGATGTTCTACAAAGTAGGGGACTTTTCAAGATAACATCAGGGAAAGAAACAAAACCCACTGATGATGATAAGAAAATTAAATGGGAAAATAGATGTGATGAAGCTTGTGGATTCATTGGGATGTCAATCTCTATTGATTTACGACTTCACATATCTGGAATTGATGAACCTGATATAGCCTGGGAAAAGTTGGAATCTGTGTTTGGTAAACACAATGAAATTCGGGGTCATCAACTTGAGAATGAGTTGATTTCCTTAAATCCAAATGATTTTTCATGCATTAAAGACTATTTATTTAAGTATAAAACTCTTAGACTCTTATGTGCAGAATGCAAGATTAAGAAAGAAGACAAACAATGTATTTATCATATTCTTTCCAAACTTGTACCTGCATATTATGTTTTTGTATCTACATTCTACTCCATGAAAGAATCCTTAACTGTAGCTAGCTATCAAGAGCCTAGTCTTGAATCCTTTTGTGATTCCTTAATTAGAGAGCAATATAAGCTCATTCATCTTCGAATAATTAACAATGCAGATACATCTGGGAAATCCTTATTGTCCCAATAGAAAGAAAAGTCCAAGCCTCCCAAGAAACATAATTTTCGCAATAATAAGCCAAACAACAAGGGTCCCAAACCCTCTCAGTCAGCTCCTTCTTTAAAAAATGACAAATGATCCAAGCAAAAAGGAAAGAAGACTGAGCGTCATTGAAATTTTTGTGGGAAAGATAATCATGATGAATCTAAGTGTTTCAAGAAGATGGCAGCCTTGGAAGTAGCAATGAAGAAGCACCACATCAGCCTAGATTCGTCTTCAGAATCTAAATTTCATGGACATGCACTTTGTGCTTTTGGTTACTCTTATACTGCATCTTCTTCTTCTACTTCAAATGAATGGCTCATTGATTCTGGAGCATCTTATCATATGGCTAAGGATCAAGCCATCTTTCCTACTATGCATGAATGTAACACCAAACAAATATTTGTTGGTGATGATAGATCTCTAAGTGTTGTAGGATCTGGAACAATTCCTATAGAAAATGGTCATTTCAATGATGTACTATGTGTTCCAAAACTTTCCTGCAATTTCTGATTCAGGTGAAGGTAAAACAGTGACGTTTACACCTCACCAAGTTATAATCAAGGATTTTAAAAACCCTCAAAATGTCCTTGCTACTGGAACTGTTGATGATATTACTAGGTTGTACAAATTTAACAACTTTGGATCATCACCTTTTCCTTCAGTTTTTGTTTCTCATAGTGATAACTTGAGCAAAATTTGGCATGAGTGATTTGGTCACTTAAATTATTGCTCATTGCAACAACTATTTAAAGACAATATGGTGATTGGTAATCTGATGGTATCTTGCAGGGATGGTGTTTGTTCTGGTTGTGTACTCGAAAAACATCATTGGGACAGTTTTGACAAACGTGTCTCTTGGCATGCCTCGGTTCCCTTGGAGCTTGTGCATAGTGACTTGTGTGGCCCTCTTCCATCTACTTCCTTTTCTGGTTTCAAATATTTCTTAACTTTCATTGATGACTACTTTAGATGCACTTGGGTTTACTTCCTAAAACTTAAGAGTGAAGTATTTAACATGTTCTTGGCCTACAAGGCCCTTGTTAAAAAATAATTTGGTCATTAAATTATTAAGTTAAGATCTGACAATGGAGGAGAATATGTTAACAACAAGTTCACTACTTTCTGCACTGAACAAGGAATCCAACAATAGCACACTGTTCCATATGCGCTACAACAAAATGGTGTAGTTGAACGGAAGAACCGCACTTTAAAAGAAATGGCTAATTATATGATCCAATCTAAGGAACTAAGTCTTCAATATTGGGTTGAGGCCATAAATTGGGCAAATTACATAGTTAATCACACACCCACGAAAGTTTTACAAGGTATAACACCGGAATAAGCATGGAGTAAAATTAAACTAGATGTAATTCACTTTCATGTGTTTGGTTGTGAAGCATGGGCTCACATTCTGGATGAAAAAAGGAAAGCATTGCAGCCTAAAAGTGAAAAGAGCATATTTGTTGGATATTCATAAGATGTAAAAGGTTATAGAATTCTTCATCCCCATTCCCATGATATAATCATTAGAATATATGTTAAATTTGATGAAAATATCTTGGCATGCGAGCCTAACTTGGTGGGTTTGCCATCTTTGGCTTGCGAGCCTGATTCGGTGATTATGCCTTCTTCTTCTTCTTCCAACTTATTTGACAAGTTTCCAACTCTAGTTTCTGATGATGATAGTGAGGATGAAAATCCACCTCTGCCTGCTCATGTTCTTCCAATTGCACCAGCACCAATACTTCCTTGATGGGTCCGTTCAACATGTGAAGCATCTAGTGATCTTCCCGGTGATCCTAGAGATCAATGTCGAACACGTTCTCAGTTCTAGTGAGCCTCTTCTCTTTTGGATCAAGTTTCTGAGAATCATGATCCAGAAACTTTTGCAGAAGCTTCAGGAAATCCAGATTGGGATGCAGCTATGGATGAAAAATAGGGTTCCTTAATAGCAAACGATACTTGGGATCTTGTTCCTCTTCCCAAAGGAAGAAAAAATTTCAGATTTAAATGGGTCTATAGAACTAAGTATGCATCATATGGAAGTGTTGAAAGACTTAGGGCAAGGTTAGTTTCCAAAAAATTTTCCCAAGTTGAAGGGATTGACTACAATGAAACATTTGCTCCTGTCACAAAAATGAATTCCATATGCCTTGTTCTTTGCCTTGCAGCCTTACATAACTAGGAATTCGATCAAATGGATGTCAAGTCTTCCTTTTTACATGGTGATTTACATGAGGAAATTTACATGGAACAACCTCCTCGATATGTTCAGGATAACTCTAGCCTTGTCTATCTCCTTAAGAAATCCTTATATGTCCTTAAGGAATCTCCTAGAGCTTGGTATGCCAAAATGGATAGATTTCTCCTTGACACTGGTTTTTTTAGATGTCATTCTGACCCCAATGTCTATACCAAGAAATTAGGAAACCATCTCATCATACTTGTTCTTTATGTTGATGATCTTATCCTTACTGGTAGTGACCCTAAACTTATAACCCATGTGAAATCCAGTCTTAAATTTTTTTTGAAATGTCAGACTTAGGACATTTGCATTATTTTCTTGGTCTCCAAGTCTTGCAAACCAAAGAAGGAATCTTTATTTCCTAGTCTAAGTATGCTTGTGACCTTATTCATTGCTTCCACATGGAAGATTGTAAACCAACCCCTTCTCCCTTCCAGTCTCGAGTCAAACTTTCTGCCACTTGTACTTCCCCTAAAGTAGATGTCACCTTGTATCATCAGCTTGTTGGTATTCTTTTATAAATGAATCATTCCCATCCTAACCTTTCCTTTGTCATTGGTCGTGTTTCCCATTATACGCAAACTCCTCATGAAAGTCACTGGAAAGCAGCAAAAAGAATACTTCGATATATTCGAGGCACAATTAAGGTTGGGAATATTCATTATAATACATGGGGAAAAACTTTGTTGGTTGGTTTCACTGATTCACATTGGGCCGGTGATCCTAATGATCGAAAGTCTACTGCAGGTTATGTTTTTAGTATGGGATCTGGACCTGTCACTTGGGATTGTAAGAAACAACAAGCTCTTGCTCTTTCTTCAGCAGAAGCATAATATCGAGCTGTAGTTAATGCCAGTCAGGAAGCTTTATGGCTTCGATAGATCCTTTCAGAGTTTGGATTCGAGCAGCAACAGCCTACTCCACTTTGGTGCGACAATCAAAGTGCCATCAATCTTGCCAAATATCATGTTCTACATCAGCGCAACAAACACATTGAGCTACACATGCACTTCATCAGAAATCTTGTTCATGATCGTGTTATTGAAGTGCTCTATTTCCCAACATATGATCAAGTTGCAGACATCTTCACCAAGTCTCTTACAGAAGTGATTTTTTCTAAACTTCGGTCTATGTTAGAAGTTCAAGAATGTGTCCTTAAGGGGGGATAGGCTCTAATGCCTCCTTCCTTCTCCTAATAATGTCACTTTTGTAAATCCTTCAATCCTATCCCAATTTTGTTCTTAAGGGGGGATGTTAGGATATTTAGACACTTAGGAGTTAGTTAAGATCAACTTGTGTAATATATCCATTAGGTAAAAGTGTGTTTCTTTAGTATGCATTAGTATGCATTTGTAAATATTCTAATCCAACGGTCACGATATGTTCTAAACATAGAGTGATCCGATGGTTGAACTTCTTTTAGATCATACCTACCATTGATCAGTGGCTTAACACCCGATTGGTCTATGATCTCTATTTAAAGAGAATAGAGGGTCCTGGGCTAGTTGATCGACTATGAGAAGCTCATGTAACTTTCTTTCTTTTTCATAATAATTTGCTCCAAGTAGATATTTGGCTAGGGTTGTGGACTATTTCCCTCTTGAGGGTTTTAACCACGTGACAAACATCGGTGTGTCGATCTGTGATCTATTTGTGTGAAGCGGTTTCTCAAGGTGTTTGGTATTTGGGAGTACCCTGTGTACCCGAACACTAGTGAGTTATTGTCAAGTAGGGAATTAGTATAAATAGAGAGGGATCCTATCTATTTAACACACATTCACTCACACTCTGTTGTAGCACATAACTGAGAGAGAAAGAAGAAGCTGGGACAAGAGAGAGAGATACTATTGTTGTCGATAGATCATCTTACTTTGTTTGGGTTTTACTTTTGGTCTTGATTCTATCTCTGAGGGAGTTGTGGGGTTTTCTCCTTTATGGTTTCCCCGAGGAAAATATTTGTGTTCATTGTCTCTTGTGATTGATTGTTGTGCTTGTTATTCTCTCATATAAGATCCTAAGATCATATAGCTTAAATGTTAAAAATCTAACATAATTCACGCACTTAATGGACATAATTCTCGCAAGTATTGCATTATGCATGCAATAGTAAGATAAAATTCCCACATATAGTTAAAAATGCCCACAGGGTAATAGATAAATTCCTGCTAAACCCAAAAATGCCTGAAATAGATGTGAAAAGATGCCCACAGGAGGTGTTGAAATGTCAGCATATCATTGAAATTCCCTTGCATGTAATAACATGCTCGCATAAGTATGCAAGCACCCACACACGAAGAATATATTCCTGTGGCATGTAAGGACATTCCCACATAATAAGTGTATCAACAGTCATATAGTAAATTCATAAAATTTAAGCATGCATCAATGACAACATCACAATGATGCTTCACTTTATTTCCTTTTCTCAACAGGATGCAGAGATATTTCCAAATCAACTGCTTATCCAATTTGGAGAATTGATGTAAATGTATTCTACAACTTAAATGTGGTCATATTTAACTAGATGCAGTCATTTTTAGTGCACCTATGTTGCCATGATCAAGCATACAATTGAAACAAATCAAGGACTTATGGAAATTCATCTCCATCCAAGTGGTTGTATAATCTAATTGAAGAATATATTTATAAGCTCAGGATTCCCATAACATATTTACTTTAGATTTACCTATCAAGTGTTTAACTTTATCATTGAAATGATTGTGACATGTAAGGACATGCCCGCATAATGAATGTATCAATAACCATCTAGTAAATTCATAAAAGGTAAGCATGCATCAATGATAACATCACAATGCTACTTCACTTTATTTTATTTTCTTTATCTAACCATACTGCTCCCCCTATCAATATGTAGACTATTTGATTCCCCTGAAACCTTGGTGTTCTTTTCATGTCAATATATTTAATTTGTCTCACATATATCTTTAGAATCGATGAAAAATAATATCTCATAAATATAGATTTCTGCAAACATATTGTATCTAATTTCTTTCTGCATTTTACTTCATATATTGTTATGGATTCCTATGGGAAATTTTCAACTTTTTGTGCATTTTTACGAGCATTGTTTTGGACGTACATGCATATGTTTGAGGCCTGCAAGCATTTTATAAGGTGGTGCAGGAATTTTATCAGTCCAGCGGGCATTTCTCCAAATCAACTTCTTATCCAATTTGGAAAATTGATTTAAATGTATTATGCAACTTAAATGTATTTACTTGCAGACTAAGTGTATGTAAGTGAATATGAAAATCACCTATTATGTCCTTATAACTGGAACTCTCTAAAAATAAAGGTTTCAATGCAACATAATTAGGAAACTTATTAAGAGGATGACTAACCCCACCCCAAAAGAAAAGAATCGAGCTCTCCTACTTGCTCTTGTGCCTCTTGTAATCTTTATGTAACCTATATGGGTCCTTTGATTGAGCTATAAGGAAAAATAGTATATATACTTGTGCTAGAATTTGACTATCTGTATCTGATTTATTTGGAATCTATGGATCAATATTTGGGCAACAAGATTATCTACCTCGTCAATGTCTATTGGATACCCCTAAGGCTCAGGGGACCTTGCATCTTGATCAAATTTGACAACTCAACATACATATATATTATGTAGGGATTGAGTGTAAACTTTGGGGGCCTTAGAAGTATTTTCATATCGCACATAAATTTCATTCAAAATAAAGGGTTCGAACCTAGACAGTGTTTATAAGGGTAATGATGGAACCCTATCCTCCTCTCTTGGTACCATACTTTTCATATAGTATGAGTTCAATTTTGGACTTGTTGTTCTTACTGGTACCATTAAAGGCATATGATACATCCTATCCATCCATCAATATGTCATTCAAGGCATGGATATCCTGTACATGAATTGGATAAGCCATGTCTAGCCACAAGGTGTTCCCATGCACTCAATTAATAAGGAACATGGTGCATCTATCCATTTCCATAGTGGTTCCAAATACTAGTAGGTCAAGTAGATATCATTGTGAGAGAGACCAAATTTCAGAAGGGGTGCACCACCAGAGAAGAGAGACACTAGTATTTAGCAAGTGTGCATAGTGTAGATATTCAATGTAGTTCTATATAAGTGTCAATGTAGGATCCACACACGTCCCAGAATTTATGTTGGTGGGTAACATATGGAGGTTTTTGATTTGTTTGAGAATAGTTATTTTACACTAGAATTCACAGCAAATATTGTACTTCAAATCTAGGCATACCTCTAGGCCCTTACAATGATGTTGGTAGGAAACGAGTATTAAAGACTAAATGTCCTCCTCGGAACTTATGTGCTCCCCGAAATTGTATAGGATATAATATATATTTCAAGCACATAGATTATTACTTATTATTATAGTTATTATTTAAGTCTTGAGAAATATTATTATGAACAAAAATGAGAAAATGGCACACATGAATCCTCAAAGGATTGAAAAACATCCATCCAACCCAAATATCCTAATTTCAATGGAATCCTTCTACCATATCTTACCTCCATTTTCCTACCTCATAAAACTTAACAAGTGCAATAATTCAACTCTACATTATGCTACCTCGGAATATGAATTTTTAACCATTCCCAACTTAGAAGAAATGCCATTATCATGCTCAACAGTCAATAAATTAAGTTTGAACACTTGATATTTCGTTAGATGGGATAGATTCAGAATGTCTGATAATGGTAGTATCTCTATTGGATGGTATCAAAGGAATAAACACTATGCTCCAAGGTACAAAATCACTTTATGGGCTACCAAAACATATAAATTCAGAGAATAATTTATTATATATATAAAACTTCTCAAATTACCAATTTGGATTTATTTTCTATTATGAACAGATTTCATACTATATCTTTCTCCCATATCTTGAGAGAATTCAAATTTCCTAAACCATTTTGAAATTAGTAATCAAGGGTGGAGATCTTAATATTTGGAAAATTTATTGTCTTTTTCTAATAAAAGTGCTTTGAAAGTTTGGAATTTTATAAATGGAATGTTTTGTTAACTAGAAGATTATAATAAATAATTACAGTCTTGGCTGAAGGAAATTCTCTTTTTGTGAGAGAGCTTTAAGGCTAAGCAATGCATATTTTAACACAGGATCGCTTTGATATGTGGATTTCTAGCTGCTCTTAGATGTACAAGAAGTTACCATAGGTTGCCTTAGTTTCTTAGATTTGGATATGCCTCTTTTTTATTGTTGATTCAAGATGTTTTAATGTTTTTTGCTGCTCATATTTTCTCCCAATGTGCCCAAAAATTTCACATATTGTTGCATGGGTGCTCAGAATTGGAAATCAATCCTCAAATTTAACCTGAAGTTATGAATTAGGCCTATTACTTCTGAAATTAAGACAGATTCCAAAATGATGTTATTCATTGCTAATTAGATACACAATCATGGAAAATTAGGGTTGATTTCACACCCAGGTTTTTCTAGACTTGAGGGATCAGACTTCTTTCTGCTATTTCACAAACACAGGGCTATTGAGATTTGAGAAATTAATGCCTACAATGATGCTATAGGTTTATTTTATGCCCATAAAAATTCTATGGGTTTCTTTTGATTCTATGTTCCAAGATCCCTAATGTGCATTCTACCTCCACCATGAGACATTTCCCTAATGTTCCTTGGTGATAGTTTAGGAACTAGGGTACAAAATCGCTAAATATGGAAGTTATAACTGCACTGAAGTGTTGATGTATTTGTAACTTCATAATGTATTCACTTATATTGTACCCAGATGTTCCTATCGAGAGAATCGTCTGTATTTCATTGCACCCTGATGTTCCTATCGGGAGAGTCATTAATATAATAAAGTCATGCAAAGTCAATGAGATTAACCGTCCATTGTAATTAGGGGAAATAGTCCCCATAATTGAGTTGAGGTTAACCCTCATTGTTGATCAAGGGGGAAAAGTCCCCACAGTTGAGGGGCACTAGGGTTATTAGACTCTCCTAGAGATGTCGACCCTAGTAAGTAATTGTCAAGTTGGAAACTAGTATAAATAGAGAGTGAGACTCTCTATTTTTCACACACACTCACCCAACTATAGCGCATAGGTGAGAGAAGAGGAGCTCACACAAGTGAGAGAGAGAGAACAGCTGTTGGAGATCATATTTTCTATCTTTGGGTTTTACTGCCACCATTGGTGCTCATTTTATCTCTGAGGAAGTTGCACAGTTTTCTCCTTTATGGTTTCCCAGAGGAAAATCTTTATGTCTCTTATCTCTTTTGATTATTGTTGTGCATGTTATACTCTCAGATAAGATCCTAGATAATATTGCTTAAATGATAAAAATATAACATGGTATTAGAGCTAGCTTGAGAAGAAGACAATGTGCACCTACAAAAGCTAGGGATTCTTACTTGCTGGGTCTCTCTCTACAATCCATTAGCAAAAGGAGGCTAGGATAAATATCCATTGAAGGGTGCATCTTTCTGTCGAAGAAAAATTTGATTATGGGCATTTTCAGTTTTTGCTGTGAGAAATTAGGGATTTTTACAGAAGAGGAATTTTTGAGTGAGCCCAGCATAGGATTTATCTCCTCATCAAAATCAAAGTTTAGAGACCAAGGTAGAAATTTTTGGTTGAGTAAAACTCTGGGAAAGTCAAATCCTAATTTGACCCCGGGCCTGAAAAACCCTAAAATACTAAAAAGGGTAGTTTTGGTACATTCATTATACCTCAGGATTGAAGAATTCTCAGTGGTCAAAATTTTCATAGGATGAATATAAAATCCTTATGTACCTTGTGTAAAAATTTCAGCCTCATATTCGCTATATTATAGGAGATATGATTCCTCCAAATCAGGGTTCCAGTGTCTTCTAGGATTCATCCCTAAACAGGACACCTAGGGAGAATTGCTATATCTCGGGCTAAGAAGGTCCAAATTAAATTTTGCAAGATGTTCTAGATAGGGAACAGAACATAATCTATGTGGTAAGTATTTCAGACCCTGATGATGACATAGTGACACATGGCAGTCAGTACAAGTAGTCTATGTTGAACAATCCTGAAATATGTCACTGTGGGAAACCTCTCATAAGTACCAAGTGGTGAAACAAATTCCACTAAAAACTGTGGTTTTGGAAATATGATAGACGAGGATACATCTATACTGAATTTCATACACATAGGAGTTGTACATTTGGAAATACCATAGAAACAAAATCAGGAACTTTTGTAGAGGAAATTGGAAAACTAGGGCTTTATGTTCAAGGAGCTTCCCTCCACTCTTTTCAAAAAAGGAGTACATTGGAAAACTTTCCTTGAAGAATCCCATATTTCTATCCAATCAGATCTGAAATATTCCAATTTTGAAAATTAGGTTTTCTCTGACAAACCCTAGATCAGCCAGCCCTGGAACTAGGAAGGACACCTCAAATCGGTAAGATCTAATCTTTAGCTATTTACAGTTGAGGTTCTCATTTCAAGATGACTAATCAGACCATATTTATGAGAAGCTTGATGAAGCTGACAAATTCCAAGCATGGAAGTATATGATTTCAATGGTTCTTGAAGAAAATGAATTAGACACCTACATAAGTGGAGAGGTTCCAGTTCTAGAGGGAGATGACGCTAAATCCTTACACAAGAATAGCTTGGTCAAGGCCAAGAAGATGATTGTTGATTCAATCAAGGATCAGCTTATACCACGAGTGTCTTCCCTAAAGAAACCTAAAGAGATGTTTGATTCCTTGACAAAGCTATTTGAAGGGAAGAACATAAATCAGAAGATAACTTTGAGAAACCAGTTGAAGAATGCAAAGATCCAGAATGCAGAGACCATACAATCATACTTTACATGGGTCTATCAAATCAAAGAACAACTTGAAGCAGTGGATGAAGAAGTAGAGAATGAAGAAGTTTTGATAACCACCTTGAATGGCCTCCTAGGATCATGGGATTAATTTATTTGAAGAATGTGTGCCATAAGGAAGTGATTACTTTTAGCAGACTTTGGGAAGAGCACATACAAGATGAAGCTCGACCCATAATAAGAGAAGAGAAGATGGGAGCAAAAGAAGATCAAGCGCTTGCAATTCAAAGAAGATCCCTCAAGCGATGAGGAATGTGAAGAACTCAATTCTTGAAGAACGTCTTATCCATATTAAGAATTTGGATAAGAAATGATGTCGTTATGAATAAAGAAGATGATGAAGCTGAAAGGAGTCTATCCACGAAACAAATAAAGATAAGTATTCAATTTTCATTTCATGATATTGTTTTGCTATGCATTTGTTTATATTCAGTTGATGTATTATGCATGATAGAATATTTGCATTAATGACAGTATACTACTAATATGCATGTGATGGGTAATTATCCCACGGTGCTATACAACTCTCCATTGCTACTTATCTAGAATGAAACCTCTTTGCTGACATATTGGATTAGTGCACAATGTCAATAATGTCATGGTAGAGATGGAAGGCATCCAAATTTTTTTTTTGAGATATGGATGAATGTTATATTGGCTAAAATAGTTGCATGATCATATCTTTATGCATAAGAATTTTCCATTATGAATATGCCTTATGAAATGTTTCTAACCATACAACTAATGCATTNAAGAACAGAAGGATGAAACTTCTTCCAAAGAACAAGTGACGCTAGTTCAAGAAATAATAAAAAATGAAGAATAGTATGATGAGACTTAAGGAGGTCTCAGACACAATGAAGTTATGTGACACTATTGTGTGACATCATTGATGCAGATCCTTCCATCTATGAAAAAGTAGACAAGAAGAAAGGGAATGAAACTATGATCGAGGAGTACCAGTTAATCATGAAGAATGATGTCTAGAATGCGGTATCGAGACCTGAAAAGAAGTTCATTGTATACAAGGAAAGATTCATAGCACGAGGATTCTCATAGAAAGAAGGCGTAGACTACGAAGAGACATTTGCAACCACTGGAAGTTAAGACACATGACATGAACAATCGGGTGTGCAAATTAAATAAGTCCTTGTACGAGCTCAGAAGGCACCCCTGGGATAACACATACATGAGGAGCTTGAGGATCACCTAGAGTGATAAATATCTTAACCTTTGCTACAAGGTTGAATATGAAATCCTATAGAGGATGACAAGCTCACAGATGGGTGCGAGAAAAATGATTTCAAGATAGAGGATCTTGGTATCCAATGACCCTAGATGGATACATATAATATTAGTAGCAGAGGAAGCTACTTGTCACTCTAGTACAGAATGTTTCAATTCATAGAGTACAAAAGGAAGAGGGAGAACGATGCTCCGCTTCAAAGGGAGTGACTGCAGAACATCCTGAGGTTTGACATGGTACGACATGATGGACAGATTACTAATGGCTCTAGGATTTACTAAGAGTAAAGTAGATTCCAACCTTTGCTTCAAGGTTGAAGGAAAAATACTAGTGATGCTCATGTTATATGTTGATGACCTATTCTTGATAGGAAAAGAGGAACTCATTAAAGTTGCAAGAAGGAGACTTGCTGCTAAGTTTGAGATGAAATACTTGGGTATGCACATTACTGTCTAGGCATGGAGGTGTGGTAAAATGCGGATGGAATCTCTGTGGGACAAGGGTAGTATGCAGTAGAGATCTTGAAGAGGTTAGGGATGATGGAATACAAGGCCATGGCGACACCTATGGCATTGAACTTGAAGTTATTGAGTGATGCTTCATCAGAGACGGTTGATGTAAAGATGTATCATAAGATGATTTGCACCTTTATGTACGTAATGAATACGAGACTAGATATTTGCTTTGCTGGGAACACATCAATAGATGTTCACATAATTGCTACAGAGCATATTCTGAGGTACCTGAAGGGTACAGTTGACTATGGGTTCAATTATGAAGCGAATCAGAAAATTAACCTAGAGGGTTATGTAGATTCGGATTGGGAAGACAGTTCCATTGATAAGAAGAGAATTTCAGGGTATTGCTTCAATATGAGATCGGGTGTGATCTCTTCGTCTAGCAGGAAGGAGTGCTACACGGCGCTGAGAACAGCCGAGGAAAAATATGTTTCCACTTGCTCAGTTGCTTGGGAGGTAGTATTATTGTTTTGAAAACTACTATTTGATTTGATTGATCTGAATTGCATTTTTGTATGCTGCAGAGAGGAGCAGTGAAGCTCTAGTATTTGATCCAAATCAAGATCTCTCGAAAGAGAGAGTTCTAGTATAGTAGGTGAGATAGGTTTTCTGAGACTAAAATCCTGGCGAAGCTTGTAGGTTGCTCAGACGCCAATATTCCTATAGGTTTTCCTTGGATGTAATTAGTCCTGGCGAAGCTTCTATGTTATCCTTGGACATAATCAGCCCTGATGTAATTCTATGCAAGAAATGGCCAGAATGAAGTTTGAGTACTTTAGGGTGAAGCTTGGTGTTCTCCAGATTGGGTTCCCTCCAAGGGGAAGTGATGAGTCCATGTGCCTTTCTGACATGGTGGTAGGAAAGGCCTCCCATGGTCAGATATATGTGTAGAGCCCTTCTGACATGGTGGTAGGAAAGTCCTCCCATGGTCAGATGTAAGTGCAAATCCCTTCTAACATGGTGGTAGGATTGGTTCCTCCCATGATCATATGTAAGTGCAGAGCCCTTTTGACATGGTGGTAGGTTGGTTCCTCCCATGGTCAGATGTAAGTGCAAATCCCTTCTGACATGGTGTTTGGTGAGTACTCCCATGCTCAGATGTAAGTGTAGAGCCCTTCTGACATGGTGGTAGGTGGGTCTTCCCATGGTTAGATATAAGTGCAGATCCTTTCCCCGGATGATAGATGGTGTGTCCTATCATGCCAGTGGATGTAAGTGCAAATACTTTCTCTTGATGGTATATGGTGTGTCCTACCATGCCAGTGGATGTAAGTGATAATCCTTTCCTTAGATAGTAGATGGTGTGTCCTACTATACCAGAGGATGTAAGTGTTGGGCCTTTCTGACTGGGTCATATGTAAGTGCTTAGCCTTTATCAAATGGTCAGATGTAAGTGATGGGCCTTTCTCTGGATAGTAGATGGTGTGCCCTACTATTCGAGAATATGTAAGTTCTAGTCCTTTCTCTAGATATTAGATGGTGTGTCCTACTATGCTAGTCGATGTAAGTACTGGACCTTTCCTTGGATAGTATATGGTGTGTCCTACTATGCCAGTAGATGTAAACACTGGTCCTTTCGTTGGATGATAGATGGTGTGTCCTATCATGCCAATAGATGTAAGTGCTGAGCCTTTCCTTGGATGATAGATGGTGTGTCCTATCATGCCAGTGGATGTAAGTGTTGGGCCTTTCCTTGGATGGTAGATGGTGTGTCCTACCATGTCGATGGATGTGTGTGTTGGGTGTGCCTTTCTGACATGGATGATGGATGTGTTCCTCCCATGTTCAAATGTAAGTGTTGGGAGGGCCTTTTTGACATGGATGCTGGATGTGTTCCTCCCATGGTCAGTGCCGAAGAAGATGAAGACCTACATGGAGGCTAGGCCTACAACCAGCATGAAAAATGGCTAGCTCTCTAGAACTTCTTGTGATGAGTAGAATTGAGAGATAGCACCATTTGATTGAGATAGCAGAGCTTTGATGATGATCCAGTGATGATGATATGATGATGATTTAGTGATGATCTAGCTTTGATGATGATCTAGTGATGATACAGCTTTGATGATGATCCAGTGATGATCCAACTTTGATGATGATACAGAGAAGAAGACTTGTGTTGATGAATTGTGCCAAGAGAATACCTTCCTAGTTAAGAGGGAGTGTTGATGTACTTGTAACTTCAGAATGTATTCACTTATATTGTACCCCGATGTTCCTATTGAGAGAATCATATGTATTTCATTGTACCCCAATGTTCTTATTGGGAGATTCATTAATATAATAAATTCATTAAAATTCAATGAGATTAATCCTCTGTTGTAAGTCAGGGAAATAGTCCCCACAACTGAGTTGAGGTTAACCCTCCTTGTTGATGAGGGGGGAAAAGTCCCCACAGTTGAGGGGCACTAGATTTATTAGACTCTCCTAGAGAGGTCGACCATGGTAAGTAATTGTCAAGTTGGAAACTAGTATAAATAGAGAGTGAGACTCTCTATTTGTAACACACACTCACCCAACTATAGCGCATAGGAGAGAGAAGGGGAGCTCACACAAGTGAGAGAGAGAACAACTATTGGAGATCATCTTTTATGTCTTTGGGTTTTACTGCTGCCATTGCTGCTCATTCTATCTCTAAGGAAGTTGTAGGTTTTTTTCCTTTATGGTTTACCCAAGAAAAATCTTTGTGTCTCTTGTTTCTTGTGATTATTGTTGTGCATTTTATTCTCTTAGATAAGATCCTAGATCATATTTCTTAAATGATAAAAATCTAACATGAAGCAAGTGATGAGAGAGTAGAATTGTTTAGGATTTGTTTTGGTTACTTTTGTGGCATGGGGAGAGACCCTCTAAGCTAATCCTTTGAAAGAATCACCTTCCTATGGTATCCTATAGAAATATTGAAATATAAGCAACAAGCTCACTATTGATGAAATCCAAAGAACCCTAAATAGTAAATCCATAACAACATTGAAGGGAAACACCTAAGAAATACTTTGAGGTAGTTTCTAGTAGTCAACCTCAATCATATCAGTAGAACTGTAGCAAGGATTCATGGCTACATAATGCAGGAGAATAGGCTCAAATGATGAAGTCACTTATGACTTCACGAAGTTTAGTGGAATATTTTGGAAGAGAGTCGGGTCTCTTGTGATTTTCTGTTTTTTTTTAATAGACAATTGAATAAGTTGAAAAGGACTCTCGATCATTTCCAATGTAATAGATAGGGTTTTTTTTTTCAAAATAGAGGTGGTTGAATAATCTAAGAATTTAGTTAATGAGTCAACTAAATGAGTCATAAGTTTTGATCATATTCCCATGGATCTGAAACATAGTTTCTTTTTTGTATTTAAACACAGTAGAAATAAATTGTAAACAGAGATGAAAGTATCTCAATAACTTTTGGGATAGCTCATAGAAACTTAGAATAACTCAAGAAGCTTGGATATCTTGGAAGCTTGTAGAGCCTGAGAGAGAGGTAGTATATTGATCTAGGGAAAAGATCAGAACTACTTGTTATTTGAGAAGAAGCAACAGTGTATGGGTATGTACTCTATTAAGATCAATTTTATTTCAAGTTCAAGCTCTAGAAGTTTTAAATATTTTTTATCTTTTTAATATTTAATATTTTTAACATTTATTAATATTTTAATGTTTATTATTACTTTAATGTTTATATTTCTTTTTGGGTGATTTATTTTTGTTTTTGGGAGCTATGAGTATGGGAGGGATTTCTTTTCTTTGCCTCTGGATACATCCACTACCAAGAAGATTTTGAACACATTTACATGGAGCACAATATGATTTCTAATGTTTTATCCAAGGAATCAATTTCCGTTAAGATGGGAAAACTCTCCTATATTGAGATGTTGGATGGAGATTCTATTGGGAGCAATACCATCTAGTTATTTTAAGTTATGTTATTCAACATACTTGTTGTGGATTACTCATATTTCTTAGTAAAGATTCGAGTTTTTTTATCCTCTGACTATGCTCTACTTACTTTTCCTTTTCATGAGTTGTTTTTATCGCATAAAAATGCCTTAGTTCAGGGGTATTTTCAATTTACCCCCTAGGCGCTTCCTTCTATAAGCCTTCAGGTATTTTTATGTGCTTCTTTGGACTATGTAGAATGTCTTTTAGGTGTTCGATTGAGGTTTTATTTTCCAAACCCTTTGATGATGGGTTGCATTATACTTTTTTGACATGGACTGGGTACTTTTTATTGACAAAAGTATAATATATAAGATATGTTTGAAATTATTTATACCAATTGAAAATGTAATTTTACAGTTATAGAAAGTGTTTTTTTTTTACCAGTTGGGATTCCACGATAGATTGTTTTTCTTTATATCTTATTGATTATGTTTGTTATTTATTATTTTAAAAGTGGTTAAAATTGTGAAAAAGGTAACAATCCGGATCACCCCCCCCCCCTCCTTCAGTCTTGTCCGATATTGTTGCATTTAAATTATTATCTTATTAGGAAGATCAGATGACCACATGAGCTTCCTTATCTAGTGATAATGATTATGGGCTTCAACTCTTTGCATGAGACACATGAGATGTATGATCACATAGAGTTGAGAAGGATGGGTAACCTACCCTCACATTGACTTGATGTCCAAATTGTCTAGTCCTTTTTTGCATGTCATCATCCTTTTTTATCAACCTTTATATTCCTTTTTGCAATGTCATCAACATCCTTTTTCCTTTATTGTTGTACCTGTCATCTCGATCCAAGTGGTTGAAGAATAACTTTATAAGCTCAGGCTTCCCATAATAGATTTACTTTAGCTTTACCTTTCAAGTGTTTAACTTTATCATTGAAATTCCTGTGACATCTAAGGACATGTGCTCATAATGAATGTATCAACAGACATCTAGTAAATTCATAAAAGGTAAGCATGCATCAATGACAACATCATAATGTTGCTTCACTTTATTTTCTTTTCTTTAGCTAACCATATTGCTCCCCCTATCAATATGTAGACTAATTGCTCCCCCTGGAACCTTGATGGTCTGTTCATATCAAGATATTTATTTCTGCATTTTACTTCATCTAATTTATGTAAACATATTATAGCTAATTTATTTCTGCATTTTACTTTATCTATTTCTATGGTTTCATGTTGGCATTTTCAAACTTTTGTGCATATTTGCAGGCATTTGTCTATACCTACCTGCATATGATTGGAACCTGTGGGTATTTTATAAGGTAGTTCAGGAATTTTATCAGTCGAACGGGCATTTTCAAACTAGTTGCAAGGCATTTATGAACAGGCTGCAGACATTTTTCCAAATCAACTGCTTATCCAATTTGGAGAATTGATGTAAGTGTAATCTACAACTTAAATGTGGGCATGTTTTACTAGTTGCAGAAACTTTTATAGGATGCGGCCATTTTTACTCTATTTCCCTGAGGGTAGTTTTATTTCTCTATTGTCCTATGGGAATTTTTAACTAGTTGTAGGCATTTTTACTCTCAAGTGTGGGCGTATTTGAGGCTTGAGGATATTATTGAGGCCTGGCTGGCATTTGTATCCTCAAATTGTGGGAATATTGAAGACCTTGCGTGCATTTTAATGACATCTCCTTCACTCATGTTGTGCATTTTTGCGTGCATTTTCCTTCCATATGCGGGCATTATTTACATTAGTTGGGAGGATGAGCCAAAAATTGTTTTGAATACTTGTTCTGTACTTTGCAAGACCTGTCCGCATCAGCTGGTTTATGCATTCTTGTACCCTTGCATTCACCTTAAGAGCCCTCGTTAGGTTCCATCCACCATATTGCTACCTTATATGAATTTTTTTGGAGTACTTTGTTGTCATTTTTTATTGAGAGTTGGTTGTACTGCTATGCTGCTACTATTTTTTATTTGTGAGGATTGGATGATGTATTTTATGGTGTTTTTCAGGTCTAGGTTCTATCCTTTCATACGTATGTTGGTCTAGTTGAGTCTCATGCAAGTAACCTAATGCTAAGAGGTTGATGTCTATTTAGAAGCATTTGTTTTTAGGATAAGGGATCTCTGCCCTAACATATTATGTTGAGTTTATAATTGGTTCAGATATGATATATCATTCTACTATTATATATTTGTCTTTCATTAACAACTTAGATCTGATATAGATCGCTAATGTTACTAGTGTTATCATTTTAAATACTTTAATGGTTATTGTAACTCATTTTTTCTGGGACATGATGGACATGAAGGATATTGAGGAATGGTTTTTATATGGTGGACATGGTTGTTTTATTGTTTCATCTTTGAGTTTGAATATTTAAGAAAAATAATTATAAAATACAAATGAGCTGAATCTACCTGAGAGTTTGCATCTTTCCTCAAAATGAGATGAAATGTGTGCATTAAACATTTTTATGGATCTTGTGTCTTTAAAGTGGCACCTTGTGTAGTCCAGTGAAGTGAAAGACAGAGAAGTTCCTGCTCCTTGTATAGGACAAGGCTAGGGTGCTACTGATGGTGGATTTTTCTCGAGGTAAGTAATTTTGGATAATTTTATGATGTATGAGTGAATAGTAGCATTGTCTGCCAATATTCTAGATAACTCAACTATATGATCTGTAGCATATTTTCTAGTGTGTTATTAAGTTCATGTGGATATTCAGACAAACATCATAGTGATTGGTCATCCTAAGAAATGTTAATATATGTTAATGATTGAGACATTGAAATTTTTATTATATTTGAGCAAGTAGAGATCAAGGGGTATATTTTCTTGCATGAAGAAGTCACCCTTATTGACCTTTCCATGACTACATCCTGTTATAATGCGTAATTGTGTTTGTGGTCTAATTCTAGTCAAATACGATAGAAATGTTTTAAATCTAAGTTCCAAGGATTTTACTATTTTGCATCCTGAATATCCAAACAATGAACACATATATGTTTATTTACAACATTCTTGTTGTTGTTTTAATTTATGAAACAAAAATCACACACATTGCAAAAAATAAAAGTATAGTATATATCATATATTGTATACCTACTTGGCATCTTAATTGAGAGAAGATAATGTTCTACATTAGTTGCTACAACTATAGTGTATAAGAAAAGAGAAGAGGAGATCAGTAACTGACGCGTAGGTAGAGTGTTTCAGTAATTATATTTTTCTATTTATGGATGAACCTATATTTAGTGTGTGGATTTTTCTCTCTCGCTAGTCATCTACTTTCAGTGAATATAACTTTAAATTTTTGATGGTGTATATTTTGGTTTTATACCTTCTTAATCTTATATTACCCAATTTTATGCATATAGATGACACCAATACTGACTTTAGTGGCTTTGAATCCTTTTGTATCTTTATGAGTTAACTCAGCATTTGAAGAATCCATAGAATGAAAATTTACAAGTGAAGGTATTTGCAATTCCTCACAAGGGAATTATTGATTTTTACATGTATCGTTACTTGTCTTTTTTTTTGTCATTGCGTGAGCATAATATCTATATCAACATGATTAAGGGTAATTGTTTATATCAATCTTATATCTAATCTACAACCATTTTCTTAGATCAATTTAAACACAAGCTCTTTTCTCCAAAAACATCCTACTTGTCTTTATGATAATATTAGTATTCTATGTTGTTTTTCTATGCTCACATTTTGAATTTATCTTTGAGGGTAATTTTAATAGAGTTATATTTTCGATTAGGATATTTCATTGTGACATTGCTTGAGTAGCGCCTATGAAGGAATGCTTGTTTTAGTTTAGACAATTGGGCCTTATTATTGGCATTGAATGGCTAGTATTTTATGGGTATGTTGTTAGATCAACATGTTTATAAGAATTGACACCGTTTTTTTATATCAATATGCTCTTAGCCCTCTAGTGCATGGTTTTAGTAATCTTGTATGTTGAATGTGTAATAATTGTATCACAATACTGTATCAACAACATAATACATGCTCTAAGTATTTTTTTTCTAAAATTTGTGAATAGCTATGATAAACAAGAAAATATAGTGTGTACTACACAATTAGAACACAATCATTGTTCCAGATTCCATCACAATCAAGATATGTCAAGACTATTGAGCATGATAATGGAATTTATTCTAGGCTAGGAATGGTTCAAACTTCATATTCCAAAGTAGCATAACATAGAGCTGAAATATTGCACTTGTTAAGTTGTATGAGGTAGGACATTTAGTCTCTCATACATATTTCCTACCAACATAATTGTAAGTTCCTAGAGGTATGCTTAGATTTGAAATACAATCTTTGCTATGAGTTCTATATGTTTTTAAAAAAAATACACAGTAAACGTCTCTATAGCGATGTACTCGTATTGATATTGTGACACACTAACGTCACTATAGGGACACAGCAGTTCTTAGTCGCTTCTAATTTTCCAAGAACTATCGTCACTATGTCGATTCCTTGACGTTTATATTTTATTGCTTATAGGGATGCATTGTCGTTTCTATTTCAACAAATGTGTGGTGCTATAGAGACAACAGGACATCTCTCTAGAAACATATTATGACTTAGGCGCATAAATCTTCCACAAACCTCTGTCGCTATAGCGACTCCAAGATGTTTCTCTAGTGATGCATTATGACTTAGGCACGTAAATTTTCCATAATCCTCTGCCTCTATAGTGACCCCAAGACATTTCTCCAGCAACGCATTATGACTTATGCACATTAATTTGCTGCAATATTATGTCACTATAGCACCTCCAAGATGTTGCTCTAGCAATACGCAAATTTTGCTATAACGACACCCATAGGTTTTTGAAGAATAGGCCACAATCACCATGTGTCATCGATGTCATGTCATTATACCAACAGAATATTCGAAGTGTGGCTAATGCGATGAAAAATTATTCTTCTATTCGTCGCTAGAGCGACAGAAAAGTGTTTCTATAGCAACGATTTACCATTGGACAAAATTTCACATGTACTAGTGTTTTAATATGTGTACTATCTTTCGAGGACTATGGTTATCCTCAAGGGGTTGGACACCCCTTTTTGTGTTAACCTGAGGAGGATGATATGAACAGATGAGATTCCTTATCCAATGATGATGATTATGAGTTTCCAATCTTTGCATGAGGCACATGATAATTATGTCCCCATATTGATGAGAAGGTAGGGTAACCTACCCTCACCCTGACTTGATGTGCATGAGCCTAGTATGACATCATGTTTCCTTGTTATGTTACATTG
The DNA here is from genome assembly GCA_001517045.1 of Pseudotsuga menziesii. NCBI lineage: Eukaryota > Viridiplantae > Streptophyta > Pinopsida > Pinales > Pinaceae > Pseudotsuga > Pseudotsuga menziesii. The sequence goes on from LPNX011147364.1 coordinate 130,176, forward strand.
ACTTACTTTGTTTACTTTTTTGATTCTCTCAAAAAGAGGGGGTTGATATTGATTATACGTTTTCTCCAATTTCAAGAGATTTTGGGTTGCATGGGAACCCAGATTTGCTCTGTGTCTCTTTGTTTATGTGCATGGTTACCTTTTAGTGATCATATTTCTTTCATCTCTGCAATTAATTAAATTGATGTTAATATATCAAATATCTAACATGTTCGACAGGAATTCCTAACTCAACATAGCATGGATCTCCACCAAGCTTCACCCAAAGCTACTCTCAAGAACGATTGGAAGAATTCATTGTTGATCCATGTGAAAATCAAGATCTAGACTTGGCAGGGCCCACTGAAATAACTCATTGATGGATGATGATCCATCACATAGGATTAGCATAGATAATAATCTGTCAATATATCTGGGTTGGATGGAATCTTTACCTCATTCTAAGGCCCTTTACTACAAGCATCATTGTCCTCGCATATTTTCCTTCATCCTCGATGCATATCTTCCTCTCTAACATGTTAATTGTTTTCTTTGCAACTCTCATAGTTTCATGATTCTTTTATTTATTTTGTATGGATATAAGAATTCCATAAGTATCCACATAAATGTCATCTTCAATATTCTCCCTATCATTTTTTTCAACAAAATATTCTTCAGTTTCTCTTATGACTATAAATTACATAACTTTATTGTATTGTAGTGATACATACAAGGGTTGATTCTAGATAATTATAGTTTGTAAATTTGAAGGAAAATTTTGTTGGCAAAGGATTCTCTCAAAAAGAGGGGGTTGATATTGACAAGAATTTTGCTCCAATTTTAAGAGATTTTGGGATGCATGGGAAAGGCCCAGGTTTGCTTGGTTGTAGGTGAATTCTTCCCTTTACAAGGGAAGTATACGTTGAATATTCTTAAATTTTAGATTTAATAGTGGAGAATAGTCTATGTTAATATACCTTTAGATTCATAGGTATACAACATATTATCGAAGACCATCAAAAAAGGGAAGTTCAAGATGATGAGAGAACATCAGACTTGGTTTGATGGAGAACTCGTCGCTTATTGCTTTGAATCCCTTTTCCATTATCCTTTTAATGTTGGAGAGCTTGGAGTTTGAGGAGGTATGAAACACTTGTATGAGAGAGGTTATTATGCATGAGGGCACATTGCTCAAGAATTCATCAATAGGTAAGGTGCATTACTCGATAGCTACATTATAGTATGTTCTTCCAATTCCTATCATTATGTGGGGTGTTAATTTAGAATTTGGTGTGAAATTTGAATTTTAGGGGGTGGAATAATGTTGTCCATAAAAACTTTGTTTCCATCCCGTGGAATCACATTTTTTAGAAGTCTTAGTATGCCTTTTGGATATCATCACCTATTGAACGTCTTCTTATATTAAATGATGCTTATGGTGATGTCTTATATAAAAAATTGGAAGCAATTGTACAATTATTATCCTTCCTTCACCTCAATACTTCATGCCTTGTAGAGCCTTACCAGAAATAACTAAAACCCCCTCCTAGAATACCAAATCCATTAAAACTACCTCTACAAATTAAATCAAATATGTGTTCCCCATCCCCCAAATTGCTTGATCCTAGTCAAGGAAGCCTATTCCCCATCCAATGGTGGACATTTTCACACTCATAAAACCCTCCATCACTTACAATGGCACTTTTGTTGGCCATCCTTGCACAAATTTGTATAAGATTTCATCCATCATGCACCTTTTAGTCATTCTAAACCTACCAATCATAAAGTTGACATTTATCAACCTCTCCATATACCTTCTCACATTTTAGAGTCCATTTCCATGGATTTTACTAGCGATATTCCTCCCACACTTTACTGCACTTTTTCCATCATTTTCAATTTTTGCAAGACGAGGATCTTTATCCCTTTCACGAAAACCACTTATGCTTACCAATTTGTTTCCTTATTTTTCCAACATGTATATACATATTTTGGGTTCCCTCCCTCCATCATTTATGATTCAAACTCTTGATTTCTTAGCCAATTTTTGAAAAATATATGGAAATTACTTGGCTATATGCTTCTTTATTCAGAACTTTTCAATCCTAAACTGAAAGAGAAACTAAAGTCACAAATTGTACCTTAAGTCATGCTCTCCACACCTAGTTCATTTGCAACAAACATTTCTAACACTTATCACCATATCATCCAAAATTTCTATAAGAGAGTGTTGGGTCCCAAAAAGCCCTTTTTTAAGCACAACCCTTATACCCTATTTGTCTTGTCTTATTCCTCACTTGAGCCCTGAATCTTCACAAGTATGATTATTTATTGTTTCATATTATTAATGCTTATGATTGTTATAATCAGGACTTTGCTTCTTGCATTATGTTAACTCATTATGATTTCACAAAGATGGTGCAAGCTGTGAGAGATTACAAGTGTAGTAGCTCAAGCAGTCTAGAGACAATATGAGCATCCACTATCAGCTGTGACTTGCCAGTACCATCTATACATGCAGATCCAATTAAGGGTCATCATTCCACGTGAGTTATGATAGACATGGATGTGACAGACACAGCTGCAACAGACTAAGCTACAATAGAACACCACTACTTGAAGTCAGCCGCAAGCATCCAAGACTTTCTTGAATTGGTTTTGTTATTCATTTACTAGCTCAAGAAACAGAATTGCCTATCACTAGAGGAAATTTCAACTCAAAATGGGCCTCCTAAAAAAATTAATAACATAATAGTTAAAATAATAAAATAATATTTATTACTTTTGGAGGGAAAAAGAAAATAACTACTTTTTTGTTTGTATTTTTGACATATCTCCCCATTTTTTTACTCAAATTTCGATTGGAAGATCTCGTTGGATGTGGAATTAAATTTTTCATCCAATGAGTACCTTAATTCTGCATGCAACGAGCTCTCTTGATCGAAATTTGAGTAAAAAAACAGGGAGATATGTTGAAAATGCAAACAAAAAAATATTTTTTTTATGATACCTATCCCCAAATTTATCTTAAAAAGGTGTTTAATACCTATACGGTATTTCAAATTTAAAGCAATTCCATTGGCTAACACATTATGACATGGAATTTGAATTAGAGTTAAAAGGCCCATTTTGAGTTGAAATTTCCTCTAATGATTCCCTGCCTCTCTTAATTCCACTCACAGCTATAACATCGCATGTAACAGGGCATCCTAAAGATCGTAGATCTTCATGGCTGCCCGATATTAGTGGGTGAGGGTTACGCTTGTTGATGTATAAGTACATGGAAGAATTCAGATCCATGGGTTGGACAATATCAGAGTTTGTTGTGTAAGCTGTAACAGAGACTGTGTCTTAATTTCACCATTTTATACAAGGAGCAGGATTCTTCACATCTCTGTGTTTTAACTTGTGTTAGTTTCGGCGTCTCTGTTTGAAGGCTAGGATCACCTTCCAACATAGATTGTCGAGTTAATTAGATGTTTTCTTAATTAGTTGTGTGGTGTGGATGTTACATTATATACATCTGCTTCAGTAGCTGCAACACTCATGTTAATCGTTGTGTTGTTTGAATACCCAACACTTGCATTTCCTTTAAGCTGCCACAGTGTGGTGTGACACTCAATTGTGTAGGTTAGTTTGTTTTTGCATGTGTGAAGTAGCTGTAACAGTAAAGCTCTCCCTTAGTTTCCTTTCAATTACTTGTCTTGCTCAGGTTTTCTAATTCAGGCAAACTATGGTTTAGAACTGTTGATTCAATTCCTGTTATTTTTCATTTCTAGATTAAGATTGGATTAGCTAGTCACAATGGATCTACATACAGTTTGGTAAATTAGGATTTAACTTTCTGCAAAAGTAATTCTAGATATTTATTTCAGGGATCATTCATTAGTGGATTGAAGTTGTAGGAAGTAATTCCAATTCTAAATTCTTAGATAGGTAGTTTAGATCAGTTTTGATTATGGGAGGATTTTGACAAAATAGATAAGTAGGATAGTTTATTCAGTCATCAACTACTTAGTGTTTAAGCATAGATAGTGTAAGTTATCTTTGAAATAAAAGACTTCAGTGGGTTGACAATTTATATTGAGCATTCTGCATGATGGTTTAAGTAACTGGCATATAGAGTGACCAACATTTTGGCATCGTTGCTAGGGAAGCTAATTATTAGACACCATAGTAGTTGCATCCATTCATTTTTCTTCATTTTTTTATGTTTGCATGTTTTGGGTTCCATGAATATGAGAAGGGTACAACGTGACATTCCTATAACCCCCAGAACTCCCCATAATACTAACATTACAGGTGGTCGAGTTCGTGGCATAAACCCAACATTGGGGAGAATAAAATTCATTGACAATCTAGTTGCTAGAGCCAATTCCTCTACTGGGGATTGTCATCAAGGATCCTCCGTCAGAACAAGTCCAATTACTCCTCGGGTGGAAGCATAAGTTTCCACATTGGAGAACAAAGGAGGAGCTACAACACCCTCAGGTGTCCCTATAGAGGAAGAAATAGTTAGTGATGTGGGAGCAGCTGATCGAGACCTGATTTATCACATTAACAGGAAGGAGGTGACAAAGGAGGAGTGGACACAGTTTCATCAGAAGCGGGACATCCAGAGAAAGCACAAAGAGGAGAGAGGAGAAGAAAATATGAATAACAAACGTGAACCAGAAGACCATGAAGAAGAGATGGGAGAGAACCATCACAATGATAGTCATTCCCCATAGGAGGGAACAGTTCATATAATCTGGTTCCTTATTCGACAACCAACTTGACAAGCCCCCATGAAAAACATATCACCATCAGTATTACCTCATTTTCATGGGAAAGCCACAGAGGATCCAGATGGATTCCTCTTCAAGTTTGACATCCTCTGTCGTAGCTATGACTACACTTCCAATGAGCAGAAGTTAAAACTTTTTCCTACCACTTTGAAGGATAACACGCTACGATGGTTCATGAGACTAGCCTGTGAAACTGTCACCACATGGGATCAAATGAAACAGGTGTTCTTGGATAAATACCAGGAGTATTGCAACACTAAAGATAAAAGAGAAGATTTGTTCAAGATGGTACAAAAGGACGAAGAAAGTCTGGAAGATTCTGTTGAAAGGCTCATGTACAATGTGCAAAGGGATGGACAGACTGATATGGGCTAGATGTGCTCAAGATAATCCTACTTCATGGGATTAGGGAAGAATTCCTAGGTATGTTGAACTTGATGGGAAAGGGGGATATCTCGAAGGAATATTTTGAAAATATTATTGAATTATGTAGAAGGTATTCTAGAGGATCCTCCAGGACCAACAAATGGGACAAATTGGAATGAGATGCCTTCGATAGAACATAGAATTCGTCCAATAGAGGAGCCACCGAGCAAAAGTAGGAAATATTCTAGAGAACTTCAAAATAGAGATGATGAGTGCCATATCCCCATAAATAGATGTCCTAAGGGAAAATCAGAAGCAATCAGTAGAAGATTTAACACTTGGTGTATTCTTCCCTAAATGTGGGAAGAAACATCCCCTGAAGGAGTTCCCACTCGACAAGGTAGAAATGTGTCAAATATGTGAGCTGAACCATGATACAAAGGAGCGCCCCTCACTACCTCAAGTGAAGGAATTTTTGCAGGAATCAACTTCAGATGTGGAACCAGCCTACTTCATTTCCCAAACAAATCCTTGGAAACCTTGAAACCAAGGTATGACTCCAGACTCATTTCCATTTTTGAATAATATGAATAATTGGAATAATATGCATCACATGAATACACAATTCCCTTCACCTTATTCCAACCATCAATGGCATCCTTCTCCACCCCCTATGCAAAATTTCAACTCCTGGAACTCCTGGACACATCCACCAAGACAACAGAATCCTTGGTCCCCTGGGTCGAGGAACTCCCATCCAAGAAACCAGTTCCCCCATAGCCAATCTCCTCAACATTTCCCACACCAACAATACCCTCCTCAACAATATCCTCTGCCATACCAGTAGTACCAGCAGCCATAGCTACAACTCCGGAACAATGCTACACCTAACATGCCTATACAACCATAGCTTCCTTCTCAACCTAACCCCAAACCAAACAATAAAGCAGTCCACCAGTTTGAGATTGCCAACATGCCCACTTACTCCATTACTCTGGTTCCCTGTAATGACATACACTTACGATCAGGGAGAGTAGTGGAACCTCTATTCATTGAGGATGTTCCATCCTCTATGTCTGAATAAATGATGAACCAATAGTACTCATCCCAAACAACAGTCGCCATTATTTAGGATGCTGAAATTCCTACCGAGACACCAACTGAAACACATAGAAAAACAACTATTGAAATGCAGCCTACAAAACTAATTAGAGAACCATCGTATCCTGAAAGGTTGACACTACAGAAAGTAGTGGAACAACCTCAGTTTAACCTCGTAGGAGAGTTCAAAAATATTTATGTAAAAATTCCACTGTTGCAGGCCCTCCATGATGTGCCTATTTACGCCAAGACATTCTGAGACCCATGTGTAAGAAAACCAGGTAGAAAACCCAGAGATCCTCCCACTGTCCATGTCATAGGGAAACTATCTGAATTTATAATGGGAAAAACTCTCCTGGCCAAATATGATGACCCTGGGAACCCTACTGTCACCATGCATATTGGAAACACAAATATACCAAATGTGTTGGTATATTTAGGTGCAACTATTAACATTATGACCATAGAAACTGTACAGAAAATTGGGCTCACCAATATTCAGATAACCCCTAACATTATAGAACTAGCTAACATGTCCACTATCAAACCTGAGGGAATCTTGGATGACCTCGTCGTCTCAGTTGATTTTTGGGAGTGCCCTGCTAACTTATTGGTGTTACAATCCAAGTCACAGCTAGAAGGACACATGTTGATTATAGGAAGACCCTAGTTAGCTATTGCATATTCTTGCATCAGATTTTGGTTAGGGCCTATGACCATACTAAAATGGGAACAAAATGAAAAACATTACACTGTATCCTCCAGGTCGACCTAGTCTAGAAGCTGAAACTCCACTATGGATGGAGCTAGAGGAAGAGGAGGGAATTCAGCCACTATTAATAATAGGTAAGGCCTTGACTTTCAAGGATGAAACAAAGGACAATGCTATTAATAGTTTCATCAGTGAGCCCACTTCTGTCAACAAACAAATTTATCAGATCTTGAATAGTACCTTAGATGAAGAAGAGTAAGAAAATATCATAGAAGAGACATTAGTTAGTGACACCCACATAATTCCAATGCTGAAAAATTTGAAAAGTGTTCTAGTTGAGATAGAGCATGGAAAAACACTGAATATCAATCCTAATCTCGCTCCTAATGAAAAGGAAAGCTTGGTCAATCTCTTAAAAAAGCATAAGGGGGAATTTTTCTGGGAGTAAACGGATATGAAGGGTATCCCTTCAAATCTATGAACCCACCACATTTATATAAAAAGTGACTCCTGAATTGTGTGTCAGCCACAACGAAGGATAAACACCAACCTTAGGGACACTGTGAAGGAGGAAAATCAAAAACTTTTGGAAGCAGGGTTTATATACCCAATCTCAAATAGCGAGTGGGTTTCTCCACTTGTGACAGTACCCAAGAAGAATGGAAAATGGAGATTCTATGTGGATTATAGAGAGTTAAACAAGGCAACACAGAAAGATCACTTTCCTCTGTCTTTCATCGATCAGGTACTTGACACCCTATCTGGGAAGAAGTTCTTCTCCTTTCTGGATGGGTTTAGCGGGTAAAATCAGATCCATATTGCTCATGAGGACCAAGATAAGACAACCTTCACCTACCCCTGGGGTACCTTTTCATACAAGGTACTTCCCTTTAGTTTGTGCAATGCACTAGCCACCTTTCAGAGAGCTGTGATTGGCATCTTTTCGGAGATGGTCAATGACAGTATGGATATTTTCATGGATGGATTTACCCCATATGGTAGTGAATTTGAGGAGGCATTGAAAAGCTTAGAGAAGGTTTTAACACACTACGAGCAGACCCAGCTATCTTTGAGCACTAAAAAAGTGCCATATGATGATAAGCGAGGATGTAGTGCTAGGGAACTTTATCTCTGTTGATGGTATCCAGGTAGATCCATCCAAAATCAGGGTAATTGAAAATATACCCAATCCTGGAACATAGAAAGAGGTACATAGCTTTTTAGGGCATGTTGATTATTATAGAATATTTATAGAAATTTTTTCCAAACTAGCTTCTCCTTTATTTACCCTATTGATGAAGGATGTACAATTTGTTTGGAATGATGCATGCTAGACAACGTTCACTGAACTTAAGAAGAGGCTATCTACAGCTCCTATCTTAAGGGGGCCCAATTGGGCTCTTCCTTTCCACGTTTCTTCAGATTCCTATGATACTACCATTGGAGCAGTGTTGGGATAGCAGGATGGTCAAGCACCATATGCAATTTACTACATTAGCAAAAACTTGGCTCCTGCTAAACTCAATTACACTATTACAGAGAAAGAATTTTTTGCCATTGTCTACACCATTAACAAATTTAGGCATTAAATCACTGGATATCCCACCTTTGTACACACTGACCACTCAGCCATCAAGTATTTAATGAACAAACCAATTACAAATGCTAGGATAACTAGATTGTTGTTACTATTACAGGAGTTCGATATTACCATTGTTGATAGGCCTGGGAAAGAAAATGTTGTTGCTGATTTTTTATCTTGTTTTACTAATAGTGATGACAGCTTACCAAACAAAGATTCTTTACTAGACGAACATTTATTTGCAGTTTCAACACATTCCCCTTGGTATGCAGATGTTTCTAACTACTTGGCTACAGACAAGCTTCCGACACATTTTTCAAAAAGAGAGAAAAGGAAAATTATTCAGCAAAGTGCCAGGTATTGTTGGACAGATGGTCATCTCTTCTACGCAGGTACTCATCTTAAAATTGGAAGATGTGTCAAGGAGGATGAATTATTCCATATGTTGAAGGCCTGTCATGATGAGCCATGTGGAGGACATTTTACAGACAAAAGGACAGGTCATAAGGTGTTAAGAATGGGATATTATTGGCCAATAGTTTTCAAGGATGCGAAGAAGTACGTCTAGGCTTGTGAGAGCTGTCAGAGAATGGGAAAACCTAACATATTGGATGAAATGCCTTTGCAACCACAGTTGCTGGTTGAACCCTTTGATAGATGGGCCTTAGAATTCGTTGGGCCCATTAACACTTCCTCGAAACAAGAAGCTTACATTTTAGTTTGCACTGACTACATGACAAAATGGGTGGAGGCTGTGGCATTGGTGAAATCCAATGACCAGGTTGTAATAGACTTCTTGTACAAGGAAATATTCACTCATTTTGGAGTACCCAAAGAAATAATCACAGATGGAGGACCACAGTTTATGTCACATAAATTTGAAGTTGTGCTACAGAAGTACCATATTCAGCATAGGATAAATTCACCTTACCATCCCCAGGTTAATGGCCAGGTGGAAAGTACCAATAAATTTATCGAAGCTATCCTTACTAAAATATTCAGAATCCATTATCGAGACTGGGTTGACAGGCTTACAGAAGCACTATGGGCATATCGTAATACTTGGCGCAATACTACAGGGTTCTCCCCCTAAGACTTCGTGTATGGTAAGAGTGTTGTATTCCCTATCGAATTCAAAATCAATACTTCTAGGATGGCCATGGATGTAAACTTGGATGTAACATAGCTGCAGTGGAGTAGACTAAATCAATTAAAGGAATTTGATGAAAAACGTATAGCTACAATGGATCAAACAACATTGATTCAGCAACAGCGATCCAAATAGCACTATTGGTTCATCAAAAAGAAAGTCTTCTATGAAGGAGACTGGGAATTATTATACGATTCAAGGTTAAAAAGGGACTTCAAAGGTATGATGTGCACAATATGGTTGGGTCCATATCAGATAGACATAGTGTCTGATAATGGTACATTCCACCTGGTCACCATTGACGAAAACCATACACCATTTATTTCTAATGGTCACAGGATCCGATTGTACCACAAACCAATTTCAAGGGATGCATTTTTTTCAAAGGTTGTAGCTAATCCAGAATACCAGAATACCAGATAGTGTAAGGGAAAGAGTCTTTCTCTACCCCTGTCAATCTTCAGAAAGTCGCTGTGACTTCCACACACAAAAAAATTGTACATCAATAAATTGATGTTTGTTGTTTTTATATGTTTTTATTTATTTTTATTCTTATGTTTGCTTTGTTTTCCTTTATGCTTGATCGTTTTTGAAGAATTTGTGTAGGAACTAACATAGGGAGCAATGGTCATGGTTGGTCCTAACAACTGGAATCCCTATTATAACCTCCTGCTTTGGAAAATCTCCATGAAGAAGAAAAGAATTTGATTGATGAACAATTTTGTGTAGCAGCTACTATGTAAAATCTGCCTATTTTTCCATTCCACACAGCTGCGACTCTGTAAAACATGCCTATTTTATGTTATATGCAGCTGAGACTCCATAAAAACCTTTTCATTTTTTTTGTTCCGTGCAACTGCGACTCCATAAAACATGCCTATCTTTCATTCCGCGCAGCTGCGACTCCATAAAAACCTTCCCATTTTTTCATTCTGTGCAGCTACGACTCCATAAAACTTGCTTATTTTTTCATTTTGTGCAGCTACGACTCCACCAATTTTAGCAAACCTTTTCTGTTTTTCACAGCTACGACTCTGCCAATTTAGCATAATTTTCCTATTTTTCACAGCTGCAAATCCTCCATATTTATCCACAGAAGGGTTGCGACTCCTCCAAATTTGTCCAAAATTTCTGCCGCCCGTGATTTTGTTGATTCCAACTCACCTCATGACTTCAATTATGTTTCCGTCAAATTTGAAAAGATAGTTTTTGGCTCACCAGAAGGAACATCATCACAGCATGTGCGCAATTATGTTTAAAATTGATGGCATCATTTGACACACTTTATTATCTTAAGAAGTTGCGGATCATTGCATAATTGCTAAGGCACGGTTCCAATTATTTACATGATTAAACATTAAGTAGATTTGACAAAACTAATCATGCTCACTTTTTCATACATGTCATTATACCCACACTTCGTTAACTGTCCATTTGCATGATCTTATCGGTACTTGAGCTTATCTCACGGTCGTTAACATTTTCCTAATTTGGGGCCAAATATTACCAATGATTTCCTTCTTCCAACTGCCTTACTTTCCTAATTTTCTCAACCCCAACATCAGTTGTTCATGCATTACCCTGTGCTGTAACCTCTATTACTAGGTCTGCAAATTATTGAACTGATACCAACATTCAGAAGGAAAGGAACCATGGGTATCTCAGCCAGACATGAACCCATAAACATGTAGGAATTGCATAGAAATGTTGAGATTTTTGGCATCTTCGCAGTTGTTGGTTGGACTGAGTATTTCTAATGATTAAGTGGTTTTCACCGTGAAACAGTTCTGCAGTTTTCTTTGAATCTCACAGAAACCCATTCAAAGGTCAAGAGTTTACATATAGAAATTACTGAGGAGATTGTAGCAGAGGTCATGGGCCTTCCTCAAAGTGGAAGAGCTTGGTTTGGAAGACAAATTCGAAATTTTGTTGCAATGCAAGAGTTCCTGCTAGCTGGTGAACAAGTTCGCCAAGCGAAGAGGGGGATAGCATTACAGTCATTGCCTCATCCTTGGAATGAAGTGGAAATCTTCTTGAAGAAGTACATTACGTGTGAAGGTATATTTCAAACCATGTATTTCTCTGAATTCCCTTTACTGTCTCATTTACACCATATGGATTTAATCAATATTCCTTTTATCTATTTAAAGACTTTCATCATATGGAGAGATTTGTGAAATCGTGCAAGCATCGATAGTCATCCCTTACCCATCACGGTTTAATTAAATTTCTCATCTTAAGGGCTTTAGCTCAGAGAAACAAGACCTGGGAGCAGTTTACTAGCCAACCTCAAATAAACTAGGGACCTATACTTTTTCCTAGTGTTCCAATACAGTATGAAGTACCTGGACTCTTGATGGGTATTCAACCACAGGAAGAAGAGGAGGCACCAACCCAGTTGGGGGGAATGGTAGAAGATTAGGAGGATCGAATTCCCTCTAATTCAGTTGGGGGAGAAGATGAGGCAGAATCAGATGATCAGGAAGAATGGGATGAAACGGAATTTGATAAACAAGAAGAAGAATCCATTGAGGTTGCAACAACAACAAACTCGGCAGAAGGGATAGAGGATTTGGGAGCTGGAGTGGAATTTGATGCTATGGCATTTGAAGTTGAAGCTGTAGGAGCTATGATGATAGAATAAAATGTAGAGGTTTTCACCATTGAATCTTCTCCGAAATGGAGGGGAACTCTTATTGAGGAAGAAACAGAGATGGAAGAAACCAGAGAAGATGCTAGAATAAGAAAAATTCCTTCTACATTAGCTACAGAATTGGAATCCCCTCTACCACAAAAGAATAGAAGAAGATCAAAGGAGGAGGTACAAGAATCAAGTCCAGTAAGAAGAAGGAGAACCAAATTAGTCGCAGTAGCAGAAGCAGCACAAAAAAAATGGGAAAATATCGAAGTAAACATCAAATTTCCCATCTTGAGACCTAAGGTAAATGCTGCCCCAAAAGAACCTGTTGTAGAGGAACCTCAAATTGAGGGACTTTTGTTTGAGAATTGTCTGTTAAAGGAAGAGGTACAAGTGCTTTGGAAGGAAGTGGAAATATGGAAGGAAACATGTCAGAAATAGGTGGAGAGGAGATTGCACACACTAGTGGAAGCTGCAGACCAGATTGAAGGATCACTTTCGACTGAGGAAGGTGATGAATTGAAAAAGGTAGTTTGCCCTGAGTGTGGAGAAATATTTAGTCAATCAGGATACAAATTCATAGTGCATGCATTTGTGGCACAAAAACCCACACTGACAATTGGAGAAGAGAGAGGAATGTCTTCGGGAGAATTGAAAGATAAAGAAGAACCAGAAATGGAAGGGATCCCCGAGGTAGAGGTAAGCGAATGTGATCAATCTTAGGTTCATCCACAGGGTGTTGTTACACAAGAACCAAAAACCATGGAAACGTTTGTTGAAGTTTCTTCTCAATTAGAAGTGAGTGAACTAGAGGTTGAGACAATCCCTAACCCAGACCTAGGATTTCTTACTATGACCCCAGAACAATCTCAGGACACAGAACTAGTGGAGGGAGAACTTTAGCAACAGGAAAATGTTGAAGTTGATCAAGATGTTGTCACACAAGAACCAACATCCTCAGAAAACCTTGTTGATACTCCCATTCAGCTAAGGGTGACAAATATTAAGGTGGACATAATCCCTGATGTGGAATTAGGAGAAGGTTAACAAATGTATTCCCAGCCATCAGGGGACACTAAACTATTTGGGGATCAGTCTCGTCTATCTGGGGACATTGAAATAATTGGCGAGAATCCTCATCTCTTGTGGGATATGGAAGTAACTCAAGAGAAACCCAAGTTGCTAGAGGATTTGGAAGGGCATGAAGCTGTTACACAAGAACCAACATCTTTGTCGCCCCCTGTCAAAGCCACAACCGACAATCAAGAAGTTCCAGCCGAAACTTAATAAGATACTGAGACTAGAACACAGGAATATGTTGCCACAAAAGAACCAACATCTTCACCATTGGCTACTCAAGTTGACAAAAAGAGGTTTTAGGAAGGAGGTGTTGTCACACAAGAACCAACATCCACAGAATTGATTGTAGAAGTACACTGGCAAGAAGAAGTTGTTGAACCACTGGTGGAAGAGGAAGTTGTTTCACTTTTCATCCAGAACAATCAGTCTAAAACATTGGATAATAAGGTATGGACGCAATCTTCCCAAGAATTTTTCAATTTAGACTCTGATGAGGAGAAGGATGCAGGAGAGGAAAATATTCAAGGTCTAATAGAAGAACTCTCACTGCTGAAAATAGAAGTGAAGAAATGGAAAAGTGAGTTGGATAGGTATCAGCAAGGAATGATTCCCATTGCTCAGCATAGGAATACTATCAGTGAATTGAGGGAAATATGGGCATAAGAGATCATATTCTAGAAGTTTCATTGGGAAGAAGTACAGAAATAATTGAAGGATTTGAATAAGTTCAATTCCATGCAAAAGGATAAATACCAACTATACATTCTCTCCCAAGAATTTATGAGTTCCAGAGCTCCATCTCCCTCTTATCCTATATTTTTATATGAATAGTTCACTTGGTTTAAGATGAAAGTATTAAAAGAAGGGAGACCTTATGAAGTCGCAGCTTCAGACCAGTTTTTGGAAACATTTGTGAAAAGTAGCTTCACTGAGCAGAATCTCTTGTGCAAGCTTTATTTACATGAAATGGTTTGTCACTTCGATCGACATACAAATACTACTCCTCAATTAGGTGATGTCCAGTTGAGGGATTTTGCTTCTTTTGTCAGCAACCATGTGCAGTGGGAGGATTCATTTCAGAAAAGCACTCACAATGAGGCTCACTGTAATCTATGGGTTCGGTGTGAACCTCATTCCCTCGACTTGTTCATAATCATCAACCATAGAGGCTTAAATGTCCCATCTAGACTCAGCATCTAGTCGAGCTTCAAGAGCAAGCCATCTCCACTTGTGTTAACCAAATTTCCAAGCAGCAACGTTTGGCTTTGGAGGGAAGTAAGCATAGATGACATGCTTCCCATTCATCAATTAAGAAAAGGGACCCCTATTGCTTCAAGAATTTTAAATAGGCTCTTCCTAGGGTTGAATGGTACATCGATTGTATGAGGAAATGCAGAGCTAACTAGTTGGGACTTAAATTTAAATTCCCTCTTATTTGGTGGCATAAAAACCATACAAGGAATATTTTTCACTGACAAAAGAAGAATAAAGGTAGTGTTGGAAATATTGGGCTGTCCATAATGGATATTTAGATGGGAGGGAGTCACCTTAGTCCTCCTACAACTTTTCATCTCTCCATGAGCAAGGTATAGTTTGAGATTTTGATTCAGACTAATGGAGGTTGTTGCACGAGGATATGCAACAGAGAATTTGGGGGGAGATTTTGGGTCCCAAAATTCCCCTTTTTAACCACATCCATTAAAACCTATCTATCTTGTATTATTCCATTTTGCACACCAAACAGACATTCTTTCCTCACTTGATCCCTGAATCTTCATAGGTATGATTATTTATTGTTTCATCTATTAATGCTTATGATTGTTATAATCATGACTTTTCTTCTTGCATTATGCTAACTCATTATGATTTCACAAAGATAGTGCACGCTGTGAGAGATTACAGGTGTAGCAACCCGAGCGGTTTAGAGAGGATGGGGGCCCAACCAAATGAGATCAATACTTTCTATTTACGAGGGGGGGGTACCCCAACACTATTATAGTTCATAGGTCGATAACTAAATCTTATCCATCCACTATCAGCTTTGACTTGCCAGTACCGTCTATACGTGCAGATCCAATCAAGGGTCATCATTCCACGTGAGCTGCTATAGACATGGATGCAACAGACGCGGCTACAATAGACTGAGCTACAATAGTGCACCCCTACTTGAATTTAGTCGTAAGCATCTAGGCCTTTCTTGAATTGGTTCTGCTATTCATTTACTAGCAAAGGAAATAGAATTGCCTATATTCCCTGCCTTTCTTAATTCCACTCACAGCTGTAACATCGCATGTAACAAGGCAACTTGAAGATCGTAGATATTCATGGTTTCCCAATATTAGTGGGTGAGGGTTATGTTTGTTGATGTATACGTATAGGGACTACTTCAGAGCCAGGGGTTGGACAATACCATATTTTGTTGTGTGAGCTATAACAGAGGCCATGTCTTCATTTCACCATTTTAATACAAGGAGCAGGATTCTTCACATCTCTATGTTTTAACTTGTGTTAGTTACAGTGTCTCTGTTCGAAGGCTGGGCCCGCATTCCCACAGAGATCTCTGAGTTAATTATATGTTTACTTAATTAGTTGTGTGGTGTGGATGTTACATTATATGCATTTGATTTAGTAGCTACAACACTCATGTTAATCGTTGTGTTCTTTAAATGCCCAGTACTTGCATTTCCTTTAAATTCTAGCAATGTGGTGTGACAGTCGTTTGTGTAGGTTAGTTTCTTTTATGCATGTGTGAAGTAGCTATAACAGTCATGCTCTCCCTTAGTTTCCTTTCAATTACTTGCCTTGCTTAGGTTTTATAATTCAGGTAGACTATGGTTTAGAACTGTTGATTCAATTCCTGTTATTTCTCATTTCTAGATTAACATTGGATAGGCTAGTCATAATGGATCTACATATAGTCTGGTAAATTAGGATTTAACTTTCTGCAAAAGTAATTCTAGATATTTATTTCAGGAATCATTCATTACTAGATTGAAGTTGTAGGAAGTAATTGCAATTCTGAATTCTTAGACAGGTAGTTTAGATCAGTTTTGATTATGGGAGGAGTTTGAAAACATAGATAAGTAGGATAGTTTATTCAATCATCAACTAGTTAGTGTTGAAGCATAGATAGTGTAAGTTATCTTTGAATTAAAATACTTCCCTCGGTTGACAATTTATATTGAGCATTCTACATGATGGTTTAATTAAATGACATATAGAGTGACCAATAGAGAGCTATACATTCATGTGCTACCTATAGTCCATTTGTAGTTTTCTATGGCTTGCAACATCTCACTTCTTATGAAATTTATATCACCATACCATTAGTGTTGTCTTATCATTACGCTTCCAAACATGATCAACCTTCCACCTTTGTGCAGTGAATAGAAGATCTACATTGTAGGGTCCATCTCTCCTTGCAACAACCGCAAGCTAAGCACAATGGGTTCCATGATGAAAATTGGTTACCTTCCACATTCCAATTGGGTGATTATGTATGGATCCCTTTCATCGAAACAATGCTTCAAACAATAACAACCTTTTGGAGGTCATCACCTATTGAAAGTTTCTTATATTAGATTCTTCTTATGGTGGTGTCTTCTTTTTTCTATTAAAATATTTATAAAGTGTCGCTATAGCAATGAAAATGACTTAGTAGTTCATTATTCCGACAAGTATATTTTGTCATTATAGTGATGGGACACCGTTGCTTGTACAACAAGCTCATTTCTTTGTGCATGGTGGGCCATCACTATAGAGACACTTGGTCGGTTCTATATCAATTGGGAATCTATCGCTTACATAGCAAGTTCGTCACTATGCGCATGAATGATTGTTGGTCTAGCCTACGATGGTCTGTCGCTAGAGAGAGGGACCTTGGTTTCTATAGTGACGAAAATTGAATTATAAGAGATCGTCCATGAACATCATCTGTCATCGCTTTCATGTATTCATAGCAACGAATGGTTCGTCGTGTGGCTATAGCAATGAAAACTATTTCCACAAAAATATGAGGTGATGTTCATCTCTATTGCAACAAAAGGGTGTTGCAATATCGACGATTTACTGTGGAAAAATTGTGCACATGTACTAGTAATTGTAAGTGAAATCCACTTGGGAGGAAAGTGTTCTTAATATTATTTTTTATTCTAAGCTTTCACTTGTCATATCTTTGCTTGATTTTAGTTCATATCTATATTTGCAATCTAGTGTGCCAATCTACATATCGATAATCTATGAATATGTGCTTCTTTAAACATAGTCTCAATTATTAGGGGAGGAGTAGAGTAGGCTTGATATTTCAGCAAGTATCAATTTTCACGTCAGATTAATGTAAAGGCTACATGTCAATTTCATTCAAAGTTATCATTTCTATTTATAGGAACTCTTCTCCCATGTACCATCATTCCAAGTGGACAACACTATTTCTTATCCTTGAGCAAGTTTTGTGCTTCCATTATGTCCTAGAATGTTCTTTTGTTGGTTCCTCGCCTTGATCATCTCTGGCTATTATCAAAAGCCATAGAAAAGCTATGTTGAAATTTGCATACAATGAACCTATTGGAAGAAATGGTGCTTTCTTTTGGGATAAAGGCATGGGATGGTGTGAAAAAAGGTGGCAACTCTGAGTCAAAACTAGATGGATTTTGTTTAATGAAATTCATCGGCTTGTGATTTACAACAAGTGGGTTTGTTCCTTCTTCCAAATTGAAGGTGGTATTTATTTCTCATCAACGATATATTTTTTCTCATTTATATTAGGCTCTCCTTTGTAACGACAATTCTCTACTAGGTCTTGTAACTAGGGCCATAGCATCCATCCTACATGTCTACTGAAATTTGTAACTTTTCCTTCCTTATTTATTGAAATGTACAACATTACTTGTACGCATTTCCTTATTTATTGAAATGTACAACATTACTTGTACGCATGAGGTGTGTTCCCTATTGGAATGCATAAGGATCATGTGCATGCAATTAATGTTGCAGGTTACTTGTACGCATGCGGTGTGTTCCCTATTGGAATGCATAGGGATCATGTGCATGCAACTAATGTTGCAGGTTTTAGTAGACCCAGCAGGAAATGGTGTATATTTCAATAAATAAGGCAAGGAAAGTTACAGACTTCAGTAGAATTGAAGGATGGATGTGATGGCTCCTTCTTTTTGAGTAAGCATATCGAAGTCTTGCAGGAATAGTCATCAATAAAATAATTATAGTAAACATACCTGCTTAATGAAGTGGTTTGCATTGGCCCCATATGTTTGAGTGGATAATATCTAAAATCCCTTTTGCATTAATGTCACTGTTTCTATAAGGATTCTTAGTATTCTATCCTTTTCACACTCCTTCATGATCCCCCATCCAGTCACCAATGAATTGTCTCTGTTTCGATAAGGGTTCTGAGTATTCTATCCCTTTGCACTCTTTACAGAGCCTCCCCATCCATGCAGCAACGAATTGTCTATGTTTAAATAAGAAAAAGGGACCATAACAAATTACAGAATTAGCTCTCACAGCTGGACGCAACAGAAATATCTGGAAAACTCAGGTTCCAACAGGCCCAAAAATCTCCCAACTCCTTCACCATTTTCAAAAACGGCCTTTGATTAAGCATAAAATACCCCTTATTCTTCATGGTTCGGTGGAAAATTGAGCTTGAAATTAGCCTGTTCCAACTTATGTGCGATCCATTAGCTTCTTAATTCCAGCTGTAGATAATCTGCAAACAAACTAGATCGTCAAGTTCTCCATCCATCCGAGTTAATGTCTTCGTTTGTCAAATCTCCACTTTTAAACCTGCATATTAAA
Organism: Pseudotsuga menziesii; assembly: GCA_001517045.1. Classification (NCBI taxonomy): domain Eukaryota; kingdom Viridiplantae; phylum Streptophyta; class Pinopsida; order Pinales; family Pinaceae; genus Pseudotsuga; species Pseudotsuga menziesii. Next base: position 149,385 of record LPNX011147364.1, read on the forward strand.
ATATCGAACACTAATAAAATTTGTGCAAATAAATAATAGTTCGAAAGAGGGAACGATAACTCACTAAAGATAAATGAATAAGATAAGGGATTAAATAATTTTCCCTGTTCATTAATCTTGTGTCCTCATTAATCAAGCTCTCTCATCTATAGCAGGTCGTTTGCAAATATATTTACTTCGAGCGGGTAAATTGATGACGGCGAACATAGCGTGGGATTTCATTGTACTTGATATTCACTGCCTTGGCAATATTGTTAGTAATGCTAGATCCCCTAGTTTTAAGCTCTCGCGAAATGTTACAGAATTACAATCTCGAGCATACGACAGCCCCACGTTGACCTGGCACCATAGTAATGCTCCGGTTACATTATTCTTGGCGATCTTGGTGGTCAGTTATCTCCTTCACGAGATACTCTCTATCACATTCCTTCAATTACATATTTTCAATAAAATAGACGCGCTGCATATCAGGCACATACAGGTTGGAAATCTCAATAGCATGATAAGTCTCATTCGGTTGCAACCTGATGTAACTTCATCTTCTACAAAACTGACTCGAGCTCGAAGCCTTCGACAATCTGGCATTTCATGTGGAAGGATCTGATTTGGAAAATTGATGACAAACAACCGATAACATTTTTTCCGGAGATCCGTGTCGTCTTAGCACAACTCCTTTTTACTTTGCTAATGGATAAATGTAGCTTCTCTTCTTCATGATCAAGATCTCTGCAAACGCGTCTTCATGGCCAAGTGTCTTATTTCAATAACAATCTGGTCAAGACATTCTCTAGTTGAGATCCGCGTGACTTGATATAGTTGCCTTTGAAACATAGTAATTAGATGATTTTCTGTTGACAAAGACACATCTAAAATCTCAATGGATCTCAAGTTGATCAAACTCTGTCACAACCATCTTCTTGTTTGGTAATGGTGAGACTCAACGGAATTTGGTAAAAAGAATCCATGCAAAATGAATGATCTCCTTTGATTCAGTGGAATGCGAGCATGCCATACAATCCAAAATTAAGTATTAAAACTGGAAAACGAATAATGTAAAACTAATTCATACCCAACACATTAATTTCAATAAAATAATGACCTCACTTTACTATTATGGAAAAGTCAAATTAGGTGATGTTTTATCATTATCTAATGAACCTATCTCCTCCAATTGACGTGACCTTGTAAAAGAGATTCTTGTGTGGATAAAACAAAAGGTTAATTGCCAATAAAATGACCCTTTTAATCATATTCAAAATCCAGAAATGAGAAATTTGGATTACTAAACAGTATTGCTTTTACTTATACATTGGGACGTAAAGTTCCACTATCTCCTTTTTTTTTGTTAACTAGATATTAAAACATGGTAAACCTTTTTCACATAATATCATGGCATAATAAATTAATGGTCTTCTCGTTTATCCTTAAAGCTTCAAGTGAATGATAAATATCTTTTATACTGATATCCCCGAAAGAACAAAAATTATATAAAAGAAATAAAAAATAAAGCTTTAAATAAGACACAAAATAAAAATAAAATACTTCATTATATAATTGCAAATCATAGCATTATGCGATAATGATAAGATAATTATATTAAAGATTTTATAATCATGATGTTATGTATCATATATCTAATTTCTTCGATATATTCAAGGTAAAAGGTTTAACAATAAAATAAGTAAAGGAAAACCATTAAGTATTTCCAAATATTTTGCATCAAGAAGTTTTCTATTTATAATTCAAATGAAGCATCTCAAACAAAAACTTATAAGTGACAATGTTCATTAGAATATCTACATTGAGATTTATTATTATGCCAATGGTAAAAGCTAAGCTAAGTTATGTTTTTACTCTTTTGCAATAAATTTAGTAAACATGGAAATTCATAAGGAAAAGAGCAATTAGATTTGGATCCAATTAAGCCAAGCCATGACATGTGATTAACACGAATAAGCTCAAGTAAGACTAGGTAGGTGTTATTCATCAACTAAAGGGCCAAAAGATGCCAACAAAAAATATATCCAAATCACCAAATCCTTATAGAATGAAATCCAATCCAAAGAACAAGCACCACGGAATACAAGGAATCGAAGAAAGGAAGCCAAGAACCCACCTACCAAAGTGAGGAAGACAAAATGAAGGAAAATAAATGTTAAGCATTTACAAAATTCTAATGTGGGTCACTTTATTTGCAAAATCAAGAGGATTTATTGGGGTGCCAACAAATGACGACATACCTAGGCGAACCTGTCCATCTTGTTTTAACAAAAATTGTGTAAAACATAGTCTAATAATTACTTAGAGAAATAAGAAAATCTCAATATGATAAAAACCAACATCTAATGATATTCATATCTGCAAATATTTTTAGAATTGTCCTCATTTCAATCAACAAAAGTAAAATATAAGCTAAAATATTATCTCGTCAAATGAAAGTACTCAAATAATGATAATCCAAATTACTATTTATAAAAATGTAGCTACTTATTTCTCTAAAGAATTTCAAAATCTGTTCCAATTATTCTTCCTTTTTTTCTCCTTTTTTTAAAATTTTTTTATCACTTTAAACCAAATCAGATAAAAGAGGGAATCACTATCCTAGTTTGGTAACCAATAGACAATGTCACTCACAACCATTGCCAGAAAATGAATCAGTTGGCTCATTACTGAGACCCCTTATCTCTTGGTCAAATAACCAAGAGTCGTTACCAAATTTCTTAGTAACATCACACCGGTAATTCTCATGATCCTAATCGGACCGGCTCATTATTGAGACATTTTGTTCCCTATTTCATCCAATTTATTAATAAAATAGACAAAAAAAATCCTTCAGATATTAAGCTTTAAAGGATGACTGATAATTCGAACTAATAAATATTTTGAGAGTACTAAGTTTTAAAAAGTTAACTAACTAATTGTCTTTATAAAGAGCAGATTATAGAGGATTAAATCTAATCACACTTACAAATATTATAATAATATTAGAGGTCCATTTCAGATTTAAGAAGATCTAATTAATCTAAACATATTGAAAGACTAAAATTCATCACAGTTATTCAAAATAGATTGACCAATTGAATTCAATGGCAAGGGTTTGTTTATATACAAATTCTTCCTTAAAAGAAGAAAATCAGAAAGCTCAAACTATTAAACTTACTACTAAAATCAATCAATCAAGCAAACTTATAAACAAAATAGGCCCCTAATGAAATCAAAATTCAATGAAAAGTATGTATCACAAATCAAAAGAAAAGAGGAATAAAGATGTTAAACCTTGAAGGATTGATCAGAAAGATTGGTACCTTTACAGAAATTAACCTGATCGTCAAAGAAGGTAAATGAACTCAAAGTTTGAAAATTGATATATGGTTATATTCCATCTGCATAATTCCATATGCATAATGAATAACAACAAATCTCTTTTAATTCGACCACGATATGGAAATAGAAAGGATTAATCTTCAGTAATTTTATCAAAATGATCAAATATAAACATACCAATAGAAACAAGAGATGCGAATAGAATATGCATGTCAGTATGATAAAATGAGCTCATCATCGGGTTTCACCAAAATCGTTTAATTGTTGATATAAAGGATCCATCTGTCATTAAGATTGTGATAATCATTTGTCAAATCATTGCAAGATATTTTAGGTATAATAGGTCCTTTTATTTAATCTTAATTACAACAAGAAAACCAAAATAAGAAAGACAATTGCTAGAGTGTGCAGTTTATGATGATAATTATAACATGAGTGATTTATGCTCAGAAGAGTGCAAAATTATGTATGACTAAAACCTCTTACCATTATTTTCACATAAAAATTCCATCATTAGTTAATTACTGATAGTGAGAGAAAATAATCAAAAGAGACAAACGGATAAGGAGTGCTTCCCTAATTGACAATTTGTTTTCATCCTGAAATTTGTGCATCCTTTATTAACGCTTGAAATTTGCATCACTTTCATAACTGCATTTATTCAAAACAAAACAACAAAGGGTAAAAATGAAGAAAAAACTAATATAAACCTAAGCCTAACTATGTACAAGAGAAATCAATTGTAATGAAAATTAAGTAAAGTGAAATAGCCAATGAAACCATCGAAACATTTTCATTCCTGTAAGAAAAACACTACTTTCAATTAGTAATAGAAAATGATATATTAAAAATAGAAAAATAGATGCCTCGTGCTTACCACTAAAATCTTTACTTGTATATACAGAAAATAAAGCCTTACCAGTGAATGGAAAATTCTTGAGGTAAGAAGCCTCAAGCCTATCTGCAACTCTATCATGAAAAATATAAACATTTGAATTTATAAATGAGCGATCACTATCAACAAAATTGCGTGATTGAGAAATTGTACAAGATGACTGAGGATCTTTAGTAATCATTGGTTGAAACTAAAGTAAATGATTAGAATCTAATGAGGTATCGTCCCATATTGTATTAGACATGCCTTCATCAAATGAATGGGAATCATGAATAGTTTTAATGAAAAATTCAGTTTCAACAAACTCATTATTTAATAAAGGAGATCCTTTATTTATTGTGAGAGGCAATGAATCAATAAGAGGCGTTTCTAAAAATATATGACTCTCATCTTTGTATTTACCAAGAGATTCATAAGGATAATGTTTTTTCTCTTCATCCATAAAACATAATTTATCATAGGGAAACCCATGAAAATTTTGCGCATCAAGATGCAATTCTAAAAGATGTGAAAGATTATCCTGAGAAGCGAAAATGGAATCCCTTAAAAGGATATCTTGGTCTTGTTTAATCAATGTAGGAGAAGTTTTTTCAATATACATTTCAGATTTGGTCTCTTTCTCTTCTAAAACAATTATAAGATCTTGATGTGAATGACAACTTTCCTCATTTAGTCTTAGAGTTTTATTCGTATTAAGAAAAGATAAAGATGAATTAGCATTATCAGTAGGGACAATAACATTCTCTAATACACTGTATTCCTTCTGATTAAGTGAGGTGAAAAAAGTTGGACAGTATTCCTGATTTATAAGTTCTGAACTTTGATTATAATCAATCAAATATCGGTATGTGAAGAAAATCGATTTTTATCTAATCGATCTAATTCATTTGAAAAATACATTACATAATTGAACAATCAAAAAATAGAATTGACCAGTTTCAAAGGAAATTTGTAACAAAGATTAACAAATATTTTCGCATAGTCCTCATATGATTCATTGAATCATCTTTTAAGATTTAATAATTTTACAAACAATTTTTCATAATGAGGATCGTGGAAAGCATAAATAAACTCACCTAAAAATTGTTGTAAAGAATGTTGAGATAGCAAAGTTTCAAACCATTTTCAAACTTGGCCTTTGAAAGTCAAAGCGAATGATCTTCCAATGATTGCTTCATCGATAACATGATTACTAAGGCAACTTTCCAAAAATTAAGAAACTTGATCAATTGCAGAAAATTTCACTTTCACCATCAAATTTGTTTCTTGACAAGTGATAAATGATCTTTGATGGAGTAAAATGATTATATCATGAGACATGACTCCTAATAGAGATTTGGGTTGAATCCATGAAAGATAAATAACATTAATAAAATGATTCATAAAATAGTTAGCTATTCGTCTAACTAGCCCTTAAGCGCATATGTAATGTCGAAGATGATCAAAATATAAAAATTGAAAAATCAAACAACTAAAGGATAAATTGTTTTTTTTTCAAATAATTAAAGAAGATACAATCACTTGTTTTACCTAAGCCCTCATTCTAGCACTATTTGTTGGCCGAATTTTTGTACCAAAGCCAACACAGAGAGATAACCCACTCAGATTTCTTAAGACATCTCCATGAATGTATGCATTAGCTATCTCTAGTGAGAACAAAGGCCCTGCTGCCTTATTCATTTTCTCTCACCAAGCCTAATCTCATAGTTGTATTGGCTAATTTGTTGAAACTAAAACTACACTAAGATGCAAAACTAATTACACTGAAGGTGTTATTTAAGGGATGGTACTCCTCGGCTAATCATCGTCTGTCGGTGTTATTTAAGGAGTTGTCAGTGAAAACTTTGGAAATTCAAATCATCATCTCATATCTCACAGAACTCATGGAAGACATTGTGGAATAAGTTCTGAATGATCACCACGCTTATAGTGTTTTGGAAAATATACTTATAAATCAGAATAGGTTCTGAATGATCAGCACACTCATACTGTTTTGGAAAATATACTTATAATTTATGTCGTTTGTATTTATGTTTAACAATTAACAGTAATTTATTGCATATTCTTTGTTTGGAGCAGTAATATTACAATTTTTTTTCATAAAAATGTATTCGTGAGTGATTATATTTTGAGCATTATGTAGTCTGGTACATATATTTAAAAAAAATAAAATTAAGTTATTAAAAAGTTATATATTCTAAATGTTATATAAGCTCAAGTTAAAAGATACCAACTTTAATGATAATAAAAAAATTAATTAAATTTCAAATCAAATTTATTAAAATTTTTAATAAAAACATAACAAATCATACTATATACTATAGTTGATTCAATTAGAAATATTAAAAAAATATATACAAATTAAAATCACTATGAATTTATTAAAAAATAATAATTAAATTTCAAACCAAATTTATTAAATTTTTTAATAAAAGACGTAACAAATTATACTATATAGTATAATTGATTCAATTACAAATATTATAAAAAATATACGAATTAAAATCACTATAAATTTATTAAAAGAAAGAATTAATACATCATTTAAAATAATTTTACATTATAAATTTAATTTACATATATATATACTTTAATTATTAAATATTAGCTTAAATGAATTTATATTAATTATGTTAACTATTAAATATTAGTTTATATGGATCTATGTTAATTTTTAATGATAATGATGATGGTTGACTTTAATTAAGACCAATTTTGAACTATTAAACCAAATTTTAATAATATATTATAATTTCTATATCATTAAATTGTTTTTATAATATAAATACCTCTTTATATTTATATTTATGTTGCAATTAATAACTATAGAAGGTATAAAGGTATACATTTTTATGGTTTTTTTTTTCAATGTAGCTCATCCGTTCAGAGTTAGCTAAGTTCATCGATAGATGCCAAGAGGCCTACCTTAAGGGACCTCACATTGTGGCCATTGAACCCTATATTACCTCTTGGTCTTGGAAGATCCAACCAATTGAGTTACCTCTTAAAAGACTGGTTTTTTATGATTGTCATTAACATAAAAAAATTAATAGGTACACAATAAAGCTTCACTTTAAAATATTAAAGTAAGTTTGGAAAATTGTTTTTATAATATTTTTTTTATTGACTTAAAAATATGATGAAATAATTAAGTTTTTATATAATATGCTTTATAATATATTTTCTTATAATAATTAAAAATATGATAAAAATATTAATTAATTTTTTTATAATTACACCGAAGGTGTTACTAAAGAGATGGTACTCCTAGATTAATCGTCTTCTGTCGGTGTTATTTAAGGAACCGCCAGCGAAAAATTCAGAAAACTTGAAATTATAAATAATTATATAATTAGCTCCATGTTCTATCCCCGCCAACTACATGATGGATGGATAATATTTTGGTTCTATCTCATTTAACTGCAGCGATCTTGTGCTACACCACTTCACTGCCTTATAGGACTGCACCGATGCTCTGTTGCACCTCTTCACTTCCTTACAAGACTGCGCCTTCTTATAGTTTTTTGCATAGATTCAGTTGTTATTCTGACCTGTTGATGCCTCATAAACCAAAGATTCTCATTTTCGTATTTACCTTGCACACCATGACTTTGAAGCAGGTCGACCATCCCCAGTTGTACTCAAAAGTAGCTTACCCCAATTCTACTCAATAACAACTTAATCCACAATCCATGAGTATAAACTAGCCTCATAGTTTGAACTGCCATTATTATGGGTTTCAACAAGAGCCCCCTCAGATAGTAGATTACATAGAAATTATTCCATAAGAAATTGTAAATACAAAATACATGCATACTCATACATGCAACCTCCAATTCCTCCTCTGCCCAAAAAAATGGTTACAACCTGCAATATGAGATTTAGGATTCTGTCATGAAAATTACTAAATATGGCCATAGTTATTTCCATGGCTAAGGAAAAGGATGATGTGAAGCCACCAATATAAACGCAAACCTGGGACAAGACTTCTCCACGTGAGATGTTTCCCTTTGACGGGATTTCTCTAGTGGAAAACTCATGGTGAATTTCCTTAACATATCTACTTCAAATCTATAAATTTGTTGAAAATACATAGATGTAATTAGTTACTATGTTCATGGACAATGAAGGATAATAAACCCACTACAAAATCATAACTAACGCCACTACAAATTCAAAGTGAATTGATGTAACTACACAAAATTGAGGAGAAAACTACAAATCACCTCAGAGAAAGCATATTCATGGCATGCTAAGCTCTGCAAAATGATGGAATAGCCGACCCATTAGGAAAATAGAATCCATGGTTACAATTTTCATGAGTTTTTGAGCTGGTTAATGTTAATCCAACACATTCTAAACTTCGAAATCGAAATGATATTGAATCAGAGACACCTAGCACTGTGACTACCAAATATTATGGATTTCTTTCTTTAAATTTTTTTATTATAAAATCCCTAGATTAGAAAGCAACTCGAACCTAACCCAGTAATTTCCAAATTGTAGCAACAACAGAGATTTGACAGAAGTTATTTTGAGCTTGCTTGAATACTTTGGTTGTCAAAATATAAGAAAAGCAACATCTTGAATATTAAGCATTGGAAAGGTCATCGAAAAGGACATGTAAACGTGCCCTGGATACCTGTCAGACCATAAAAAAAATGCACTAGAATGCACTAGGATTTGCTTTCTTTCTTTTATTGGTTGGTTTAAGATTATTATATTATTTTAACTTTTTCTTTAACCAAGGTTCTTTGCCTTGTCGGCTCCACATCAAAACTTTGTTTTAAATATTTAAGTGGGATTGTGTCATGACCCTTTACTTTATACCTTGTTATTATAAAATAAAGTGAGGTGTTTAACCTAAAAATGACCATGTTAAACATTTCCAAGAACATTAATTAATATATAACTATATTCACATTATCATTAATTCATTTATGAAGGTTTTGCATATGAGTGAACAGTTTTGGGAGAAAGTAAAGGAACTAACACACTAGAAAAGGAACTTCTTCTATTGGAGTTACTTTCTAATTGGAAAGTAGTGCATTTATAATTATTTGGATAACTTCAATTTCAAAAGGCCTATTTTCTCCAACTAAAGATAGCTTTGGGTTATAAATTAAATATAAGGAAGTTTAATTGCTACTCGTAATACTTATAAAATTCAAATCATCCTCGACTTTAATCGCATAGAACGCATTATTTATTTGTTTGGATGCACCTAGCTCATATTTAACCTTTGTGATCATATCTCCACATTGTTGCTAAATGCTTCTATAGAAGAAAATTTTGAATATTGAAATTTCATTTTTTTGAAAGTAATTAACTTATATTCAACCTTTGTGACTATTTCTCAAATTTGTTGCTAAAATTCTTAATTGAAGGATAAAAATCATCAACATACAATGAAGTTTCATTAACTTAAATCCATCATTGAAGTAATTAACTTGGATCCAAATCAAAATTATTTGAGCAAACATAGATTGTTTTTATTATTTTATTAAATCTATGGGTTCTTACCTAATTGAAATTTTGTTTCAAAAAGAAGACAAGGGATTTATATTTTAATTTTTTCAAAACCTGATTGAAAAATTGTTTCAAGAAAAAGATGAGGGATTTATATTTCAAATTTTTCAACGATAATAATAAATGAGAGTTAAAATATTAAAGTATACTGGATGGTATTTGGATCTCCTTTCTTTTATAAATGTATTTTTATAAGTGAAAAAGACTGAACCGAACGAAGTTATGATCGGGATAATAGGGATACCAATTAGTCTTCTTCTTTTCAAACAGAACGGGAAAACCATCCTTCATGCACGCAGTCAAGCTGTGAATGAGCTTTGGATTTCCGATAGCCGAATATTCAACTTAGGCGCTATAATATGAACATAGAAACCACAATTGCAGCAACATATTCCATCTGAATAAATGCCATACCTTTTCCCAGACATACCCATGCACCTCCTTGGAAGACTGTGAATTTGAAGGGACTCTACGAGATAAAATGCCCATCCTTGTTCAACCATCTTTCTGGTTTGAATTCGAGACAGTCGGTACTCCATATGGCATCTGTAAGACCCATGGCATATGGGTGGTAAGTATCTCGAGTGCCTCTACATATGAAGTCTCGTCAGGTAGAACGTTGTCAAACTTTAACACAACGAATTTCTATTTACCTGTGATTCATCTTGCCAGAATATTTCTGTTGCGCTCCTTGACACCCGTAGAATCCTTAAATTCTTCATTAGAATACAGGAAGGTAGAGAAGAATTGGGATGTTTGTTCAAGAAAAACCATATGAGATTCAGGGAATTCATTGTCATTACACTGCGTTCCAACAGAGAAGCTTCAGTATCAACAAGTTGCAGCCTCCTCGTTTGAATATTGTCAAATGCATCATCTTCATGATAATCAACAAGCACCATTCTATTTCCCCACATAGTAATTACGTATCCAATCATCAATACTTATAGAAGATTTCTACAATAAATCATCAATAATGATGATTTATGACCAACGCCAAAGTCGATGGGCGAAGAGCTCTCAACAACATCTCTTATCCAGCTTTCGTAGTTTGTCATACATATTTGTATCGTTCCAACCGTCTACTTCCACATTTTCGATGGAACACTTTGTGGTCATGTTTATCATCTGAAACACAACTGTGTAGGTCCATCAGACACGTAGTTTGTACATCTAAAAACCCAAACTCTATGAGCCGGATAGACATTGAACTGAAAAGCAGGTGGGTGATTTGAAGGTTGGTTGGGATTTAAAAAATCAACAGGCCAGGCCACCGCCATGGTTTTCAAAAATTTGTATCTGACAATGAGCTCTACTAATGGAGCTAACCAAAGTTGCAAAACTTGAAAAAGANTTGATTGTAATTTTTGGTTTCATATATCAAAGCTTACGACTTAGAGGGCCTCCACATTCCATCATGATGGTTTTGGGATTTGCAAGGAGCGAAGGGAACCATGCCTTTGCCTTTATGTGTAGTGAAGAGAAACGGTATTTAAAATGAATGCAATGGAATTGTTGTGTCTATCAAAACTTGTTCCCCCTAAGCTACAATATCTGCACAAAAGGGGGTTGGCTTTTGCTTCCATTACGTCATGAAAATTAAGCAACAAGATACTAATGGAAATCTTGACTATATACTATCGATATTCAATATGAATATTGACTTGGGATATTAAAAACTTGAAACAAAATATTTTCTTCACTTGTCAACTTTATTTGACCATTCAATGATCTTCAATTCATGAGATTATAAGAGGACCCACGTGAATGGTCAACAAGAAAAATGGTGTCATTTGTGCAAATTATTATGTGCATAAATTTTGATGTCTCGCACAGTTCAAGTTTCAATTTCAAAGGTATAGTCTCTCCACGTCTAGGTCAGGTCTCAGTTTCAAAGGTATAGTTCCTCCACATCTAGGAGTTTCAAGGTTCTCTAAAGCTAACTAAAACTTTGAAAACTCCGATAACTATGCCCCTTGGATTGTTTGACTTTTTTGCTTTGTAAGATTCCATTGGCAATCAAAGGATTGAGGTGAAAACATTGAGTTATTCACCGACTGTTTTCAAATCTACAAACTTTATGTACAAATATTTTTGGAGGAAACCTATTTTCACCTATATGGTGATTTAGAAGTTTGATGTAACTTATTTTTCACTTATTTTCCTAGAATTAGAGGAAATTTCAATTTAAAATGGGCCTTCGAAAAATAATACAAATTCCATGTCATCATGTATTATCCAATCAAAATGCTTTAAAATTAAAAAAGGGAGCACCTCTTAAACAATTTTTTAATATAAATTTGGGGATAGTTATCATAAGAAAAAACTATTTTTTTTGTTCGTACTTTGACATATCTCCCTATGTTTTTATTCAAATTTCGATCGAGAGAGCTCATTGGATGCAAAATTAAATTCCGCATCCAACGAGTACCCACTCGGCATACTTTTGACGGGCCCCACTACCCCAAAAACAAGAAATACCTGAAAAACTTGATGATGACATCATCATCAAGTTTTTCAGGTATTTCTTGTTTTTGGGGTAGTGGGGCCCGTCAAAAGTATGCCGAGTGGGTACTCGTTGGATGCGGAATTTAATTTTGCATCCAACAAGCTCTCCCGATCGAAATTTGAGTAAAACATAGGGAGATATGTGGAAAATACAAACAAAAAAGTAGTTTTTCTTTTCTTCCTCCAAAATTAATAAATATTATTTTATTATGTTAACTATTATTTTATTTTGTTTTCCTTAGGAGGCCCATTTTGAGTTGAAATTTCCTCTAATAGGCTTTCTTTCATCACATAAACTTATATTATCTATACACACAAATTTATCTCATTTTTAAAACATATCAAAGTTCTCTTCGGTGTTTCATTTGCCCCTCTTTGGGGGTATGCTAGTCTATAACAAATTCCAATAATTAAAACAAAACAATTTAATAATTTCTAGACTAAAATTAGATCTAAAAACTGCTAGCTCTGTGGGTTTCAGTATGAAATAAAAACTAAAATCTAATTTGAAAACTAACCCTATGTTATCTATCCTGAACTATCCTATCCTGATCGAGAACATGAGAAATGTTATGATTTCAAGTATGAAACAAGAAGACAGTTAACACTTTAATAAAGCATAAAAGTCCCCAACATTAAAATGAACTGTTATCTTTCTACATGAGATAAAATTCCACTACAGAATGATTGTAATATAAATTCAGACTAAAACCAATAATATCAATCGACTGTGTAATTTGGAAATATGGAAACACATAATGCCGACTCAGGTTGTACATAGGACACAACATACATACAAACCATACGTAATAGAACACTAATTTATACAAAACTTGAAATAACCAGAAACAATCCGTCACTTCAACTTTGAAATAAATCACTCATATCCCGAAATCGACACATTAATTCAAATCCCTGAAATGAGAAATCAACATATAATCACACAGTATATATATGCTAGTAAAAGATAGACAAGAGAGGATAAACCAGAAGATAGATGCAGCAAAGACAATATATATGTCAAAACTTAATCAGAGCCTTGAAACTTCTGCAATAGCTCAATTCTCCAGAACACATTCAAAGAATACTTCAACATAAAGTAGAAAATATTATAATGTTGTTTGGAAATGTTTCTCTATGTTGCCAAGAATTTGAACTAATAGGACAAAATAGTAAAACCTTTCAGGAAAACATTCCTTGCACTCTTTAGAGAGCCTCACCCCCCATCCATGTAGAAACAAATTGTCTCTGTTTAAATAGGAAAAAAGGACCATAACAATTTCTAGAATTAGCTCTCATAGCTGGACACTGTTGGAATTATGTAATTACTCCACCACCAGGCTGCAACAGATGTTGAAGTGGCAACATCAGCTACCAAAACTTTGAAGAGCCATCACCGTTTAGCTTGTGGCTGACGCAACACTGAAGAGTCACAGCACCACCACACTGCATCAATGCCTAACAAAATAACAAATTATTAAATCATAAAAAAAACCATTTTTATATGTCAGCTCAGCGGATCTATTTTCTGAAGAGGCAGCACATTTATTCAAACTCTGTTAGACTGTAACAGACAGTAAATTATTTATAGAGAATCCCGTTTTTTGTATAAATGAAGGTCCAGCTTGTATTTAATGATGGACTTAGATATAATCCTATATATACCTAGTTTGTAAACCATATTTTAGAAGCTAAACATGAATAGCAAAGCGTAATAGAAACAGAGTTGATACTCTGATATTTTCCTGTGTAATTTTATTTTAATCTATTTCTTTTGTTGAAAAACTCAGTTTTAGTTTTTATGTCAGTCTGCAGTAACAGTCGAACCAAACAAAGTTTATTTTGATGAGAATGTCATTTATTAAGTTTGTAGAATATTCGTGATAAGTTTTCGGATGCAGGGGTCATCAAATCAGTGAAAAATAGTGAGCTGCAACAAGGCTGTGCGTGAGTTGTGAGTGACATCAGCAATCGCAGCTAGTTGATTTAAGCGTATAGAGTGTTGCTGACAGTAACAGCTAGCTGCAACACCTTCTATTGGGTACTATTAGCAATAGCAGCCAAGCTGCAACAGTCCTGTAGGAATAAAAATTGATTTTGTGAAGTCTATCAGTGAGTCACAACCAACAATGTATAGCTTTCCTATAGGTTGTTTTTGAAGTTGTTCGTAAATTTTTTAGTGTTGTTGTTGAAGCGAGCGGCACTCCCCTGCCTTTCCCTCAGTGGTATCAGAGTGTGGTTGAGTTTCATCTCTTGTTTAAGAGCCTGGTTAAGTTTTATTGCTCATTTGTTTTTGAAATTAATTGAAATGGATAGTAACAGCAGTATAGTACAACCAAAAATTCCAGTGTTGTCTGAAAGAAATTATGACACATGGTTTACTTAAATGAGAACTATCCTGTGTGCTCAGGATCTTTGGGAATTTGTTACAATTGGATATCCTGAACCAGCTGATCAAGCAGCTGAGTTGGCTTTGACCAATGCTGAACGTGTTTTGTTGAAGGAAAATCGGAAGAAAGATAATAAATCTTTTGGTCTTATTCAGCAAGGCCTGAGTGAATCTATTTTTGCAAAGATATCAAGTGTTGAGTCTTCAAAGAAATCTTGGGACACTCTTGAAACGTGCTATCAAGGTGTGATCAAGGTGAAGAATGTTAAGTTGCATAATTTAAGAAGAGACTTTGAGAATCTGAAGATGAAAGACAGTGAGACTATTGATAATTTTATGACACAAGTCATGAGTGTTGTAAACCAGCTACGACAGTATGGTGAAGATCTTCTAGATTAACGTGTGATTGAAAAATTGCTGAGATGTTTGTTGAAGAAGTTTGAAGCAGTGGTTGTTCCAATTGAAGAGTTAAAAAATATCAGTCAAATGCACATTGATGAGTTGACTGGTTCATTGCTTGCTCATGAATCAAGAATGAACAGGTATGATGACACTCCTTTAGAAAATTATTTTAAATCTTAGTTAAATGTTACTAGAGGTAGAGGTAGAGGAAGAGGAGGAGGAAGTGCTGGTCATAGTGACAGCAGAAATGATTCTGAAAATGAAGAGAACTTATAGCAGAGTACTCCTAGCATACGTAAGGGGGAGTAGCAGCAGAGCAGGACAGTCAGGAAATCAGAGGTATGATAAATTTAAAGTTCAATGTTTTTATTGTAAAAAATTTGGGCATTTTGCTAACAAGTGTTGGAAGAAACAAGCAGATACTGGTAAGTTGTCTACACACATGACAGAGGAGACTGAAAATGAAGAACAACCTATGTTTTTGACTTGTAATGTCACCCGAGAAAGTTCAAAAGATATTTGGTTTTTGGATAGTGCATGCAACAACCACATGACTGGAAATAAGGAATTATTTTCAAGTCTACATACCAGCATACAGTCTGAAGTAAAGTTGGGTAATGACTGTAAGGTAAAAGTTAATGGTAAAGGTGTGATTGTTGTGTATGCAAAAGATGGTAAAAGAATAACTATTCATGATGTTTATTATGTTCCTGGTTTGATGTGTAATTTATTGAGTGTTGGACAATTGTTGGAGAAAGAGTATAGAGTATTCTTTAAGAAAAATGTATGCACTATTTATGATAAATATCCAAGTAAACAGTTGATTGCCAAAGTAGAGATGACAAAGAATAGAATGTTTCCACTGACTATGAGAAATGATTTGACTAACTCTTTGAATGCTTTTAAAACTAAGAGTTTAGATTGATCATGGTTATGGCATTTGAGATATGGCCATTTACATTTTGGTGGTTTAGAATTGCTATAGAAGAAGCAGATGGTAAAATGATTGCCAAGTATTGAGCAGCCAGCAGGCTCATGTGAAAGTTGCATATTGGAAAAGCATCATAGAGAGAAAGTTATTTCTGGAGTCTCAAACAGAGAAAAGGAACCATTGGAGCTCGTACACACAGATTTGTGTGGACCGATGCAAACACCTTCTTTTACTGGTAATGTTTATTTTATGTCTTTTATTGATGATTACAGTCGAAAAACTTCGGTGTATTTGCTGAAACAAAAATCTCAAGCATTTGATGTGTTTAAAAATTTTAAAGCTATGGCTGAAAAAGAGAGTAACAAATTTATTAAAGTCTTGAGATCGAATGGAGAAGGTGAGTATATTTCAAATAAATTTATGGATTTTTGTAAGTATCATGGAATTAAAATGTAGTTTACTGCACGCTACACTCCATAGCAAAACGATGTAGCAGAAAGGAAGAGTCGAACCATTATGAACATGGCTTGAAGTATGATGAAGGAGAAGCATCTTTCAAATGAATATTGGGGAGACATTGTTACTTGTTCAGTGTGCATCATGAACAAAATCCCAAAGAAAAGCGTGAAGGATTGAGTTCATTAGCAAGCTTGGAGCGGTAAGTGTAGCAACATATCTCATTTAATAATTTTTGGTTGTGTAGCTTATGCCACATGTACCTGAAGAGTTGAGAGAAAGTTAGATGATAGAAGTTAGAAATGTATTTTTGTTGGATATAGTGAAGAATTTAAAGCATATAGACTTTATAATCCCATCACCAAGAAGTATGTAATTAGTAGAGATGTGGTGTTTTAAGAAGAAGAAGCATAGGATGGGAGCATTGATAAATTAGTTGGTGAGGAAGCTGTAACACCTCACACAGAATATGAAGAAGATGAACAAGGCACACATGGAGGACATCAGACTCCGCATACACCAACAGCAAGGACACCTATCAGAACGCCTAGAGCTCATGAACATGGTGAACCATTGAGTGGTGGTGGATGGCAAGGAACAAGATCGAAGGTAAGAAATGAATCAAATCCTACATTGGCATCATTAAGAAACAGAGTTAGAGGTCGGAAGACTAGAAGTTTAAGAGAATTGTATGAACAGATTGATGAAATAGATCAAGTTTCAAATTTTGTATTTATAGCATGTGATCCTGTAGATTTTGATGAAGCTATTAAAAAGGATGTTTGGATAAAAGCAATGGATGAAGAAATTGATGCCATAGAAAAAAATAATACTTGGAATCTTGTAGATTTTCCTGAAGATAAAAATTGCATTGGTGTCAAATAGATTTATAAAACTAAGTTAAATGCTGATGGTGATGTTGAAAAATATAAAGCAAGACTTGTTTCTCAGGGGTTTAGTCAACAACCTGGAATTGATTATAATGAGACATTTGCACTTATAGCCAGACTTGATACGGTAAGAATGGTATTAGCTATTGCTGCTCATAATAAATGGTATGTACATCAAATGCATTTAATGTCTGCATTTTTGAATGGATTTTTAGAAGAAGAGGTTTATGTAAGACAACCTCCAGGATATGAGGTTGATGGACAAGAAGACAAAGTCTACAGATTTAAGGAAGTGTGGTATGGATTGAAGCAAGCCATATAAGTATTTTATCTTCTTGGTTTACCTTTGTATACAATGTTGGTTTACTTGGACTTTTAATGAATCCTTCACCATTCAAATATTCATCAATTCTGTTGTACCAAACACTGGGTGCTTGCCAATCCATAGATCTGGCTGTAAATGAGTTCAAAAAAGCCATGAAAACAGAATTTGAGATGACTGATTTAGGACTGATGAAATATTTCCTTGGTATTGAAGTAATCCAATCTGAAGATGGTATTTTTATATGTTTTCCTAAATATGAAAATGATGTATTGAAAGGATTCAGAATGCTGAATTATAAGCCAGTTGTAACTCCAATAGCAACTGGCACAAAAATTAGTAAGGAAGATGATGGGTCAAAGGTTGATCCAACGATGTATAAGAGACTGGTTGGAAGTCTCATGTATTTAACTGCAACAAGACCTGATATAATGTTTGCAGTAATTTTGATTTCAAGGTTTATGGAAACACCAAAGAGTACCCAATGGCAAGCTGGAAAGAGAATCCTAAGATATATTACCGGAACAACAAATTTTGGTATCAAGTATACATCTAATTCAAATTTTAAGTTGATTGGATACACTAACAGTGATTTTGCAAGTTCTATTGATGATAGAAAGAGCACATCTGGATATGTGTTCAGTTTTGGATCAGGATCAGTAGCATGGGCATCTAAGAAGTGGCCCATAGTGACACTTTACTCTGCTAAGGCAGAGTATGTTGCTGCAATAGCAGCTGCATGTCAAATAGTTTGGATCGGAAGAACTCTTTCTAAGTTACAACATAAACAAAATTAGCCAACTCCAATCTTTTGTGATAATAACTCAGCTATTGCACTATCAAGAAATCACGTCTTTCACAAAAGAGGTAAACATATTGATACACTGTATCATTTTATTGGTGAACGGATAAACAATAACAAAATCAATGTGAAATTTTGCACATCAAGAAATCAATTTGCAGACTTGTTTACAAAACCGTTAGGAAAAGATTTGTTTGAACTTCATAGGAAAAACATTGGAGTTTGTAAGCTGTAACAGAAATCAAGTGTTACAAAATTTTATTTTCTGATTGTAGTAATTAAGGGGGAGAATGTTGGAATTATGTAATTACTCCACTGCCAGGTTGCAACAGATATTGAAGCGGAAACATCAACTACCGGAACTTTGAAGAGCCATCACCGTTCAGCTTGTGGCCGCCGCAACACTGAAGAGTCACAGCACTGCCTCAACGCCTGACAAAACAACAAATTATTAAATCATAAAAAAAACCATTTTTATATGTCAGCTGAGCGGATCTATTTTCTGAATAGGTGGCACATTTATTCAAACTCTGTCAGACTGTAACAAATAGTAAATTATTTACATAGAATCTTGGTTTTTGTATAAACGAAGGGCCAACTTGTATTTAATGACCGACTTAGCCATAATCCTATATATACCTAGTTTGTAAACCATATTTCAGACGTTGAACATGAACAACAAAGCGTAATAGAAATAGAGTTGAAACTCTAATATTATCCTGTGTAATTTTATTTTGCTCTGTTTTTTTTAGTTGAAAAACTCAGTTTTACTTTTTATGTCAGTTTGCAGTAATAGCCGAACCAAATAGATTTTATTTTGATGAGAATGTTGTTTATTAAGTTTGTAGAATATTCGTGATATGTTTTTGGACGCAGGGGTCATCAAATTAGTGAAAAATAGTGAGCTGCAACAAAGTTGTGCGTGAGCTGTGAGTGACGTCAGCAGTCGCAGCTAGTTGATTTAAGCGTATAGAGTGTTACCGGTAGTAATAGCCAGCCACAACACCTTCTACTAGGTACTGTTAGCAGTAGCAGTTGAGCTGCAACAGTCGTGTAGGAATAAAAATTGATTTTGTAAAGTCTGTCGATGAGTCACAGCCATCAATGTGCAGCTTTCTTGTAGGTTGTTTTTGAAGCTGTTCGTGAAGTTTTTAGTGCTACTGTTGAAGCGAGCGGCACTCCCCTGCCTTTCCCTCAGACACAACAGAAATATCTTGAAAAATCTGGCTTGAACAAGACCAAGAATCACCAAATGACTCCACCATTTTCAAAAACTGCCTCCAATTAGGTGTAAAATACCCCATTTGGGAAGTGGGTTTTGAACAAGATCATCTGATTCTTCACGGTTTGGTGGCACATTGAGCCCAAAATTAGCCTCTTCCAACTGATGCACGATCAATTAGCTTCTTCCTTCCACCTGTAGATAATATGCAAACGAACTAGATGGTCAAGTTCTCCATCTAAGTTAATGTCTTCATTCTGTCAAATCTCCACTTTTAAACCTGCACATTAAAATATCAAACACGAATAAAATTTGTGCAAATAAATAATAGTTCGGAAGAGGGAACGATAACTCACTAAAGATAAATGAATAAGATAAGGGATTAAAGAATTTTTCCTCCGTCCTCATTAATCAAGCTCTCCCATCTATTGCAGGTCGTTTGTTGTTAGTAATGCTAGATCCCGTAGTTTTAACCTCTCGAGAAATGTTACAAAATTACAGCCTCAAGCATACAATAGTCCCACATTGACCCTGCACCATAGTAATGCTCTGGTTACATTTTTCTTGGTGATCTTGGTGGTCAGTTATATCCTTCATGGCATTCACTCTATCACCTTCCTTCAATTCGTGCACTTGATATAGTTGCCTTTGAAACATAGTAATTAAATGATTTTCTGTTGACAAAGACACATCTAAAATCTCAATGGATCTCAAGTTGATCAAAGTCTGTCACAGCCATCGTTTTGTTTGCTAATGGTGAGACTGAACGGAATCCATGCAAAATGAATGATCTCCTTTGATTCAGTGCTAATGGTGAGACTGAACGGAATCCATGCAAAAT
The DNA here is from genome assembly GCA_001517045.1 of Pseudotsuga menziesii. Lineage (NCBI taxonomy): Eukaryota > Viridiplantae > Streptophyta > Pinopsida > Pinales > Pinaceae > Pseudotsuga > Pseudotsuga menziesii. The sequence goes on from LPNX011147364.1 coordinate 169,896, forward strand.
GAATGATCTCCTTTGATTCAGTGAAATGCGAGCATGCCATACAATCCAAAATTAAGTATTAAAACTGGAAAACGAATAATGTATGCTTTTCTCCTCTTAATTTTATAACCAACTAATTCATACCCAACACATTAATTTCAATAAAATAATGACCTCACTTTACTATTATTGAAAAGTCAAATTAGGTGATGTTTTGTCATTATCTAATGAACCTATCTCCTCCAATTGACGTGACCTTGTAAAAGAGATTTTTGTGTGGATAAAACAAAAGCTTAATTGCCGTTAAACTGACCCATTTAATCATATTCGAAATCCAGAAGTGTGAAATTTGGATTACTAAACATTATTGCTTTTACTTTTACATTGGGATGTAAACTTCCACTATCTCCCTTTTTATTGTTAACCAGATATTAAAACATGGAAACCTTTTTCACATAATATCATGGCATAATAAATTGATGGTCTTCTCTTTTATCCTCAAAGCTTCAAGTGAATGATAAATATCTTTTATACTAATATTCCTGAAAGAACAAAAGTATATAAAAGAAATAATTTATAAAGCTTTAAATAAGGACGCAAAATAAAAATAAAATACTTCATTATATAATTGCAAATGAGTAGCATTATCTGATAATGATAAGATAATTATATTAAAGATTTTATAATCATCATATTATTTATCATATATCTATTTCTTTGATATATTCAAAGTAAAAGGTTTAACAATAAAATAAGTAAAGGAAAACCACTAAGTATTTCCAAATATTTTGCATCAAGAAGTTTTCCACTTATAATTCAAATGAAGCATCTCAAATAAAAACTTATAAGTGATAATGTTCATTAGAAGTCAGCCATATATCTACATTGATATCTATTATAATGCCAATGGTAAAAGCTAAGCTAAGTTATGTTTTTACTCTTTTGCAATAAATTCAATAAACATGGAAATTCATAAGGAAAAGAGCAATTATATTTGGATCCAATTAAGCCAAACCATGAATTGTGATTAACTCGAATAAGCTCAAGTAAGACTAGGTAGGTATTATTCATCAACTAAAGGGCCAAAATATGCCAACAAAAAAGATAGTCAAATCACCAAATCCTTATACAATGAAATCCAAGCCAAAGAACAAGCGCCGCAGAAAGCGAGGGATCGGAGAAAGGAAGCCAAGAACCCACCTACCAAAGCGAGGAAGATAAAAGGTAAGTATTTACAACATTCTAATGTGGGCCACTTTATTTTCAAAATCAAGGAGAGTTGTTGGGGTGGCAACAACTTCTTAAACCCTGGAGTCTTTCTATGAGGATGGTCATGACTCTTCCATTTGTTCTTTTCTTTGGTATGAACTGTCAAGTCTTGATCCTCATTGTTATTTAGATTTTCTTCTCTGGTTGCTATTCTTTATTATTCTTGAACAAATTCTTCCCATAACTGTCGGAACTTGGTTATTTTCCTTCTTGAACAGATTCCTCAGATAAAGGATTCCCAATCTCTTGGGAGACCATTTAAGGTATTCATTACAACTTTTGCTTCTTCAACCCTGGAACTAATAGATTCTTACTGATCCTTGATTTGAGCTACTCAAGTAAAGTAAGATTGCATGATCTCTCACTTTTGATCTCTTACACTTTTGAGGTGATTCCTCAGGGTCATCTTTATATTGATGTTTCTTCCTTCAAATAGACCAGATAAAGCATCAAACATTTCTTTTGGTGTCTCCCTTAATGATACTTGAGGTATCAAGTTATCTTTGATGGAGTTAGCTATGATCCTTTTAGCTATTATCATATCCATCTTATATTTGGACTTGGTTTCAACTTCTTCTAGTTCTTCCACTTCCTCCTTTATAAATATTTCTAGATCATTTTCTTGTAGGATGAGCATGATCCGATACTTCCATGATCTGAAGTTTTCACCACATTCAAGCTTTTCATCTAGCTTGGTATTCTTTTTCATCTTTAATAGAATGAGATCTTCAAATGGAATAAGGAGTAGTACTTACTTGATGAAAACAACTTCTCGATGACCTCCTTTTGGATGACCTAGGGTTTGATGCAGAAACCCTAATTTTTCAGTTGGGATATATGGTAGGGCTGAGTGATAGAAAAGATGCACCTCCCTAGGGTTAGCTATATTGTTTCTTGATTTTTCTGAGATTAATGATGGAGTCTCAGGAAAAATGAAGCCCTATTTTTTCCCAACAACGGTGACTGGTCCAAAACTGAAACTTCTTGGAATTCAGTCAGTGTCTTCACAGAAAGATGCACTCTTCAGGGGCGAGTTGAGTGAGCGCTCTTTTTTGGTTGATCTATCGAGGGATTTGAGTGACAAACCCTAGCTATGCACTGTTTCCTTTAAGGGTGGTTGTGATACCATGTTAAGTTTTCTTAATTTTCTTAGATGATATATTAAAAAGAATTGTCTCTAGTAGGATCACTGAATGAACAATAAGCACCAAAACATGAGAAAAAAAATATTTTCCTTGAGGAAACCATAAAGGAGAAAACCCTACAAAACTTCCTCAATATAGAACTCAACCAGAGCAGTGTAAAACCCAGACACCTGCTTCTATCTTCTTTCTAGCACACTTATTCTTCTCTCTCTTGCAAAAATTACTTAAGTGAGTGTGTGCAAATGAAGGGGAGTGCCTCCCTTTTTATATTCTTCAATTGAATTGAATTACAACCTAACAATGCCAACTTGTTGTACTGACAGGGCCGACTTGTCTAGCAAGACACCAAAAATAATATTTATTATATTGACACTTGGGTACTATTGACTTGACTTACATCCCGAGGTTTAAATTGATTCTTTCAATGAATCTTACATGACCAAACTCATCTCTTGATGGAGGAACAAAATCAATACATCTTGAATATCTTCCGAAGTTACAATAATTTACTAGGGAAGAATTCACACTCCCTCTCTGCTGCTTCCTCCTCTTCAAAATTTACTAGGGAAGAATTCAAGGAGCTTTCTTTCAAAATTCAGGATGATCATAAAAAGTTGTTGGTTAAGATGTTTGAAGGGTTAAATTAGATTCATGATACCTACAACTCTTTTGAAGGCGATTTTGGTATACTTTATGATCATAATCAAAGAAGGAATGATGCCACCAAAGCCTTTGATGATGTGGTAGATTGGTAGAAGTATATTAAAGACAAACTTGAAGATATGCCAATCTTAGACAAAATTAAGCTTAGAAGGATTAAAATCTCCTTGTAATCTTGGGAAAATGTCTGAGTCAGTTGAATCTACCATTCAATATAGACAAATTTCTACAGGTAAAGATGGTTTGCATCTGAAAACCTGATAAGTTTTCTAAACTTCCCCATCTTGGATTATATTGAGGATTCTCTTCCACCAAAGATTATGATTGAGCTGGTTGAAAGGGAGTATTTGAAAGCGAAGGAGCGAATTGAGCAACCAGGTCACATACACATAGCAGAGATTACGGAGTTGATTGAGTCACCTATAGCTTCAAAAATGAATATTAATCTCTTTCTACATGAATGGAAAAAGTTGAAGAAAAGGGAAATCAAGTCACTCACTTGCAAGGACCAGTTACAACTCGAACATGCGCAATATCAAGACATAGCATATTTGCTAGATGCATTTTCCAAGTGGCAATCTTCCCTTGCAAAATATTTAAATGATGTTTATAATCCCTACTTCCGTGGGAGATTTATTTCTTTTTATTTTTGTAATTTTTATTTAAAGGGACTTAGATCTCATAGGAGGGGGGGAACAATAGTGGAAGAAAAAACACCAAAGGGAAGAATTGGAGATACTCTATATTTTGAGGAATTGTAATTTTTTGCATTCTTTATATAATTGAGTCAGTTTCTCTCTACCTTTCTTGGTCTTATTTATCAAATTTCTTTGATGAAATCTTGGTTTCTCTTTTAGCATTTGAATAACTATGCTATATGTTGCATGATTATTAAATACATTAACCTATGTGTTGATTCCTCATCGCTCAGCTGATGTCTTAATTATGTCTTAAATGGATTTCTTTATTTAATTCATATATTTATTGTTGCAATTGTTAAACAGTTATTTGCAGTAAATGATAATTTGTCAATTGGCATTTCATTGATAGAACAATCATATGTTTAAATTCTTTAAATGAAATAACTCAATTTCAATTCTTTTGTTTTGTTTAATGTTGATAAGGTTAAATCTGAAATTTATATGTTTATCAATTGGATTAAAGGTTTGTCAAATATTTTGGTCTGATTGTCTACCTTTTACAATGGCCTTTCATAGTTTTATCTTAATCATGTAGATAAATTTACTCTGTCACTACAAATATTTCATATATTCCATAGTGGAAGAGAAGATCCATTTGGATCTGTCTACATAGTGCCAGCAGAGGCCTAATATCCATAGGAGTTAGTCACACCAAAGAATTTGGGGATAGAACCATCATTGCGTAGGATTGTTTGAATCCTTTTAGATTTGGATTTCTCCTCCCGTTGTTGGCTTGTAATCTTCCAGCGTTACTTCCCAGGAATCAATAGAACAATACAACTGTGGCTGGCTTCGTTGGTGGCTTTCAATATCTCAAAAGAAAATACAACAGAGGGTGTGATGAGCACATTGGCTAAGCTCTATGAAAAACCCTCACCTCCCAACAAGGTTATTTTAATGAAGTGTTTATTTAATATGAAGATGTAAAAAGGTGGATTTGTTGCCAACCATTTAAATGAATTTATGTCTCTTACTCGTCAGCTAAGTTTTGTAAAGATGAACTTTGATGATGAGGATATGACTCTTCTAATCTTGTGCTCATTGTTAGAAAGATGGAATAACTTGGTCATGGTTGTAAGTAACTATGTCCCTAGTTCAAATACTCTTAAATTTGACGATGTTGTTGGTGTTATTATTAGTGAGGAAATGCAAAGAAAAAGAATAGGTGAGATATCAGGTAATGCATGGACCATGGAGAGAAGGGGGAGACAAAAGGAGAGGGGAATGAGCCCAGGTAATCACTTCAAGTATAGAAAGGGAAGATCAAAGTCTTTATTTGGAAAGATAGATTACTAGAACTGTGGTAAGACATGACATCTGAAGAAAGATTGTAGAGCTCCAAAGAAGAAAGGAGACATGAAACAAGAGACTACTCAGGAAGCAAATGTAGCAGGTGATATGTTACAAGATTATTTGATTCTTGCATTAGCTAATACAAGTCATTACTGGGTAGTAAATTCATGGGATTCATGTCATGTTACACCCCATAGGAAATTATTTCATGATTATTTTCCAGGTGATTTCGGACATGTTTTATTGGGGGATGATGAACCATGTAAAATTGTTGGAATGGGTAAGGTACAGATTAAGTTAAATAATGGAAATGAATGGCTTCTAAAAGACGTAAGGTATGTTCCTTCTATGAAAAGGAATCTGGTCTCAGTAAGGCATTTGGGAGATAGTGTTTGTTTGTATACGTTTGGAAAACCGTGGTGGAATATCACTGAAGGATCACCGATAATAGAAAAAGGAGATAGGATAGGAATGTTGTATTTATGTCCTCATAATAATGATTATTCTATCTCCAAAGCTTCCACAAAATTGTGGCATCATAGGCTTGGACACATGAGTAGAAGGGGATTCATATTCTCCACTCAAGGAAATTGCTTCCAGATATGAAGGAGGTAAGTTTGGAATTCTTTGAGAACTTTATTTATGGAAAAGCGAAGATAGTTAGATTTTTTAGGGTTGGGAAACAAAATAAGAGTGAAAATTTAGAGCTTATGCATACATATGTATGGGGACTGGATCGGGTACAATCTCTTGGGATCTCGTTATTATGTTACTTTTATTGATGATGAAACTAGAAAAACTTGGGTTTATTGCATTAGACATAAATCTGACGTGTTTTCTACTTTTAAGAAGTGGAAATATTTGGTTGAGAATGAGACAAGAAAAAAGTTGAAATGTCTCATATCTAATAATGGAGGTGAATACTGCAGCAAGGAGTTTGATAGTTACTGGATACAATGGGATTCGTAGAGAGAAGACAGTCCCCAGAACACCAAAAGAAAATAGTGTGTCAAAAAGCATGAACAGAATGATCATGGAGCATGTAAGGTGTATGAGATTTCATGTAGGGTTTCCCTTACGGTTTTGGGATGATGTTGTAGATACTGTTGTTTATTTAATAAACAAAGGGCCTTTAAGCGATTTGGATGGGTGAATTCCGAAGGAGGCATGGACAGGTAAAAAGGTAAACTACTCATTTCTTAGAACTTTTGGTTGTGAAGCAATTGTCTATATTGATAAAGAAAATAGAACAAAGCTTGAGGCTAAATCTAAGAAATGCACCTTTATAGGATACGGGGTTGATGATTTTGGTTATCGCTTATGGGATTATGAAAATAAAAAAAACATTAGGAGTAGAGATGTAGTATTCAATGAACAGGTTATGTACAAATATCAATTGCAGGGAAAGAAAGAAGAAAAGGAAAACATATACAAGAGCAACAGCAAGTGCCTCAAACTCCTACAAATATAGGAAGATCTACCAGGTTAAGTAGACCCCCTGAACAATTCTCCCCTTCAGTATATTATTTATTGATGACTTATTCTAGTGAACTAGAATGTTATGAAGAAGCAATGCAGGTAGAAACTAGAAAGAAGTGGGAGAAAGGCATGAATGAGGAGATGGAATCATTGGTAAGAAACCAGACTTGGGATTTGGTTGACTTCCCTGCAAGAAAAAGATAATTAGAAAATAAATGGGTTTACAGGTTGAAGGAAGAATATAGAGGCAAGAAGCGGTACAGTGCTAGACTTGCTGTAAAGGGGTTTGCACAAAAGAAAGATATAGACTTTGATGAACTATTTTCTCTTCTTATTAAAATGAATTCAATTATGACTATTTTAAGTCTAGTGGCGGTAGAATATTTGCATCTTGAATAGTTAGATGTAAAAAAAAACTTTCTCCATGGGTATTTGGTGGAAGAGATTTATATGTAGCAACCAAAGTCGTATGAGGTCAAAGGGAGGGAGAATTTAGTTTAAAGGTTGAAGAAGAGCTTGTATGTCCTGAAGTAAGCTCCAAGGCAGTGGTATTTAATTTTTTTTAAGTTTATGACATTGCAGGGTTATAGTAGATGTCAATCTAACCACTCGACTTATTTCAAGAGGCTAAATAATGGAATATATATTATGTTGTTACTATATGTGGATGACATGTTTGGTGTAGGGTCTAACATTCATGATATAAATGTGCTCAAAAGAAAACTAGATAAATCATTTGCGATAAAGGATTTGGGTGCTACAAAGCAAATCCTTGGTATGAGAATAACAAGAGACATGAAAAATAACAAATTGGCATTGTCTCAAGGTGAGTACATAGAAAAGGTGTTGGAGAGGTTTAAAATGCAAAATGAAAAACCATTTAGTACACCTTTGGATAGCCATTTCAAGCTAAGAAAGGAGATTTGTCTGAAGACACGGTAAGAGATAGAATACATGTCCAAGGTTCCCTATTCATCAACAAATGGAAGCTTGATGTATGCCATGGTGTGCACAAGACCATATATTGCACATGTAGTGGGAGTTGTGAGAAGGTATATGAACAATCTAGGTAAATAGAATTGCAAAGCAATATAGTGGATTCTCTGGTATTTGAGAGGTACCACTTCTCATACATTATGTTTTGGAGGTTTAGACACTATTCTATAGCGATATGTTGATGTAGATATGACTGGTGATAAATACTGTAGGAGGAGCACCACGTGGTATGTTTTTAATGTAGGTGGAGTGACAGTAAGTTGGATTTTGAAAGTGCAAAAGGTTGTTTCACTTTCAACAATAGATGCAGAGTATGTTGCTGCTACAAAGGCTAGTAAAGAGATGATTTGGGTATAGAGGTTCATGGAGGAATTGGGTAAGAAGAATGAGAATAGAAGGTTGTAGAGTGACAGTTAGAGTTCCATTCATCTTGCAAAGAACTCATCCTTTTATTCGAAGACTAAAAATATACATCTCAAGTACCATTTCATAAGATATGTTTTGGAAGATGATTTATTAAAGTTGGAAAAGATACATACTAGTCAAAATACTGCAGACATGTTGACAAAGGTAGTAACCATAGAGAAAATGAGTTCCTCCTCTGTTTCCGTTGGCCTTCAGGAATGAAGGTGAAAATGAGAAATGTTCCATGTCGAAGGTTTAGAGCATAGTCCATCATGTGCAACATCGGTGGATTCGTTGTGATTAGTATCCGAGTGGGATATTGTTGGTTTTGGATCCTGATATTCTTTATTAAGAGATGTTATTTTAGCCATGTTTGGATCCCAACACTTGACAAGGAGGTGTGGGGAAATTCCCCCACACTATAGTCATCAAGGGGGGCCAGGCGGGGTGTAACAATTGATTTGGGATCCCCCCCTGGTGAGGGTTCGGGGGAAGCACCCCCATAGAAAAAAATTTGGAAAAAAATCCTTGTAAAATGTTGTAATTCCAAATTCATGACTTGGTCAATAATGGGTGATTTACGGGACCATGGTATTTGGGAAACCCGTGGTATTTTCCAATGGTATTCCCTTTATAAAAGGAAGGCATTGTAAAACAATTGTGTATTGTTTTGTAACATTGTAAGACAATCTTTGTGATTGTGTGAAAGAGACTGTGAGAGTGTGAAGAGGAAGTGCAGCGGGGTTGCTGCAGGATGTATCCCTTCATTTTGCTGGATGGTAAAATAATAAAAGATTGGCAATTTCTATATGGATGTATCCCAGCTTGGGTGAACCACGTTATATATGTGTCTCTCTTGTAATGTGTTTAATATTTGCATCTTGTTTAATTGTTTAATTGTCATTGCTCTGTGATCCTGTTTTTCTAATAGTTATTAGCATAAACAACTTAGATCAACAACCCTTAGTTTATTATTCAAAATCACGCCCTTTTACTTTTCAATGGATATGCATAAAAAATTTGTGAATGCAGCATCGTTATTCTTTATATAATTAGTTTGACTTATTCCGGTATCTTCTTTCTTTCAAGTGGAACGAATAATGCATGGTGTATATAATGTTTTCAACTTCTCATTAGCAATTATAGACTTCTTTCAAAAGAAATGTTTCTTAGGAATTCACTTGTGGGTGCATCCATGGAGGTGGGTTACAATTTTTGGCAAGGCGATTTTGGAAAAAATGAAAAACTGTAGCTTGATCAAGGTTTTAACACCTCAATCGAGGGTTTAATAAAAGCTCGATCGAATTTCTGACAAACCCTCAATCAAGCTTCTGATAAACCCTTTATCGAGAGTTTCAGACCTCAATCGAAGGTTAAAAAATAGCTCGATCGAGGGTTAAAAAAGACCTCGATCGATCATTTTTAATCTCTATAAATAGGCAACAAACCCATCATTTAATTCACTTCATTTGTTGGATAGAAAATGGTCATTTATATTCATTTGTCGATATGGGTTGTAGAGTAATTGGGTTATAGATGTGATTGATCACATGTATGAATACAATCAATCACATCTATAACACCAATTACTCTACAACTAATATCTATTCATAAGATCTAGAGGAAGTGGCAGTGGTAATGCGGTTACTCATTTTTTCATCAAGGTATGTATTATTACCCACAAGTATATCATTCTTCTAGTCAAAATTATTTTTTATTAAACTTTACTATCATGCAATTCTATGTTTTAGAGGCCTTGATTGAACTGGTAGCTTGATCTTGACATTGTATTTCTATATGCATTGAATGTAAAGTTTCATTTAATGAAGTCTTCCAAAATATGCTTGGACACCTTGTTTTTTGAATCCCCATTTGAATTCATGTCATTGAACATTTTAAATTCTTGTCAAAATGTGAATTAATATCATGCTTAGTTTCCATACTTTTTGTTTTTAGGATCTCACAGTCATCATAACACCTTTTATTTTATTTATTTTCCTCCACTCTTAGCAGTATGAAACACCAAAACAATTAGTCATGCGTTATTGATGTAAATTCTAATGTCATTGAATAATTTACTAGCAAAATTAACTGCAAATGTGTGGCACAATAACAATTTTGAATAGTAAACAATGGACATTGATATAACCGAAGGAAATGAGGCCATATTTTTTTTCATGCTCACATTTTCATGTCTCTAATGGTACTAAAAATACTTTGCTCCTTTGTATATAATTTTTAATTTTAAAAAACTACAATTATATGATATGAATCTGAATGTAACACTAATTTTTATCTTAATCGTTCTGTTCTATTCCTCCCTGGGCTCTGGGCTTTAAATATCTGTCCCGAATATCTATACCATAGGTGGATCGTAGTCCTAACATGGGGACTTCTCTTAGTGAACCTCTCACATAGCACGTCCGATCGTGGGATATTAAAGAATACCCTTAATTTCAAGAGATATTGACCCAAACTATTTTTGTTGAAACCTCCTCCCCACCCCTTTTTATACCTCAATCCTTATAAACCACCCTACCCACCCCCACCTTAAACCCCTCATCCCCTCAATACCTGCAATATATTGGTTTGATTTTTTATAATTTTAAAACCCACAATATGAACTAACGTGATAGCATATCGGTAAACAAGTGAAGCCCCTGTGAATCCTGAGAATCCAGGTCGAGTGGAACATAACTTTCCTAATTTCATCTCATCAACTGAATTGCATGCATCATTGCTCTCATTGGTTCAATGCAAAAAGAATACTATGACAATGATGCATGCAATTCAGTTGATGAGTTGAACTTAGACGAGTTGTGTTTACTCGACCTGGATTCTCAGGATTATGATCTACCTATGGTGTAGATCCTCGGGTTAGATATTTAAAGCTCAGAGCCCAGGGTAGAATAGAACATGACGATTAAGATAAAAATTAGTGTAAATTCAAAGTCATATCACATAATTGTAGTTTTTTAAAATTAAAAACTATATATGAAGGAGCAAAGTATTTTTAGTATTTAAAATGTTTCACTACTTTTCTGTACTACATTGTATACACATTGGATATATTGCTGATAGGAATCAAATCATGTTGAAATTTCTTACCAACCATTAATGACATAAACAAGCTAGATGTTGAATTCTAATGAAAACACACCATGATACTACTTGAATATAAGCATTAAAAAAACTAAATGCATGTAATTCATAGACTCTAAAATTATTGTTAAAGCCCAAAATGAATTCCTGGCATCACCATCGAGGTTTCACAACTATTGGTTAAAGTTTTGAGCTATCATGCTAGGATGCATTGAAGGGCTTATTGTATCTATGTCATGGTCATTTTGCTACAAACAATAGTTTTTCCACTTGGTCATTGCACACAATATTCATAATCAATGTCATCTATAGTTTTGTTTAAATCCATGTCTCTTTTCAACATAGAGTTCAATTTCCCTTTTCCCCTTTAGTCTTGTGTAATTTTTCTTTTAAATTCTCTTAGATGGGTCCTTGAAACCCATTTCTAAAATGTCCTACATGAACATAATATTATATATAGTACATATATATAATATATATAAGCTAAAGCTTATATCTCGAAAAAATATGTTTGTATATTGGTAGTCATGTACAAAGATTTTTTTCAAGTGTTTAGGAGTAGCTCGATCGAGGGTTTATCAAAACCTTGATTGATGGTTTAATAAACCCTTGATCGATGGTTTAATAAACCCTCGATCGAGATTTTAATAAAACCTCGAGCAAGATTTCGATAAAACCTCGAATGAGCCTAATACCTTGATCGAGGGCCTGAAAAATAGAGATTTATCCCTCTTTCAAGAAAATCAATGTTTCTTTGTGTCTTCTAGGGGTGTAAACCCTTCCATTCATGGCACACTACTAAGCAGAGTTCATACCGATAGATTCATCATTGAATCCTCTATCCATTGAGATATCATGCATGCGTTTTGGCATTCATATGGGTTTTCTTTAATTAGTTCTAAAACTTACAGTTAGAAAACTAGACAACAAATTCGAAGCAGGTCAAAGAAAAATACGGAGGGTAAAATATACACATCCAAAATTTTTGTAAAAATGCACAGCCCACACATCGACGTGTCCTCTTCAAAAGGGTGTCTTTGGTTTTTTAATTTTTGAAAACAATGAAAAAAAAGCTGGGATGGACACACATGTGTATAAAATTATGCTGAAATTAGATGTGGTCACTTTCAAAAAATAATAAATAATTGTATATTGTGAAATAAATTAACAAAAAAATATGCAGACGACAGTGCATTATTTGTAGATCATGCTCATATTTTTTTTTTAAATTATTAATGTAAGATTGAATTATTGGGGTTGGACACGAGCCACTTATTAACTTCTTCAAATTTTTAAAGTCACACTGTTCATTAAATGCAAAATTTCACACATTAAATGACATCAGAATATTTAAAAAAAAATATCATCGGGAAGCCAACATAATATTCTACAATTTGTTTTTTTAATGCAAGTCAAAATTCACATGGCATACATGCATTTTGAGGGATTCTATCTAGCACATGAGTAAAAATTCAGGTTTTCATCGCTAAATTTGGCCAAAAGTGTTACCCACCTTCATGGAATCACCCTTGTTGAGAACTGCAACTTAGTGTTGGGATTATTATTAATCCTCCCTTTGACCACATAAGTCTATTTGGTTATTTCCCTAGCTTAGGAGTCTTTCATCACTTGACCAATGCATGTGGGACACACCTACTAGACATATATCACTTATTGCACATAACTGGATGAATTTTGGTGCTCCAGAGATCAATACCTATAATTTAGGAACCCACTCAAAGTGCCACCATAGTAATTAACTTCAATAGGTATTCAATTATGTCAAGTTATGCTCTGACTCACATCTGTTAGTTCAGTCTCAGTCTCTCTAGCGCCAGTTTGCATGATTCAAGGGAGGTAGGGCGAATTTACTCACCTACCCTCTTCAATTAACTAGTTGTGAATTTTTTTAATGATCTAGAGTTGCACTTGTTAGCTCTAGTGGTGATTTTTTTCACACAGAGTTAGCTCTTGAGTCAGTCCATGTTGGTAGATTCAACTACCTCTTTAGGAATTCAAATTATCTTATATGTACTACTATTGTATTACATATTATTTACTGAATATGTGTGGATTAATACTGATTAATATATTATCATTATTATTCCAATTATTGGTATCATGAGTGTTTTTATTCTTCATGAATTATTGATCTGAGTTACTCAATCGACTTCTCTCTCTTCTATGATTCTCCATTAGAATCATCCATGATTGATGATCCTATGCTTCATTGAATTTTACATGGTATCAAAGCTAGTATGAAGGCTAGCAACAAACCTCATAAGCTTCCATTTATGCACCAGAATCCAATTGGGTTCCACATAAATCCTATAATTATTGCCTTTCTCCCTCTGGATTCTGTACAGAGAGGTCTATCCAAGTGTGAAGCACCCAGAGAAATTGCACATGTCGAAGTAGAAAGTGTTTGGTCCAATTTGATTCGAATTGAATTTTTTTTGTAGGTACAACAAACTTCTATGGATTTGATATCAATTCCTCCTCTATCACCATTCAATTATGTTGAGTGGAAATTGAATATGGTTGCATATGTCAAGAGACATGAGCTCTTTGATGTGTCTATTGGAGTTGTGGAAATACTAGAATCCAATGATGAGAAGTCTATTTGGTCGAATGACTCTAACAACGCATATGGAGCCATGTTTCTAGCCATTCCTCCAAGTATGTACTATCTCATTGATGTTGTTGAATTCCCAAGTGAAATATGATCCAGATTGGACAAAGCATTTGGACGACATACTGAAGAGATTAACAAAGAGCATTGGAAGGGTGCATATGACATGTCCTTGCAAGCTCCTCCAACCACCATTAGTTATCTTGAAGATGAAGAAGAAGCAAAATCTTCAACTCAACCAATTCAAATTGGTGAAAGTCTCCTTGGTGGGACTCCTTCTACTGCTGCTATCAAAGTTTTTGAGGAATTTGATGTCTCATGGTTTCATGCAGCTTCTCCAAATGAGGATATGTGGACCTCCATTTTTGAATAAAAACTCTCCTTCTATCTCACTCAGTTAATCTCCAATGATTATTCTATCCTAGAGTTTGTGCAAATTTTTCCATTGACTACTCAAGGAGTTGAAGAGAAATCTGATTCCTCTCTCTCCACTCATGTTATTAGTGTGCAAAGAAGTGGTATTTTGGATTTTATGGAAGCAATATCAGATTTTGGGAGTGATCAATTCACCCTCAAATATCTACTTCTTCCAGTGAATTCTTGCTTGGTCACTTGCACCAATACTAGAGGTTTTGTTGAAGAAGGAGAAAATTTTACATCTACCATATTAGTAGCACATTTGGGGATTTTGTTCCTTATTATTGGATATTCTCTCACCTTATTTGGTTTGAAGTTAGAGTTCCAAGGAATCTCAGTTATGCTTGTGACTGATCTCATCAATTTTGATGTGAAAAATCAAGCATCTCAAGTCTCTTTCAAATTTACTGCTTGGGATTCAATGTCATTTTCTTCTTATGAGTTTGTTGATATTAAAATTTGTGAATCACTGGATATTTTGGAAGCTATATCATATTGTGGATCTCAACCATTTGCTCTCCATAGTCCCAAGACTCCTCCTCCTTCCTACTTAGCCACATGCTCATCTCCTCACAATGATAGAAAAGATGGAGACCTATTGCATTCACTTGGATGCTTTCTCCTCTCATTTGGAGCTGATTTTACTTCACATGGTTTGAAGTATAAATAAAATCAAGAATAATTTGGACTTGATTCCAATATCAAGTTGAATGAACACTCACTTTTTCTCTTTTGTCATCATATCTCAGTTTCTCTACATGGTCCCATAATTTACTATGCAAATGTGTATGTTCCTGATCAAGTTGAGCATATTCCTCTTCTTTCCAAGAAGAAAATCCCTCCAGATATCTAATCAAGTTCACACCTACTTGGATTTAGAGTAGTTTATTTCTGGTGTATCTCATTGCCCTTTTTAGGAAAGATTTTTTCCATCTAGTTTTGCCTTTTTCCTCATTTTACATGGATAAATAATTTTTTACATTTAGATTATATGGGTGACCTTTTCTCTGAGTTACCAGGGCCCAAGTTGTCGAAAGTTAAGATTAAAGGGGGGTGTTGGGATTATTATTAATCCTCCCTTTGACCACATAAGTCTATTTGTTAATTTTTCCCGATGGGATGGCTCAAGTGGTTGAGTCATGTAAGTTGTGATAAGAAGGTCTCGGATTCAAATCCATGAGTGGTTATACATTGATATATAAGGGCCTCAATTTATGTCCCCATTGGGTTAGATTCATAATCAGAGCGAGGGGTGAGGCCCCTTCGGGTGGGCCCCTATGATCTCTTCCCATGGATGTAGAAGCCCCCTGGGGGGTTTGTGAACCACATAAAAAAGTCTATTCGTTTATTTCCCTAGCTTAGGAGGCCTTCATCACTTCACTAGTGGATGCAGGACACGTCTAGTGGAGATCTACCACTTAATGCACCTGTCTGCATGAAATTTGGTGCTTCAAGGATCAATACCTATCATTTAGGAACCCATTCATAGTGCCACTAGCAGTGTCCAGCAATTGAATCGAGTAGGTATTTAGTTATGTCCAGTTATGCTCTTATTCCCATCAATTAGTTCACTCTTAGTCTCTCTAGCACCCGTTTGCATGATTTAAAAGAGGTGGGGCGATTTTACACACCTACCCTCTTCAATTAACTAGTTGTGAACTGTTTTAGCAATCCCAAGTTGCACTAGTTATCTTTAGTGGTGATTTTTACCACACTGAGTTAGCTCCTAAGTCAGTCCAGGTTGGTAGATTCAATTGCCACTTTAGGAATTCAAATTTTGCTATATGTACTGCCACTGTATTACATATTATTTACTGAATATGTGTGGATTAATATTGATTAATGGATTATGATTATTATTCCAATTATTGGTATCATGAGTGATTTTATTCATCATGAATTATTGATATGAGTTACTCAATCTACTTCTCTCTCTTCTACACTTCTCCATTAGAATCTTGCATGCTCGATGATTCTATGCTTCATTGAATATAACACTTAGTCTTTTGGAAAGTTTGTGCATATTTCAATAGAATTGTCCAAGTGAGCCCATGCATCCTAATAATTTATCAGTTAGACTAATCTTGTTCTTCAAAGAGAATAGAAACAATTTTTTTGCTACTTTTGTTAGGAATAGAACGGCTAGCCCTTGTCAAATTTATGTATCTATGTGTAAAATTGCTTACTTCTTATGTTTACTTTGACTCACTCAGATTGCCACTCAAAGGAATATAATATATTATGAATCCACAAATAGGAGGTCGTTGAATAGAAGCCTTCTTCGATAGACCATGTGTTTTTTCTATTTATGGCTTAGATATGCAAGGCATTAATTTCCTATTGGCTAGACATGGTCTGTTTCGATTAAAAGGTTTATGCTATTTCCCAAGGGACCATCTATTCGATGCACTTAAAGTATTGTTGCCTTTTCAATATTCATTTGGTGAGATAAGGTAAGGAATAGTAAATAACTTTAGCAGATGTTTGGATCACAAATACCGAGAAGCTTTATGATCAATAAAAATAGAATTAATAGACAACTTCTTGTAGGAATTACATGGTGTTAAATATTCAAATGCATATTTGCATCGTATGAATCTATCTTTTGAAGAATTACCGCACTTCCCTGGAATCTTGCCTATGGGGCAATATTTTTTGTGTTAAATGGTTTCAAAATGGATAAATGTTTTAATCTTTGTGTGGTCATTTGAAAAGAAAAAAAAATCATTTCAAAGGAAATGCTTTTAAACATGAGCTTAATATTATGTTGCATTACCCGAGAACATCATGTGGCACTTTGAGCCATTTTTTTCATATAAATCAAAACTAGGGATTTGACAAATTCAAACCGCAACATCCATATTTCCATTTGCAAATGATGATGAAATTTTTTAAATAGACATGTCATTAATACAACAAGAATTGTTGCAACAACATCTTATTTGAGTTGATGTTGTTTTTGTTGATTGTCATGGTTGATTGTCATGGTTGATTTTCATGGCTCATTGTTCTAATCGGTTTGCAAATTGATGATGAGTTTTAAATATCCCTCTTTGTAAAAAGAAATTTCACAAACCTACTACAATTTCTACAATGCAAATGACATTAGAGTAGTAAATTTATTCAGAAAATATATTTCGCAACAAAGCATGGTGGATGAGAAATGTATTGTTAATAAAAAAGAATATTGTGATCTTATCAATACTATATAGAAAATAAAAGGTGGAAGGAAGTGCATTTTCATTGTAATGGATTTGTGAACTCTTCCACGTCAATACAAACATTTGTAGCATGCAATTGAAGACAATCACCCAAATATTACATCCAACATTTTCCTCTTCAAATACAATTTACTTGATGCGCTTTGATAGAGACAATTCACACATTCATTTTTTGACATTTCTTAAAAAACAACAAAGCATCACTATTCTTCGCAAATTTCCTAAAAGTATACAAATATGCAGTCAAAGAGAAGAAGTTTTTGGTGAAACTAGCATTCTGCTTCCTGCAAAATGAAAAAATAATGGTGGTGTAAATGACATCAAGGATTTTGCAAACAAGGAAATCGTGTTGAATCAAAATAGAAAAAATTCCTATCAAAATAACCTGGCGCAAAATGTTGATAGTGTTGTAGAAGAACAAGATACTAATCAAACCAATTCTCAATAGCAATTTCACATGAAACAATAAACAAATGCAAAACAATCCATGGAACTAGAATTAAAAGATTATGTGATCTAAAACAAAGGAATAAGAACATATAAATGCGTTCCCCCAATTAGGATTCAAAAGATATATACAAAAACATCAATAGTAATTAAAGCATATTTCATCCTGAATAAGGATATGCCAACACATGGTTGTGTCATTTGTGAACAATTGCATTTCACAAAAGATATGGACAAGGTTGACACTACTACCACGCTAAATTATGCATATGTAGTAATGGATAATGGCTTGAAGGAAATTGAAATTTACCAAGAAATCTGCAAAAAATGCAAAAGGACTTTGTGCAGTGGAAATATATCTGCATTTGCAGTTCCTTCACAAATTCATTGAAATCAAAAACTATATTTTGTTGCAATTTTAACATCATTGCAAGAAATATTGTTGTCACCAAAAACTAGCCTTTGCTCAAATAAGACTAGGATATAAAAGAGCACAAATTATACTTACAGGAATAGTTATAAATGTACCTACAAACTTTGACAAGATAAAAAAAGCATTACGTAGAAACTTTACGGATTCAAAGATAGTTGCATTCATGCTTAAAAGAAAACTAGAATACAAAATTCTTATCTTTCTAGAAATGTTCTCCCTTTTATTGTTATGACTACTTTCAATGACCTATGCAATACTCTTCTCTATAGATCCGGGGGATTTTCTATTGAAGATAAGTGGGAGAAAATTGTCAATCAAAACATTGATCCAAATTGAAAATCTCCAATACATGTAGACACAACCAATTCCAATGATAATTAAATAGATATGGAACTCCCAAGTGAAACAATAATGCATGGTTATGAGTAATACCATCAAATAGAGGATCTAGACAATGAAATTATACAAATTACACATTTGGAAGGATTGCAACAACTAAGCATTTTCCAAGAAAAGTTTATTGAAGAACTCAACTTCCCTACATTCTTCTTTGAAAATAGTTGGCTTGAAGACATCACAAACTGATTTACTTACCATCAAATATCAAAATGGAAATTGCAACTTGTGTCATAAGACTTTGCAAGACACAATACAAACCTATTCTTTAAATCAATGCATAGATTTAATACGATTTTAATACACATAGATTTTAATATGAAAATGAGAGATGAAAGGAAAACCTATTCTTGCAAAGGATGTCAAATATAAAACAAATCCCCATAAAATATTAAAATATTCACTGTTGCTTATCAATGTCTAAAAGGCATGCACAAATCTCCTTATTACTTTGAAGACATACAAAAATATTTCTTTGCAATGATTTGGTATATTGGCCCCGACACATTCTTTGTGACTTTTACTAGTCTTGAACTTATTTCAGTTCATCTGTGCAATGCATTGCAAAAGGAAAAGAAAAATGTTTTCTCAAACTTGAAAAGGAAAACATTGACCAAACCATCGAATCATTGATAAGGGAAAACCTTGGATTTTAGTCATTACTAAAAGCATACAATGTCAGGATTACGGTCTTCAATTTTGGCCAATAATGAATTGTTCAAAGATATAGAAGAATATTTCTTCATAACTAAATTTCAAAGAAGAGGCAATGAATATGCCCATGCCTTGTTATATAAAAAATGCTCATGTGTATCAGTAATATTTTGATCAAGATGTACCAAGATTTATTGATAGAATCTACCTTCTAATTCTTTCCTTCTTGCATATGAATTATCAAAGCTTTAGACACATCCCCATACAAATAGTTGCAAATTTGCTTCCTTTGCAAAATGTTGACAATAACACCATCACCAAATAAAATGAATTGTTTTCATTTATAGAATGTAGGACATATCCATAAACCCTATCTTTTGATATGTTTTCTTTGCTACTCATCATAACAAGAGACGAGTACATTGTTCTCCTTCGCTCACTATTCATGCAACCTACTTTTCTTCTAAATATAGATCCAACTGATGTATGGATCAATGCTTTCTCTAAATAAATATCGACGCTATGGCCTGCAAACAAATTTACAGAATGCATCCTTTATTCCTATGTTGTGGAAACATATTCTAGCTCCTACATTACGAAAATGGATCGCACAATGACATCTGCGTTGAAAAAAATAAAAGAGAAATGCTTGCTTGAAAATAATGGGAACATTAAAACAATCTACAAGGCTGGCAATGTGCTTTTGAACATGTTGTAAATGTCTATTTGACAATATATATTTATTTTCCTCTCCTTTCCATTGTACACAAGTTCTAGAAAAACACTATTCATTAATATAGGGCCAACTATTATGAGAAGCTATCTTTTAAAGAAATAAAGCTTTTGCAACTGAACATGATGGTTCAGGAAATGCCTTTTTTTATTTACTAGGGGAATTGGCAACCAAGGATCCAAACCCACTACCATTATACCCCTAGGTGCATCCATGGGGCTCGAACCATGTCACATAGGTAAGTTTGGGGGGATTTGAACACAAGATCTTCCATTTACAACATTTCAACTTTACCACTTGCTTTGGCACCCCATGGACTATTTAGAAAACATATTATGTACATCACTTATATTGATAAATACATTGCAAGACCCATTGAACTTGAACATATAACTTTGATTGAGTAATCATCTTATTACACGTGCTCAAACTCTTGCCTTAGAAAAAAAAGTGAAGTACCTTCATAGACTATGTTAGATATAACGAGTAAAAGGAACCAAAAAAATTCTATAGGGAGAAAATGATGTTGTATATGCCCTTCAAAGAAAGTGAGGATGTGCTAAATAAATATTTAAAGACATGGGAATAAGCATATTTGTCATATAAACTATTCATAAAGCAAATTGAGCAAACTTCCGTAGCTAAAGAAAACACAACTTGGGGTGACATTGACATAGTGTCCATTAAAATTGGCTCTAGAAATGAACATCATATCAAGAAAAAAATGAATCATCCATGCGTCATATTTATGACATAAAAAATGATCTTATGCATAAAGTGTTTCACAAAAAACATAGAATTGGATCTAATGACACATTTGGAATTTTGAAACCTCTACACATCATTAGCAAAGAGGATTATTTTTATATTAAAAAAAAAACTTAACAAAGAACAACAATTAATTATAAAATAGATCATGTTGAGAAATTAAGTTCATCCAACAACCTTTGTTTAGTTTTTTCTTGACTAGAGGCATAGGAACATGAAATTTTTTTTATCAACAAATCAATTTACCATCTTCTTATGCTTTTTCACAACAAGGACAATTGTTATTGATCCTTTGGAAAAAAAAGTATCATAGTTTCATTTACTGGAAGAGTTGCACAAAATGCATATGTTGTTACTGTACATTCAACACTTCTTCTACCGTTGACATTGTCAAACATGCTTATGCTAAGATCTAATTCATTAGATATATTGTCCAAGAATTTTGAACACCTTCACCTTTCGTTAATAGAAAAAGTGTCTTTAATACGTGCTCGAACATTGGAACATTGACAAAATATTGTTTGAAATTATGCATGCTCCTAGCTCCCCATTTTCAAACCTTGATGTTATTTTCTGTGGAGACTTATGCCAAACACAACATGTTAAATATTCCTAGATATTTGAAAAAGTAAGTGTCCATTCGCACCCGCTTCCTTCTAGATTTTGGAAAGAGAATATGAAATACTTCCAACTCACATAAATCATGATACAAGAAGAGCCACTCTTTGTCTCGATCTTGAACATAATAAGAACATGTTAACATTGACATTATTATATATCTATACAAACTTTAACATTGACTTATTAAATATCCATTACTATAGAACATCACCAAATGACCCAACATTCTCTTTTCTTTTTTACAAAAACAGATATGTTGATGAGCATAACAAATAGATGTTGGCACTTTTCAAGTCGAAGCCAAATACATTGGAATCAATTGACAAGAAAATTCACCCAACTAAATCAAACACCAATTAACATGAGAAATCAGACTTTCCATCTACAATTGTTTTAAAACAAAATATGCTTGTCAAGTTAGTTGGAGGAAAAATTTCTATTGATGATGGGTTCATAAATGGAGTAGAGGGTGTTTTCAAAGACTTTAGAACAAATGAAATTGACATAGTATGGATTGAATTCAGGTCGCCACAACTGGTTCAATGCAAGAAGAAAAAATGAAAAATCATTTTGCACCAAACATTCCATGTACTTGAACACCTACCACAAGAATATTTAGGCAAATCGAATCAACAACTAAAAACCATATTTTTCGACAACAATTTCATATTCGATTAGCATGTGTAAGGACAATACCTAGGTCACAAGGTATTACAATGAACACTTTGGATTTTGATCCAGAATGAGTTAACCGACATGGACTTGTATATACTGCACTGTCACATGTTTTGACATGAACCATCTAAACTATGTAAATAAATTGCAACAAAGAAGTTTATGCATCTTGTATAAAGTTTATATGGAAATAGATAGGCTATAAACAAAAGTTTCATAAGAATTTCAATATGGATTTTTCATATATGAAAAACAAAGAGCACTTGTTTCTATGCTCATTGAACACATAAAGTATTTTAATTCATATTGATAAAATTCAATGACTATGACCTAAAGAATGTTGATGTCCTATATACTTCCTTATAAGAAACACATACATATTCATTTCCACTTATGAAAAAAACTATTTGCAAAAGTCAACAATATGCTACATACATGGTGGTGTTGTTATATGTTACAGAAAAAAACATAGTTCTTCTAAAACAATCCATATATACAACAATCTTTGTGGAGGCAAGGGTTTCACATCTCCTAATTAACAAGACTATTGCCAAATTAGCAAATGTCCACATTGCACCACGTGCACCACTGGTTGAGGAACTATATTCCCTTGTTCTTCATACTATAAAAAGAAAATATCAAACAAATATATTGTATTAAGGAACTATATTCCCTTGTTCTTCATACTATAAAAAGAAAATATCAAAACAAATATATTGTACATACTAGCCACTTCGCATTGACATGCTAGCATGGACAAATTTTCCTTTTTGATGAAGAGCCATAATTTTTAATTTCATACAACAAAAGCAATGACAACTTATGGCTCATTTCTTAATCACTTCTAGACAACATTTCCATTTGACACTATCAAATTCCAAATTTCTGAAGCTTCTTGGGCAGATCACCATGCTATTTACAGTCTCTCAATTCCCTTGGAAATATTTATAGATTCTTCTTGTGAATGAAAGCCACATAATTCCTTATAGTAGATTACAAATTTTGGTTCTTTGTATCACTATGTCCATGTGCTTTTACAACATCATAAATTAATATGAACGAACTAACGACAACCACGTGTAGCGTCTTCATCATTTTCCGAAATTAGGATTTCCAAACTACAATTGCATTTTCATTGCATGAAAACCATCATTTGACATCGCAAATACACCTTTTAATTAGGTAACAAACATTTCTAAACATATCTATAAACTAAAATGAAAATTCTTTGCAGACATTTGAGATTAGGCAATTGCAACATGGCTAGAAACAACAGTGCTTCAAATACTTCTCATATCAAAATGCTTGAGATGCCAGACAATGACAAGACAAGAAGGTAAGAGGAATTTCAGTTCTCCATGCAAAAGCATAATTTTAATGTACCTACACGAATAATTTTTTTTGCGAGCAATCTATTTAAATGTTGATTTATCATTTTGCCAAATGTTACAAACCAAAACAAATGTTAATTCCATCTACTATTCTGCAATCGTTTTAAATGTTGATCTATCATTTTGCCAAACGTTACAAGCCAAAACAAATGCTAATTCCATCATCTACTATTCTGCAACTATGTTCATTAAGGCATACAAATGTATTTGAGGGAGACATGTTGGCTTTGTCTGATCCTCCATCTAACAGATCTTCAATCTCACTAAACAAAGTAGAGTTAATGCATGGTGATCTTGTGCACAGATACGGCCAACTAACGATAACAACCAACATGAACAATAGCCTTGTTTCTCGATTCCCGAAGTATTTCACACCTAGCAATAGCGTACAAATTTCAAATTTTGTAACTAGAAACAGGGGAGATTATGATAGAGTAGATGCAAAGTATTGTATCGTATTGCATTAGCAAACCACTGTAGAAACAATTCCCCGAATTTTCCAGCAATGTAAGCTTGCACAAGATATGACAATATATGTTTTATCAGTCTCAACAAATTCCCATGCTATTGGTTATGTTGCAGTGCTTGTGGTCTTATGTGAACAGAACAGCAAAAATATATGAGCTACACATCAAAGATGGGGAAAGGTTGCAAGATGCTGCGACGATATGCTATTAATTAGTGTACTAACTATTATGTTATTCCCTCTAGAATTTGCAGTTGAATATGCATTTTTCTTCGGTGTGCTTTTACTAAAAGTCTGCAACAAATAACAATCTATTACAAGTGCAACTACCTGAGACCGACAAGAAATTGTTTTCCGAAATACTGCGAGAACTGATATCAAAAATCCTGTCCATGTACCTATTCAAGAGCATTGTCAGGAATGGTGCTAAAGGATCTCATATTTTTCACCCTTTCTCAAGCCACATTTGTTGATGTGTTGAATGATGACTATGCAAAAGCACACTTGCTTTCTCTTATGCATCCAAACACAAAGGGAAAGTATAGATTTTCTTCTCTACAGAGCAACATCTAATATAATTTGACTTCTATGCATAGCTTTCCTTGAGTGAATATATTTTAGATGCACTATTTGCTTTAAGAAAATTTAGACACATTATTTGCTTTACTTCCACGATGGACTGCAATGTTGCTATAGCAATGACTTCTGTTTGGCTTTGGAAGTATATGAAAACTATTAGACAATGTAAATATATTCAAGGTCCCATACTTAAAGTATCTTATTATCTAATCATTGTTCATTGGCATCCATGTTAAGAAATCATGGGCACCAAGATTATAAAGAAATAGGAAAAACTAAACAAGTAATTTTATTAATTGGAGGGTGTAGCTTTCATATTGAAGTCGGCACTTATTTATCTCATTACAATATATTGAATAATGGTTGCATAACTACAATTTATGGCAACCATAACATAACCATTTACTTACAAACTAATTGTAAGTGTTAATCTTTAACACACCCTCTTAACACTACAATTTAAAAAACTTCACACCCTCTTAACACTACAATTTAAAAAAATTTAAAAATTTGATTGACATAATAACATAAGATAAAGAACTTCTTCAAATAGTAGATTTCTATTTTTTTTTCTACATATTCGGATTTTTCCAAGTACTCCATCATGCTTCCTCATCACCCTCGTAAAGGTAGAATTCTCGAGTTCCCGGATTCCACCTCCCCGAACTTCCGAATCACAGATCTCTCGAAGTCAAATTACTGAACAATCCACATGTCGTGTAACCTTAGCAACTAGTGAGGATCCTTCCCTAAACCACAACTCCCGAATTATTTGGACAACAATCCATATTGAGTTACAGTGTATTAACTTCTTCATATTCATATAGTAAAGAAGAAATATGACTCTTTAGAACAGTAAGTTGTCTTGACTTTGTTGTTGTCATCAATTAAAACAACAATCTCTCTTCACATATATGTTGCCTATTAGGAAAAACTATATGTATAGTATATCTTGTAAACAAAACTCAAATGACCCAAATTAATTTGACAAACTTGTCACAAGAATTTCCACAACAACTCCAGCATGCTTAATGATATATAGGAAAAAATTTCAACTTTTAATTTGAGAGATAGTCATAACGATATATAACAATTTCCCAATTTCCCTTCGTCCTATGAAGAACCACTATTTTTCGGTCTCAGCAACACTTTGGCAAGTCGATTCTGAAATTTATGATAAAAACCACTATTTTCTTGTCTCAGCAATAGTGTGGCAAGTTAGTTCTGAAATTTTTTATAAAATTTTTGGCCTTGTGAAGCATGAGATTTCCAGCGCTCCAGCGTTAGATACATCAATTTCTGCGGTGTGCCAATATTCTTCAGATTGTTGTTGCGTTGATACATAGATTTGAAGGACAAAGGTTATGGAACAACTTCAATTCCTACAAACATTTATTTTCACAAATACTATTGATAAAAATCTACACATTTATGCTATAACATTTATTTTCACAAATACTATTGATAAAAATCTACACATTTATGCTATTCTAATATAGCGACCATGATTATAAAAAATTCATCTTACAGCCACTCTCATGAGAGATTCAGGGCTGTCCAAGCTCTGATACCATGTTAAGAAATCATAAGCACCAAGATTATAAAGAAATAGGAAAAACTAAACAAGTAATTATGCCGATAGGCGTTTATATCAATGATATTTTGGGGGATGGACTTGCTTGAACGGATCATCAAGATCCAGCAAAACAGGCCAAGTGTATGACCGAGATGATTTGAATCGTTTGATCTTTTAACTAGCGGCATCTCAGATTCATTAAGAGATTCATTAAGGCGAATGTTAGTGTTTCGTTTATGTTTCGATTAGCAGTTAGACATCTCTCGTAGCTACACCAACTTATGGTACCAGTTAGACATAGTGGTAGAAGCAGTTAGACCTCATGGCAGCTACACCTACTTATGTCCCACACACAGGAGTTGGTTATGAGATCGTGGTTGAACATCATGGCGGTGGTGCATAATTCTCTTTGCATTCAAGCTACTTGTTGTCATTCATCCGTGCTGCTGTCATTTACCAATGCATTTCTGCCAGCTTCCTCTAATGCCGTTTCCTGAAGAATTCAGTACATATCCCACCAAGAATCAGTTTATTCACTACTTGGAATCTTATGCTCATCGCTTCAACCTTAAGCCCAGATTCAATGAGTGCGTGGAGTCTGTCCATTATGATAAAATATGAGGAATGTGGAGAATACATACAGAGAATAAGTTTGCAGGTGAAGAGATGGAATATATATGCAGGTGGTTGATTGTAGCCACAGGAGAAAATGCGGAGCCCATTGTCCCATATATCAGAGGAATGGAGAATTTTAATGGATAGATCATGCATGCCAACGATTACAAAAGCGGGGCTACTTTTCACGGAAAGAATGTTTTAGTTGTTGGCTGTGCTAATTCTGGCATGGAAATTAGCCTCGATCTCTCCAATCATAATGCTAATCTATCCATGGTAATGCGTAGCGCTGTCAGTTATATGTAAAAAATTAGCATCGCTGATCATTAGTTAATGTTGGCCTTCTCTTGACTCTTACGTATTGAAATTTGTTTATAGGTTCATGTCCTCCCTAGAGAAATGTTTGGGAGATCCACATTTGGAGTAGCAATCTGGTTAATGAGGTGGCTTCTAGTATGGCTGGTGGACTTCTTGCTCTTATGCGTTACATGGTTCTTGTTTGCCAACACGGATCATTATGGTATCAAGAGGCCATTGATGGGTCTGCTAGAAATGAAGAATAAAGCGGGAAAGACTCATGTATTGGACGTGGGAGCCATGGATAAGATCATAAATGGATAGATCAAGGTATTGATCTAATTTACTTGTACTATACTCTCTCAGCGATTTTATTATAATAATAAAGATCAGGCCAGCTTGTTGCATAGAATATGCATCATTGGACTAATTTAATCTCAGGTATTCATTAATAGTCATAGAGTCTTTTTACCTGCAGGAAATCAATGTCGCAGTCTAATCGTGTTTTTCTCTTTCTGTAATGGCAATATATGCTGCATATTATTCTTTATGAATTTGCTGCAATATATAGTAGGCTAGGCATATTGTATTGCTTCTCTGTGTGTGGCAGAAGAGAACATATGACCGTTTGAAGCTACATTTACCAAAGCATTTCTGCCAGCTTCCTCTAATGTCGTTTCCTGAAGAATTCTCTACATATCCCACCAAGAATCAGTTTATTCACTACTTGGAATCTTATGCTCATCGCTTCAACCTTAAGCCCAGATTCAATGAGTGCGTGGAGTCTGTCCATTATGATAAAATATGCAGAATGTGGAGAATACGTACAGAGAATAAGTTTGCAGGTAAAGAGACGGAATATATATGCAGGTGGTTGATTGTAGCCACAGGAGAAAATGCGGAGCCCATTGTCCCATATATAAAAGGAATGGAGAATTTTAATGGAGAGATCATGCATGCCAACGATTACAAAAGAGGGGCTTCTTTTCACGGAAAGAATGTTTTAGTTGTTGGCTGTGCTAATTCTGGCATAGAAATTAGCATAATGCTAATCCATCCATGGTAGTGCATAGCGCTGTAAGTTATATGTAAAAAATTAGCATCGCTGATCATTAGTTAATGTTGGCCTTCTCTTGACTCTTATGTATTGAAATTTGTTTATAGGTTCATGTCCTCCCTAGAGAAATGTTTGGGAGATCCACATTTGGAGTGTGGTTAATGAGGTGGTTTCCAGTATGGCTGGTGGACTGCTTGCTCTTCTGCATTACATGGTTCTTATTTGGCAACACGGATCGTTATGGTATCAAGAGGCCATAGATGGGTCCGCTAGAATTGAAGAATAAAGTGGGAAAGAATCATGTATTGGAAGTGGGAGCCATGGATAAGATCAGAAGTGGACAGATCAAGGTATTGATCTAATTTACCTGTACTATATCGTATTTTGCCATTGCCTTTGACTTTGTTGAGAAGAGGATGTGTTCAGACTTAAAACCCAATTTTCTTTCCTCAATAATTCTGGTTAAGGAGAAATGAACAATCTTAATAAAAAAAGAAGATATATATTTAATTATCCTATCAAAAGGTATATTTAATTATAAAGCTATCTATCTCTTTTTATATTTTTCGTAGAACAAGAGGGTATATATTTAATTATCCTATCAAAAGGTATATTTAATTATAAAGGTATCTATATCTTTTTATATTTTTTGTAGAACAAGAGGATATAAAGAGGGCAAGTTCCTTTATCATTATTTCACTGATATAAAGTGGGCAAGTTCTAAATTTTAAGTTAATATTGGTTGGTTGTAAATTGTAATTTAATATTATTTTCGAATTTTGGATCCAAGATGGAGGCGCTGATCTTGGTTCCATCCAAATGATCCAAAGTATATCCATTGTATGGAAGAACGCCCGCTTCCAGGAGGCCATCTCTAAAAGCCGTAGACCAAGGCCAGAGATGGTATGGTTTGAAGGCGAGAGCATTCTTCTTTGGGTCACTTATAAAACAAATAGATTTCAGTAAGCCTCATCTTGCTGAATACTAAACCTTTAAAAACAACCTCGCTCACATACTAGCCGACAGAGCTGGCCGTCTTCTATTCAAGAAAAGAACCTGGTTGAGGACATGATACATAAAAGTCTGAAGATTCAGAAATGGTATAAATTCATCCACATTTGTCCTATTGCTGATGAAGAACTGGGTTGGATCTTGGTTCGCGATGGCTTATTTCTTTTGGGATTTGTAAGGGTATACTTTCTTTTTTAATTGAAATTTCAAGATCAATCAGTTCTGTGCTTGACTGTGTAATTATGTATATTCCTACATATATATCATGAAATTGTTGTATTATTAGATGAATTATCAAACAATAATTTTCTTAAAAGTGTGAAAAAATCTATAAAACTCAGTTTTACCGAGTTATCTTTGTTTATACAGCATTGTTGTTGTGGCGAATAATATTTATCAAACTTCACACCTTAATTCCAACATTTGATTATATATACTTTAACATATGCAACATAAATTTGTGTTATGATTTTAGGAAGATCTTCACCCGGGAGTCGAGTCAGATTGTGATCGAGCAACTTGTTTTCTCTTTCTACAAAACCAGCTACCATCGGCAAATGATGAAGCATTTGTAATTTGTGTGGAAAAGTAATGATAAAGCATTTGTAATTTGTGTCCATTTTACAATGGATATAAAGATTTTTAATTTCATAAGGTATAATTATAATTTTAAATTTATGAAAATTATTTAAAAGTTATTATTTTATATTTAATTATTGATTTTTATATAATTTCATAAAAGATCATAATAATAAACAATGTTTTCGTAAGGTTAAAGTAAGTTTCTGTCTAATGCTATTTCTTTGTTAAAGTTTCAGGGTCAAATAATAGTCAGTGTCAAATAATAGTCATGTCGACTCTTTTCACTTTCAGTTATACAATGATTCTCACTCTGACATGCATGGGCTGACTGTCTCTTATGCAAAGAAGCAAAGTATACTCTTTGTCTCAACCTTCACATTAAGATAAAATAGATGTTATACACATAATGTTCATTTGAATAAGCAGGCATTACTTTGTTTTTACTTAAAAAAAAATTAAAATACATCAACTTAATGAATATCATAGCTGTCGATTATGAAAAATGAAACTATCTTGAAAGTCAAACATCTCCATCCTTCAATGAACTATGTGGTTTTCCAATCAGCACAGTCTCTAATTTCTGGTAGCCTTCAAATATGTTCTACTCGAAGCTCCAGACTCAAATGGATTCCAGTTGAAGTTCGAGCTCTATAGAAATTTCTCTGAAGCTCGAAGCTTGAGAAATCTGAAGCTTAATTGAACTGTTTTTCTATCATTAAATTATAACAATGTCAGAAATGTAAGCATTGTAGTAGATCTACCACTGTAATACATCTCAATGTTAATAGATCTCAAATGCAAATCATATTGTAATAAATCTTCAATGTGTTTTGCAGGACGCATCACGGATTTTTTGGTCTCAACCATTCGACGCAGACAGCTGCCATACCTAATCTAGAAACTTCGGTATCATTTCGAGGAGCAGAATTTGATGACAATAAAGAAAAAGGAGGAGCTCATGATTTTATTGAAGAGAATGAAGACCCAGCTCACACAGAAATGCAAATGCAGCCACAGTCTAACTTGCCAGCGGAGAGAGAATTATCTTGTATGTCTAACTTTCTTCCGGATAGCCCTCTCAAATCAATCCATCCAACACTAACATCTCTAATCTCTATCTCTTTAGGTAAATGAGACTATTTCACTTTTCTAAGTTGATAGAGCTTTCGATTGCGAAGCTAATGGTTTGAAGCGCCGACACTGCTGCAGCATAGTGGTTTAAAGCTTGGACGAGACAATTGATAGAGCTTCCGATCACGGATCACGAAGTTAATGGTTTGAAAAGCCAACACTGCCGCAGCATAGTAGTTTAAAGCTCGCTGATCGCGAAGACTATGTAAAATCGTTCCCTATGTCGTTTGGTGTTGTTATGAGTTCGAAGTTATTAGATGTTAGTATGTTAAAGTGAATTATAAAGACTTTTATAGACAAATAGATATAATTGTTTTATATTGTTTTGGTCGAAGGAAATACATATACAATGTACATGACGGTGGATTGCAATTCTTACTGGAAGAAGCCATATTACTCTTAGGTTTAGTACTGTCACTTTCAGGCACAAGAACTTGAAAGGAAAAGTTTGCAGAGGGGCAACAATCCTTCACTTGGCTATGTTCTAGCAACCTTTCAACAACAGTAACAAATAACAAAGAGAAGAGCCAACCTAATTAGATTCTACGGCCAGTTAAAAAAATATCCCATCTCAATATTTTGAAACAGAAAATAATTCAAGTTTTTTTTTTCAAAACTAAAAATAAAAATTCGGGTTAAATAGATTATTACATAACGTTGCGGTCTATGGAGATGATATAAATATGCTCAGAGGCCATGAATAAATAGATTGGGGCAATTTAATATGCTCAGAGGCTACGAATAAATAGTCGCTATAACAATCAACTCGAAGTGCATATTAAACCTGCTTTTAGATGTGTTAACTTGAGGTGCATATTAAACCTGGTTTTAGATGTATTTGTGTATGTATCCAATGCACGAGTAAAATTTCAATGAATCTACACCAGGGTGGAAATTTGATAGGCACGGGGCATTTTTGCCCAACAAATACTATGAAAAATTTAAGTAAACCGTCTGAGATAAGGGGAAAATTATTTTCCAACGCGTATTTTTGAGTTATAACTAATGTTAAAACTAAGTAACATGTTTGAAGTTTGAAGTATGGAATCTTGGTATTCATTACTAACAAAGTTAAAACTAAGTAACATGTTTGAAGTTGAAGTATGGCGTCTTGGTATTTCATTACTGACAAAGGAAAGTGAATGATTCAAAGAAAGAAATCTTCAAATTATATATGTTTTTATCATTTTTTTATGAAAAAAACTAAATTAAATGTATTAGAAAACTCGATGTTGTATAATGAGCTTCCATGTATCCTATTAAAAACAATCTTATCAAACTTCTTTTGGCATTTAATTCAAAATTTTTCTTTAGGTTGAAGTAGTCATTTGCAATAAAATGTCACATTATGATATATAATGTTAACTTTGCAAAATTTGGTATATTGAGTTTTTATTGAGGGGTTTCTTTGTTGATAAGCTTCCCTAAAAAGTTTCACCTTTGATAGGTTGTTTTATTCTAGATAAATGAAGCTATCTTTATTTTCATAATAGATTATAAAATAAAATAAAAAAACATAGCTAAATACATTTATTAGTAAATTAATAATTAGATCTTTCCCATATTTAGATCGCAGTTTCAAGTAAATTAATAATTATAATAAATAAAATAATGAACATGTTCACAATCTTAACTTCAATATTTGTATTTTTGTCCAGCAGTTATATTTATTTTTTCCAACTATATACCTCTTTTTGTCTAACTTTGTTGATAAGCTTCCCTAAAGAGTTTCACCTTTGATAGGTTGTTTTATTCTAGATAAATGAAGCTATATTTATTTTCATAATACATCATAAAATAAAATAAAAAAACATAGCTAAATACATTTATTAATAAATTAATAATTAGAGCTTTCATTAGAGCTTTCCCATATTTAGATAGTAGTTTCAAGTAAATTAATAATTATAATAAATAAAATAATGAACATGTTCACAATCTTAACTTCAATATTTGTATTTTTGTCCAGCAGTTATATTTATTTTTTCCAACTATATACCTTTTTTTGTCTAACTTTGTTGATAAGCTTCCCTAAAGAGTTTCACCTTTGATAGGTTTTTTTATTCTAGATAAATGAAGCTATCTTTGTTTTCATAATACATCATAAAATAAAATAAAATAAACATAGATAAATACATTTATTAGTAAATTAATAATTAGAGCTTTCATTAGAGCTTTCCCATATTTAGATCGCAGTTTCAAGTAAATTAATAATTATAATAAATAAAATAATGAACATGTTCACAATCTTAACTTCAATATTTGTATTTTTTTCCAGTAGTAATATTTATTTTTTCCAACTATATACCTCTTTTTGTCTAATTTTGTCCAGCTCATCTATCTTTTTATAGACAAATAGACATTAATATCTAGACTTTTAATGATTTCATTTTAACAAATAATAACAAGATTAATATTGTAGGTTACTTACATAAAATTAATAAAAAACAATATATATTTTGATAATATTTAAAATTGTATGTTTATATTTTTATATATATAAGTTAAAATTATTGAGTTTATAAGTTTATAAAGTATAATAAGTTTGAATTCTTTCTTTCTTGAGTATATTTTTGAGTTCATATTTCTTTCTTGGAAATTATGGTAACTTAGGATTTTGTTGTCTAGAGCTCACCATATGGAAATTTTAGCTTCTAATGGACCTTCTAATTTACTTATAATTGACAAACATCATGATTAAGACCCCCATCATGCTAAGCATAAATATTAGACTATTGTTGAAATGAACATATCTATATTTTAAGCACAAGAAAATAGTAGGTACAACTATGTACATTCTTAATTTAGTTCAACAAATTAAGAAAATAGTAGGTTCAACTATGTACATTCTTGTATAGGCACATTAATATTATATAATATTACGGTGGAGTAAGAGGTTATCTCATGGTGTTCTTTAAAGGTTATCTTTATAATATGACAAAGGGTGAAAATGTGGCATTCAACATTCATGGATTATTTTTGCATTCTAATGTTTATTAACGTTATGTTGCATTTTGACTGGTTTTTTCAAAAATGTGTTACATAGTAATAATGTGACAACCATGCCCATGATGTTACACACTAATAATGTGACAAGGTTGTCACATTGCAACATTCATTAAGGATTAAAAAATGATATACACTAAAACAACCTAATATGTGACACATTAATAATGTGACATTCGACGTTCACATTGTGATGTATATCATGTATTATGCTGCATTGTCGCGTTCATCAATGGTTATGTCGCAATGCGACATTGAGCAAAGGTAAGAATTTTCTTGATATCTATATATATAGCCTTTTGACAAATGAAATGGTTTAAACCATCCAAATTCTACATATTAATGTAGAATGTTATGTCGCATTGTGATGTTTATCAAGGTTTATGTTTCACCGCAGCGTTATCAAGGGTTATATCATATTACGACATTAATACATGCTCTCTTACACTATTTGGTTGGTATATGTCAACACAACAAAAGACGTGACACATTAATAATGTGATGGTGGGATTTTAATAAAGGTTATGTCGCATCGTGGCATTTATCACACGTTATGTTACATTAGTGACATTCATCAAGGGTTATGTCACATTGTGATATTTGTCAAGGGTTATGTCACATTGTGATAATGCCCAAGAT